>CM065919.1:2134877-2734877 GCA_033439105.1 Magallana nippona | reverse complement strand
ATTGTTGATGATCACTTGAGACTGTACCAGAAATTCCTGACACGTGTAACACTGCTTGCTGGGATTTCAGGTGGTGGAGCTAATAGAAGGAGACACCACGGTGGACTACAGGTACCACCTCCTGGACACCACCCAGTGCACCTCAGACGGCTCGGAGATCGACATCAGTGAGGACCCATGCCCCAAGCTGTACCTGAGGGCGGGGCGTCTCATCCCCCTCGATGTCAACTCCTTCATCCATGGCCCGTACACCAAGCTGTATGGTAGGCTGTCATAGTTATACAGTGTGACTGTGATATACAATGTACATACCAAGCTGTATGGTAGGTGGTCATAGTTATGTACAGTGTGACTGTGATATACAATGCACATACCAAGCTGTATGGTAGGCTTTCATAGTTATATACAGTGTGACTGTGATATACAATGTACATACCAAGCTGTATGGTAGGCTGTCATAGTTATACAGTGTGACTGTGATATACAATGTACATACCAAGCTGTATGGTAGGTGGTCATAGTTATGTACAGTGTGACTGTGATATACAATGTACATACCAAGCTGTATGGTAGGTGGTCATAGTTATGTACAGTGTGACTGTGATATACAATGTACATACCAAGCCGTATGGTAGGCGGTCATAGTTATATACAGTGTGACTGTGATATACAATGTACATACCAAGCTGTATGGTAGGTGGTCATAGTTATGTACAGTGTGACTGTGATATACAATGTACATACCAAGCTGTATGGTAGGCTGACATAGTTATGTACAGTGTGACTGTGATATACAATGTACATACCAAGCTGTATGGTAGGTGGTCATAGTTATGTACAGTGTGACTGTGATATACAATGTACATACCAAGCTGTATGGTAGGTGGTCATAGTTATGTACAGTGTGACTGTGATATACAATGTACATACCAAGCTGTATGGTAGGCTGACATAGTTATGTACAGTGTGACTGTGATATACAATGTACATACTAAGCTGTATGGTAGGCTGACATAGTTATGTACAGTGTGACTGTGATATACAATGTTCATATCTTATGATGCTTTATAATGATGTACTTATTAAGTAAAACATACGTCAGACGTTACTGCCATACACCAAGCTCTATGGTTGGCTGGTTATAGTGATGATTTATGTTACTGAGATAAACATACTGTATTTCATTAATATTCATGGGCATCAATTTCCATGGATTTAATGAAAATCACAGTTTCAAGGGTATGTAAATTTGTGGAGAAACATATTACCAATGCAGTTTGTTACTAGAAATTGCATTTCAATTAACATTCAAATTTTGTTGATAATCTCAACAAGAAAATCTATGAGAATTTGTATTCAACTATTGATGAAGCCACAGTAGCTTATAATGGTTCTCAATGATGTACAATGTCACTGAGAAAATCAAACAATGCATGTACATATGAAATGTTTATTGTAGATGAGCAAGAACAAAGCAATATAGAAAGCAAGAGAAGAAAAAGAAAGGTACTTACATGTATTTCAAATCCATGTGAATTAAAGATGTTATCCATATTTATACCCCCTTTCTTATCATACTGATGATCCAAATGATCCATATTCATAATCCTTTTTAGCATGTGACGTAAAACTAATGTGCATGTAGTTTTTCCTCTTAACAGCAGTTGACCCAGTCTTTGAAGGCTTTGTTATTCCAACATCATTAATTTTATTAGACAAAACACTCCGACTAGAGCTGTGCTAATTGGCAGCATGATTACACTCTTCTCCTTGTAGAACTTCAGAGGTTTTTGTCATTTATAATGTTTGTTTCTATCAGATCATGCTGGGAGAACTACGAGAACCTGCAGTCAAGAAAACTAAAGGACAGCCGTACTTCACTCCAGAGCTGGCCTACATCCTGGCAAGTTGTGAGGAGAGGATCCCTCTGGTCAATCTGGGGTTAGAGGTAAAAGATTATCAACCTCACTCTTAATGTAAAAGTATTGTGCATAAAGTATTGATATTGTGCAGTGTTGATTTGAGAGAGACTTTCAATTAATTGTTATTGTTAGACAGTCACCATCATACTCAATGTATCTGGGATTGCTCAAAGAATTATCAAATAAGTTAATCAATCTGCTTTGATTTAGTTTGAGAAGAATGGAGTGGTGCATAATGGAGTCCAGGCCGACTGTGAGGGCACCTGCTTCTGTCTCTCTATCCTCAGGTAAACTATTTATCCTCTTGTAAACTATCTCTCTATCCTCAGGTAATATATCTTTCTACCCCCAAGTAAACCATCTCATCCTCAGGTAAAATATCTTTATCATCAAGTAAAATATTTCCCTATCATTAGGTAAACTGTCTCTTTCCTCGGGTAAATTATCTCTCTTTTGTAGCATAAAATGTAAAAGTTTATAAAACTACATGTACATGTATGATTATTATGGTTGAAGGATATCAACCCTGTAATGAATTTTGTTTGATGCGAAGTATACATCAAATTAGATGTTTAAATGGCATTTTGAGTATCTTTTGCATATCTAAGGCTTACAAAAAGGATTTATGATAGAAAATATGGGTAATATGTGTGGTGAATAGTTTATTTCATCTAACTTGCTGTTTCTATTACCATGGCAATGCTCAGTGAAAGGAGATACATTTTGTTTTCAATGCACAACTTTGTTAAAGCATGAATGCATAATACATGTACATTTGTTAAGGCATTAAAGCATAATACATGTACATTTGTTAAGGCATTTAAGCATGATACAAGTACATTTGTTAAAGCAGTAAAGCATAATAAATGTACATTTGTTAAGGCATTAAAGCATAATACATGTACATTTGTTAAGGCATTAAAGCATAATACATGTACATTTGTTAAAGCAGTAAAGCCTAATACATGTACATTTGTTAAGGCATTAAAGCATAATACATGTACATTTGTTAAAGCAGTAAAGCCTAATACATGTACATTTGTTAAGGCATTAAAGCATAATACATGTACATTTGTTAAGGTATTAAAGCATAATACATGTACATTTGTTAAGGCATTAAAGCCTAATACATGTACATTTGTTAAGGCATTAAAGCCTAATACATGTACATTTGTTAAGGCATTAAAGCCTGATACATGTACATTTGTTAAGGCATTAAAGCCTAATACATGTACATTTGTTAAGGCATTAAAGCCTAATACATGTACATTTGTTAAGGCATTAAAGCCTAATACATGTACATGTTTTATCATCAAACTGACATCATCAAACTGACACTGATGATTAATGTGAGTTCTTTGAATTTTCAGCATGCCCGACGTGGATGGCCTCAGTGAAGAAATGTGTACAAAAATCAACAACCTGCTCCTGTCACTCAAAGTCAGAATTCTGAGTAAACCAATGAGAAACTGGATTGTAGAGGTCAGTGGAATAATCCACCAATCAAAAACTGTAAAATATAACATTTGGTCATTGATATAAAGGTATGAGTTAAGAGCTATCAGAAATAAACTTGTTAGAACAGACAGCTTTTAAAATGAAATGAATACAGAATTTCTTAATCATTAATTTTTATCAAAATAGATTGAACAAACTTTACAAAATTTGTTATTGGATGAACTTTATTTTTATTTTTTAAGGAAAAAAAATGAATGGTCATTTATATAATATTCAAGCATTCATAACTCATGGCTAAATTTCTTTTTTACAGTTTCTGTTTTCTAAGCCTGTTTTAGAAAGTTCCAATAAGAAAGAACAGGGTATGGATAAAAGAAATACATGTATTTTTTTTACTGATAGAAGTTTTTTTTTAAAAAATATCTACATAATATCACTGAAATATGTTTTTTTAAAGCAAAACATCATCAGTAACATTTAGTTTTCTATATATGACAATAATATATAATAATATGTAAACTCTGACAATGAACCAGGTAATACATCTAGAATAATTCCCATATTTCTCTGTTGAAAGTGGATATTGTGATACAAATTAAACTATGTGTGTTAATGTACCTGTAGGTCCAGTACAGCGAGTGCACATAATGATGGAGCTGAACATTGATAACCTTAAGAAGGTGGTCAAGGACATCCTGGACGAGTGGGCGGGGATCTGTCACCTCTACAGCATTGTCGATGAGTTCGCCGAAATGTACTCAGGTACGATCTGTAGAGAAATGTACTCGGGTACAATCTGTAGAGAAATGTACTCGGGTATGATCTGTAGAGAAATGTACTCGGGTACGATCTGTAGAGAAATGTACTCGGGTACGATCTGTAGAGAAATGTATGATCTATAGAGAAATGTACTCGGGTACGATCTGTAGAGAAATGTACTCGGGTATGATCTGTAGAGATGATCAGTCGTTTTATGCTTCTACTCTGACAATTTATAAACTTTAGCCTGTGAGGGTTATTGTAGCTTCATTCAATCTCCAAACCATAAAAAGTTCCTGTCTTTTTAACTGTCTTGTAATGTATGTTTGCAAATGTAATAACTTGTAAACTCAAGTGTATGATAACTTGTAAACTCATGTGTATAATAACTTGTAAACTCAAGTGTATAATAACTTGTAAACTCATGTGTATAATAACTTGTAAACTCAAGTGTATAATAACTTGTAAACTCAAGTGTATAATAACTTGTAAACTCAAGTGTATAATAACTTGTAAACTCATGTTTGTAAATTATTGAAACTGTAATTAAGGTTTTAGATTTTGTTAAGAGTTGAAGGAAAGTTATGATATTACCAAAGATTGTGATGCTTGTTGAATTTTCTTATTTCAGATATCAGAACAGAACTCAGAAATACTGTAGAAATATACTCATACGACTATCGTAAACTCTCAATGATATATGGACCCAACCAAACAAGTCTGGTATGATATCATCAAATTTGCTAATTAAAAGAATCTTGATTAATTATTATTAACAATTTCAGATAATCATTGAAATAGCAGCAATATGCTTTAGAAGAAGTTGGATAACGGGAAGGATTTCTATACCTTGATGCTTCATATCTGTATTGTTTATGATTTTGTAGATAAACATTCAGTGGAAGGGTGATGCCAAACAATTCAACGTATCGCTGGGAACTGTGGGTAATTCATCAACAGTAAACCCCCACACTGTGCTCTTGTCCCAGTACCAGAGGGAGCTCAACCACACCCGCTCCCTGGCCCAGATCTGTCAGGTAAATCACCTGTATGTGAAAGGTCAGACTTACCTGTGTGTACAAGGTCAGACTTACCTGTGTGTGAAAGGTCAGATTTATACTTGTGTGAAATATTTCATTGTACTCCTGACAACCATTTTTTTAAGGTCATACTTAAGATTTTGTATTGATTGAGTATAATTGTGATATCTGTTTACTAGGTTCTGCATGAGACCTGGGCCCCAATGACGTCCATCAACAAACTGAACATGTCATTGGTTCAAGCCGCAGCCACGGTCAGTGTTTACTGCTTACAGTCAAATAACCAAATACATAAACAAACAAGCTCCATAGGCAAGCTCGATTGTCATGTTGTCCGAGACTCCTTATCTACAAAAAACCAAACAATATTGTAATGTTCTGTGTCCTCCACCTATTAAATACCAATGAAATAATCTTATCTCCATCGTTATCAGCATTGTTTGATATTTTTTATAAAGTTGATATGTTTTTCTTTTATGTGTAGAATACAAAGCAGCCCATGCAGAGCTTTACTGTGATTCCACAGTCCACGACGCACGTACGCATCGCATTCAGAAACATGTATCCTCTCTTATCAATGCTTTGCACAATGTCTGTGTGTGTTTGAAATTTCCCTGAAAGGTGTGAACAATATTAGCGAATTTTCTTGTGGATTCACTTCATGTTTGATATCTGATAATACTGATATAAAAAACCCAAAATGGTTATGATTAATGTATCCCCCCCCCCCCCCCCCCCCCAAAAAAAGATCCCAATTTTTTTTCATAGAGATTTGTCCTTGACATTTTATCAGCTCTTGTATTGATGTACATTTCCGTAGCAACAAGATTGTTTCCGTTAGAGACGGGGCCTACAGTCTGTTTGATAACAGTAAGGCAGTGGATGGATTCAGCCCCACCTCCATGTTCAAGGTTTGACATTTGTCTGTTGACAAAATTAATATAAATTTGTAAGTTTCAAAATTCTAATTAGCTTAAAGTTACATTAAACAAGTATCTTAGATAAAAATGATTTACATAATAAAAGAAAACATTGCCCATCACTTGAAGGAACATTCATTTTATAAAAGGCCTGCTGTGGATTCGTAAATATTCATAGGCATTAAATTATGTGGTTTTGTAAAATACCGTAATCCGGTGAATATAATACGCAGTAGTGTACAATACGCACCCCCCACTTTGGGCCTGAAAGTGGTGAAAAAAAGCTAGTTCGAATGTATAATACGCATCAAAAAAATTGACCAAACGGTAATGCTGAGTATATTAACAAAGCAGTTATACTCAATTTCATCGCGGAAATACACTACCGGAAATAAGAAAACCAGTAAATTTTTAGATACGGATTTATTGTAACTAATACATCGCGGTAATATCTTTATTTCATAATCAATGTTTTAAATAGACCTAGAATTAAGTAGTCTACCGTAAATAAAATCAACTACTTTTAACAAGCGTAATATAATTGTTTTGTCATCACATAACCCCAGTGTAGTGAAAAACGGTGTACGGGTATAGGAGATAACGGACCTAATTAAATTCTTAAATGATGCCGATCAAAGTGATCAATTAGAGGCCTGGAACATAATAAAATATGTGCACATATAGTTGTGTTGTGTATAGTACACATATCCTTAGGGGAGTGTCTGAGATAACCAAGGTGTCAAGCGTTAGCGGTCCGGTGGGGAGCACAACAATGGCTTCTATTAACGGAATAGGTTATAGAATTATTTATAGTCATAATTATTTGCAATAAATCAATTATCATTACATGAAAATGGTTAAAAATGAGCCAAATGATGTTTAAGCTGTTTTCAAAGATCGGTTACAAATAGCACGTGGCCACCCAAGTCCACATTCTATAATTAACAGCTGTAATGGCGGCGTACACGGAGAAAAAGAATAGGCAGTTCAAATTCATTTTTAAAGGCCATTTTGAAACAGTTTATTGATAAACAGACTTTAAGTATACATTTTCTTTAATAACATGCTATAACAAGGATTTATTAATATATATGTGATAATGAAGTAACGTTACGATGTACAGAGGGGTATCGGTTAATTCTGTCTGTGGTCAGCATAGATAATACGCCAGTATGATACCCCGTGCTTCACCTAGGGAAAAAATATGTCAAAATCCTATAGGGATGTATAATACGCACCCCTTTCTCACGGTAAGAAATCCTGGAAAAAAGTGCGTATTATATTCACCGTTTTACGGTACACAATTTTTCAGCAAACATTAAACTTTTGGCCAATAAATTTACCAATTTGAAACAAATTGTTATCATATGTTTAACTTTGATGAAGATTTCATATTGTGGATCCACTCAACAATGAAATACGAAATACTGATGCCCAACAAATACCGGTATAGAGTTTGAAACATCATACAAAGTACTAAAGGAGCCACTGTATTCAGTCTTAGATCACAAAATGATTTTCACTTTAACATTTGTTTGATCTATTCCTACAGCATTTCCTTAACAAGTACGTGGATGATGCCATCACTGGGCGACACACCCACCGTATGTCCACAACAGAGGATGACAACCCTCCCTCCCCGATGGACTCCATCGACATCTTCAGCCTGTCCTCCCAGCCCCCCTCCACGGGGTCTCCAGCCTCCAGACAGCGGGGGGAGACCGGTCTCAGGTTCCCGATGACCCCTCCCTCTAACCCCCACACCCCTGCCTCCCCCAGTGCTGCCAGAATGTCAGGGGTAAGCATTTCTTCTGTGTTATTTCTATGTTTCTAAATTTAAAATCTTATTGTTATGCGAAGCAAAAGTAGCAAATGATACATTTGACAAACTAAGTTTCTCCCCTAAAAATATAATGATCCAATACTTTAATGCTGAAATATATAATATCATAAATACATGTACATGCATGCTGGTATGTTACTGCACTTTTATGTATGAAAGGTAGAAACAAACTTAATTTCTTCTTTTATAGTGTATGATGTATCCATGAGATGCGGTCGCTAGAAAATATAAAACTTTATGTAAAAATGAGTGTACAAAATCATTTGACAAGATTTCATGTATTTACCTAATAGGTAAATGTAGTACAGTCAACACTTGTCCATCTACTGTTTGTTATCACCACATGTCATACTGTTTTTTAATAAAATTATTACTTGAGTTAATGTTTTGATTGCTGTTCCAGGTAACCCCCTCACCCTCCACGGCGCTGATAGGTACACCATCCCCAGGGACCCTGCTCAACGTGGGGTCACCAGGTAACCCACAGCTCCACGTTCCCTCACCAGGATCCAGTGCTTTTGTCCCAGCCCCCTCCCCCCAGTCGCTGGGAATTCACATGCCAAGTCCCGCCTCAGGATTCATGGGGCCACAGGGTAAGAGACTATCAGCTTGATGTTCACTAATGAAGAGAATTACTCTTAACAGAGAAAATCATCAAAATATGCATGGGCCAATTTTTGTGGATTGGCACACTTTCTGTGGATTCACTGGGATGTAATTTTGTGAATTTACTTGTAATATGATTACAAAAGAAAATTTCTTTGGCATTTCACAATTCATTGAGAAAGTGAATCTGTGATTGAGGGGAACTAAAGAATACACAAAACTTGAGCCACCATGATTTATAATGGTTGATATTAATCATGTTTTAATGAGCTTTGTGATTGCCCCTTCACCAGGTCTGGACGTGGGGTCCCCGTTCACCAGTGCTAGTCTTGCCATGCCATCCCCTGTACAGAGGAACTGGCCTAACTCCCCGTCAGTGGCTGGCCCCTCCCCCGCTTCACGACACACCGCCCATTCACCGGGAAACCCTGCCCTCCACTCCCCGCAGACACAGGCCAAGGACGGCGACCACAGCAAAGCTGCAAGTAAGGAGTGCTCCCAGGAATCTGTCTATCTAGTGCCTTTGTTATGTAGTTAAATGAGTACAAATTCTGTATAAAAATCTCTCACAATATCTGTGGATCTTATCCTTGATGAATAGTTGTAAAATGAAAACTTTTTATAAATGTTACAAAATTTACAAGAAAGAAATCCTCAAAATAATCTGTGATATATAATCTTTTATAAACAATATTAGGTCGTAAAATGAAGACTTTCTTTAATACAGTAAAATTGTTGAATCCGGATGTTGTGCATTCCGGCATGTTGTCCAAACCGGCGAAATTGTTCAGTCCCTTGACATTTTCCTATCATTTTATGTTTAAAAAATGTTGTGCAATCCGGATCTTGTCTATTCTGTAAACCGGCCACAATGAAAAGAACCGACTGCTTATAATTAGTGAGAGTTATCTCCCGTAATCCAGCCACTTATCGATCGGCCTTATGCGGGATAGTTAATACTCAATTATCGATCAATTTTCCTGTTGTTGCTGTTGATTTAAACAACTGTGAATATAAATCCAAACTAGCAACTCATTTCAGTTTATACCGTTAAGTCTTGTAATAAATAAATACACATTTTTTTCAGCCAAAATTAGATCAAAAGTGGAGGTTGCGTATTATACTTCACCCCATTTTTTCAGGCCGTGATTCTGGATATCGCGGGAGTAAGACTGTCGATATCGTTTGTAATGCGCGTTGTATGGCTACACTTACAAGTACATTTTATTCTGTCAAAATGCTCCATTTTTATTATATTCCCGTGTATTTGAATATTTATCCATTGTTCCTTGCATTAAAACAGTTCTCACCATTACGTAATCAGCCACTTGTTGACTTATCATGTGGTCAATGTTTGTTTAACAATTTCCGGGGAATCATGCACTTGTCTCGTGTCGGACTTCTCAGGATAATGGGGTGTTTGAAAATTTATCAAATACGATGATTTGATTGAAAAAGTATTTCCATTGTACCTATTCCGTTATGCAATAATTGTTTTCCAAATAAAAATTGAAAATGAAAAACCTAAATCACGATCGAGGAGGTCTAATATATCTCAGAAGAATTGAGAATATTGCAAGAATAGACGATCAAGACCTACTGCATTAATACTGAAATTAATTTGCAACATTGTCCTCCAAACCGGATGTTGCCTAACCCGGCCAATTTTTCAGAACCACATTCCGCCGGAATAGACAAGTTTTACTGTATTAGTATAAGAAAATTAAATTATGTTGCTCCACTCTTAAAACACCATTAAAGAGTTTAAAACCCTGCAGTATTAAAAAGTCCATACAGAAATATATGGATCTTGTCTTTGATATTCAGTTATAAAAGACTTAATGGTAGTATTTTAAAATCTGCAATGAGAAAACATCTCAAAAATCCATGGTTAAAAACCTTGACAATTTCATCTAAAATGAAGACTTATTGCAAAATGAAAAAGGTCTTGAAAAGTTCATTTAAATTTCCTCTTCCAGTGATAAGCCACACGACAAGAATGCTGCCACAGCGAGCTTGGGCTGCCTCCATTCCAACCCTTCTTTCCCATGATGCATTTGACACCCTCCTGACCCCGAATCGACCTCAGGGCCTCCCGTACACTGTGTCATTGTCCCCACTGGAAAGGTTTCTGGGGAGTGTATACCTGAGGAGGAATCTACCACGTCTTATTCAGTCCGAGTCGGTAAGTCATTGAAAAGTTTTTATGAACCGGCAGTAGTAATAAATCAGGGTTTAACCCTTGCTTTAGCATATTGTTTATCAAATAAAACAAATTCAACAAAATCCACTTTACCTTGCAGAAATTGACTTATAAAGAGACTTTATTTTTAAACACCAAGAAAAGATCTGATTATTATTTCTAAGCCAAGATGTTCATCTGTGAGAAAGAGCATGCTGATCATGAAGCCTTCATAACTTAAATCAGAAATAATTGTATTCGACATTCTAAAAAGAGCAAGTCAAGAGATCACTAGGATATGAACTTGGTTGGTCACATGATTAAATCCTGTACTGACCAATGGGCTTTTCAGATGATTTAATCACGCCAATCCAGTTCATATCCCAGATGGCATTATTACAATTGTTACATTACATGTATTACAATTGTTAAAATGACATGTAATTACGCTTAAAAAAGATGAATCAGATGATAATATCATGTTTATGTTTATTATTCAACTTACAAAATGGGGAATATGATAAGTCATAAATCACTGATAAAAATTATACAAAATAACTTTTTTACTGTTTACATTTGCATGTATTAACAAGTGTAAACATATAAACAATGTGTGACCTTGACCTTTTTGTAGCTGACTCCATTACGCTCCACAGACCCAAACATCACCTCATTCAAAGTAGAGACCCTCCAGTTCCATGTGACTTTCAGCAACAACCTGCAGAGTCTACACATGAATGTCCAACCTGTACCAGGTAACTAACCCTTCCCCCTATCTACCCCCCCCCCCCCCCCCCCCCCCCCAAACACCCACCCTATCAGAAAATCGTCCAACTTGTACCAGATAACTAACCCCTTGTTTTAATTGAATGTTTGTCTGTTTCATAGAACACAGAGATCAATGGAGCGTGGAGGTGTTAAACATCATTCAACAGTACTTTGATTCCAAGGTAACTTTTAATAAAAAATGTTCAGTGAATCTCCTAATATCAACTTGTCATATCGAATGGTCTACCTCCAAATTATATCAATTTTACAGCAGACTTTGTGATATAAAGATGTTGGTATGATGATGAATTTATTGTTTAATTGTTATCAATGAATTATCAGACTGAGAGGTTTTTTTGTGATTTTTGTACAGGTTGCATGCCCACCCTACAAAGTGAATGCCCTGAGAGCGTTCTGTAGAATACTAGATACCCCCATCAGGATCCTCAAAGACTGTGTACAGATGATGAGACTGGAGCTGGTAATTATTGTATTTGTAGGAATGTAAGACTAAGGATCTCGGAGTCTGATCCGCCAAAACAATGAACAAATAGAGGCCTTGTTGAAAATGGATTGGGTTTACTGTTCTGTCTTTACCTTCAATGATTTCTAAGATTATGCTATCAAAATAATACAAAACATACAGTATTACATGAACATGCTATTTATTGGGCGTTAAGGTGATGTTAGAGTTCATCCCACTGTGAACTACATTGTACTACTTGTAGATGGGACCGAACCAGTCCAGCAACATGAAGTGGTCCATGCAGTGGTGCCTGACTGTCCCACCTCACGCCGCCTTTGTGGCCCCAGCCGGAACCGCTGCTGTAGCTAAGAACAAACAGATCAAGATGCTGCTCATGGTAAGACACTAATGATCAATGGACCACACTTGTCTTGTTACTTTGTTTCAATCTGTATATCTATTGAGTCTTTATATTCTGAACACAATCATCTAGAGAATTTTTCAATTTAATTCAATGGTTTATTGACATCACCATGTTGGCATACAGTCAAAATGAAATCAAATGACGGACAAAAGAATATTATAACATAAAGGCTATAGCATGCAAGACAATTTTATACAATTCTTTAAAGTCCCTGGAACTGTTTTCTCTGCATAAAGCATTCATCTAAGTAGACACATAGACGTTTTGTAGTATTATAATCACATGGATTAACAATTTCTTTAATGGGATCAATACCACAGTATAAATTATCATTAAAAATATCACAATATTGAAATCGAAGATTGTCATACACAGGACAGTAAAGTACAAAATGTTTTTCATTTTCGACTAATAATTTACAAGTATAGCATAAACGTTTTTCCTTAGGGATAATTGGTTTACAATATCTACCTGACTTTAGAGAATTTTAGACATTTAGATAGAATTGATTTATTAATTATTTTAAAGACACTATCGTGTTACTTTTCATTTGAAAAGTTTCCCCAAAAAAGAATAGATGAACTTGATACATGTACATGAAAAGAATAAATGGACACATCTTTGCTACAGATCATCTCTTATTACATGTATAATAAGAATAAAGGCACAGATCACAACTGTACATTACCTCCCTTTCAAATAATTTCCTTAAATAATTTCCACATATAATTGTCAGTGTTTTGACTATGCATTTTGTGATTTCAGTGAATTATCTCTATAAATGATTGCCATTGTTTTAAATTTCCTCCTGTTGATTTTACTGTTACTGTCCCTTTGTGTGTTTCCAGCTCCAGTTCACTCGGACCAATATCCAGCCCCCGGCGGGACAAGACCCTCAGTCTATCATTGTCCCCCTGCTGTACGACATCAGCGCTAACACCATCCAGCACATGGAGCCGGTGAGGGGTCAGCCCCAGACCCCAGCGTACATGGCCGTCTCACAGCTGCTCCAGAACTTCTACCACCCACAGAGTGCTGAGTGTATCCTGTTCCCGGCCGTCCAACACATCATGGCCAATCTCAACCTGTAACTCTGTAAACTCCCGGGGATTGAAACTATCTCAACCTGTAGCTAGGTTAAGTTACAGGGGACTGAAACAATCTCAATTTAAATCTCAGTGAACTCACGAGGGACTAGAGCATTCTCAAAGTACTGGAACAATCTCAACTAATAGCTTGGTAAACTCGCATAGACTGAATCAATTGCAGCTTATAACTACATATTAAACTCATAGAGGATTTGAAGACCTTTAGCATTTCTTTGCCTGACTATCTGAAATTCTACTGACTGCAGAAATAATGTTGTGTTTGAATTGCTTTGGACCTGATGGATGAACCATCAGAATTTTTCTGAAAATTTTTGTGTGAAGTCATTCAAAACACCATCAATTGTCACTGATTAATGTACCAACCGGGAGCAATGGTCGGGTAAATATGTATTTGACACCACTTCGTGTTTTACTGGGCAAGATTAATGAGGAGAATTTTTCACTTATTATAATATGATGAACTTTGTTGATGTAAATGTATCAAATTAGTTTCTTAGGATACTGGAATATCCAAATTCCTGGCTGGTAGTTTTATAGGAATTGTAAATAAATATTTATGAATTCAGTACAAATGTACACAAATCATGATTATAATCAGTTTCATTGTTTGAAATGTTTGTACAGGTGAAATTGATACAATGAAGGTACATGTATGTATAGGTTATCAAATTCAAGCTTGTCAATAAATTTGCATCAAAATCTGTGGGTCTTTGATATTGTTAATAAAACACGGCCATTGCAGAATGGCACTTCATACCTTGGGGCCAAAAAACCTGGACAGCTCAATTTTGAACTTGAATGAAAAAAAATTGAATGACTTGTTTTTCATAAATTAAGGGCGAAACAAAATAAGGAAAAAATAATTGAAGTTAACTGTTGAAATCTTTCTTTATTACTGTCATTTCATTTTTTGAAAATTGAACACAAGCAAACAAATGAAGAAATAATAACACGCAGTAATTTCTTTAATTTTCACAAATTACTGATGCACACAAATTCTGTCAGATTCCATAATAAATGCAGGTGCAATAAATACAAAAGAAATCTAAGGAAAAATTATTAAGCAAAACAAAGGACCTAATTGTTTAACAATAGAAATATACACAGAGAGGGAAAAGAAAATGAAAAAAATTAAAGCTACAAAAACTCAGGGAAGCAAAGAAATGGAACTGAATAATCCTAAATACAAAACTTCACAACTGAATCGTGATCTTAAATGTAAACAAAAACAAATAACATACATGCAGGTGCAAATGATGCGTAAACAAAAAATAAGTGAAAATGCAATTGATTTAAAAAAAAAATTAAATATTTGTTTTACAATCTAAATCAAAAAGGTATTTTAAAACCACAAATAGAGATAAACTTTAATATCCAAACTAAATGTGGTTTTATGATATTACGGAAATAAATTAAACTTGTTTAGAAGGGCCCAGTCATGGGAAGAACTTTTTTTCTTTTTGGACAAGTACACAGATTTAGTAATCTGATAATGCAATGTACTCATAGTTCATATTGCCATCTGGTATAATGGGAACTGCCATGCATAGGTATTTGGAAAACGCATCAATTTTTTTTTCAATTGGAAGTTTTTCATACAAATTAAGAAATTTAAGTGTCCTATAATGCGAGTTTGTGAGCTGTGAAAGTTGAATTAATTGAAGACTTTTAGACGTACCATACAGTAAATTTATTCAGGTTATTCAGGGTAATTTTATGAACAGTACCCTACCACATCAGGAGAACAGAGTTAATTTTACAAAATCTCCACAGAAGCCATTGTGTTTAAAACACTGCAAAGAAAAAGACTTATTACCATAATTACACTCATTAGATTCAGGCAACCTGGAATGAATTTCAGAGATTTAAAAAAAAAAACCCAGACACACATATGTTTATAATGAATGAGGTAATTTCTCATTAAATACAATAAATACTGGATTAAAAATCAAAATGTATTGAATCACAAAAATCATGATGCCCATGCATGAGAAATGAGTTGTACATATACATGTTTCAGAGTGTTTCAGAGTGTTAACAATGTATGGTTGCGTTCTACCTTGAGCTATTTGTCAATATGCCAGTTATACCATTAAGCCCAATATAATGCCATGAATTCTCACAATCTAAGAATATAAAATACATAAATTCATTTCTGCAAGTTGGATTCTTCTACTGAAACTATTTTTAAATTAACTGCGTCAATTAATACATTCTTTTCTAAAGCATGTAAAAATATCTCTATTATCATACTAAGTCATATGTAAATGTAAATACTAGTACACTTCATTAAAAACTTCTATTTGATTTTTAAAATCCTTTAAGTACAAAAACAACAACACAGACCAGTAGAATTCTTGACTACTTGCATCGTCCCAGTATATGGTGTCACCGTACTGAAAATACTGACAAATCTTTGTATTGTAGATTTTTTCTGATATTAAATTCTATTGCACTGTATGCAGATTTTTAAATTATCTTTACTTGATCAAATGTTGCTCTGTATGAGAACATAACCTGTCCATAAGTTATAAATACTAGATAATAAATATTAAAAGATAATTGAACATGTTGAATAAGAATTTAAGAAAAAGGGAAAACTGTGTCAACAATTTACAGAATCCAATTTATGTCATTGAAATTCATTTCACACACTCCCACCTGAATAAATTGCACTTATTAACAAAATATAATTAAGAAATGCTCTTTCATACTCAGGTGTACAGAGAATGCCCAAGGCAGAATAAACTGTAAATTCGTTATATTACGTGAATACTTAATTCCGCGATCCCACTGTTTTGTATCAAATCACGAGAATATAAAATACATGTACATATAAATATACATGTAAAATTACACAATTATACATGAATACTTTATATATACATGAATAATTATACATTCCTGAAACTTTTACATGTATATACCATGATGGTATAAGACATGTATTATGCCCAAATCTAGCTGTTAATAGACTTCTAAAAATAGAAGCAAAAAATGATCTTACTGTTATAATTACAGTAGATTAAATCTTCTCAGTTTCTAGAAACATTAAAGAAAAAATATTTCTTTTCAATTTACCCATTAAGATAAAAATACTTACATTTTTATCTAATCATAGAGAGAAAAAAAAACAATTAAAGGTATCAAAAAATATGTGGATTCTTTCCTTTGGCATGACTGAACAATAAATAACTATTCTAGCTTTATATAAAAAATCTACAAACAAACAATGATATGGCGAATTGGTTACTATGGTGAGTAAATCATATGGCTCAACAACAATAGCAATAACAATCAGATCTGAGACAGTGTATGACTTCCATAAACTATAGTGGAAATAATCAGGGGGAGAGAACTGTTCTACAGCATGTAAATCAAAGTGAGCAAATTTGCGAGAAGAGTAATCTCCCTTTGTTTCAATACGTTCAGAAGTCTTATTTTCACAATATTGTATATATGTAGTGGTAAAAAAACGCAGAGAAAGATTAGAGATTTGTGTGCAAAATGAGAATATAAATACATTTACATTATATTTAAAGCATAAAACTGCCAAACATGTTGTGTCTATATCAGACCCGAGAAAATACCAGTTTGTAACACCATTGTGCAAAAATTCAATACTGGAAAACACATTCAAAGCTGAATAGCTTAATATATATCCTAGCAAAAAATATCTATAAATATATAATATATATTAAATGAAAGCCTAATTCGGATCCATGTCATTAAACAGTTGTTACCGTACTGCTCAAACCCCTATGATTTGTAGCAGATTTTATCAAAACTCATTAATAAAAGTGGATCAAAAAATGAAAAAATAATATTTGGAATCTGGAAAAAATGGAATTCCTTTGGATTTAGGATTCATACATTATTCATCTGTGTCCACCATTCTTGGGCAGAGATTGTCTGAAACAACGTCAAGGATAACATTGACAAAACCATGAAGAATTAAATAACAAGACATCAACCATGCATACATGCATGTACTAACCAAGGGTTTGCTTTGTCCATTCTCATCTCCACTTTAAAAATAAAGCGATCTCATAGAATTGGAAGGGAGGTCTACTTTATCCATATGTCATTGCATGTACATGAATTTAATCCCCGAGTCTTGGGGTAAAGTGAATATGGTTGAATGAACCGATAGATTAACAGGAAGAGTCTTCTCTAAGTATTTACATTTTTGCAGGAAGGGGGGAGTTTTTCTTTTTTTTTTTCGGGGGGGGGGGGGGGGGGGGGGGGGGGGGGGGGGGGGGGTGTTAAAATAATCTTGTTTCTTCAAGATCAATTTTTGAATGAACTATTGAGTCATTTCCTAAACAGCTACAGACCAGACAAAGGTTATATATAACCAGTCTGACTATATCCAAGTGATATCTCAATAAAATTTTACTGACATATATAAATTTATAATAAAAATGGTGAAGAGCAAAATTAATACAACTTCAATACTTGTATCTGTATATCATAAAATGACCTTGGTTCAAAGAAAAAGCAGTGCTGAGACAATGGCTGGACCCACGGTTAGTCAAAAGGAGAATGGTCAAGGTCTGTCCTCTTTACATCACAGTTAAAATCACACTAATACTAATGAGTAATTAATGTTACCATACACTGATCAACATCAGTCATAGAAAGGATACATGGAGGAGCTTATGGAATGCAGCTGAAAAAGAAAACAACACATTTACCTATTACTTGTAAAATAAACACTGAATTCAATATCGGTAATGCTTCTTACAAATAATAAATAAACAGTAGTAATACCTACATGTACATGTTCTGCAAATAATTTTTGTTTAATTAATGTCTGTTCCAAATGATCAATTTCCATTGGTTGTAATTTACTTTGCCTACTATTGGCTGTTTATCAGTTTATTACTTACTTTGTCTACCAGTTTCTTCAGTTTTTCATTGGCTGCAGCTCGACCCTCATCTGTGTCCCTCCTAAAAAAATATCAAAGTCTATTCTAGTCGACACTTATGTCTTTAAAATAAAGTAATCATTGGAAAATGTAAAGGAGATTTGTTTTAATGTTTTCAATGCAGTGAAATTTTTCATTTCTTTTTTCTTTTTTTTTAAAGTTCAATGTTTTTTAAGTAATTTTTTCAACTAGAAAAGTTTCAACTAGATTAGCCCAACATCTGATAGGAGAATTATTATAAGGTGTCACTTGCACATCTAGATATCTACACCACGTGAAAGGTCCACTCCACTTAGGAATACATTGGTTCATCTTGCCCTTATTTTATCATGAACAATTTCAACATTTATTTACCGCAAAATTTGTGTTCATTTAAATCTTACTTCTAAATTAATTGGATCTAATACATTTTAAAAACAATTAATAATACTTATGTTTTAAATAATATTCATTTGTAATCAAATTGCACAGTTGATTACTATGTGATTAGCTTCACCTCACAGATCCCTGTGATTAGGTACACCTCACAGATCCCTGTGAGTTATCTACACCTCACTATGCGAATAGCTACACCTTTGTAAGTAGCTACACCTCACAGATCCCTGTGAGTAGTAGCTACACCTCACAGATCCCTGTGAGTAGTAGCTACACCTCACAGATCCCTGTGAGTTATCTACACCTCACAGATCCCTGTGAGTATCTACACTTCACTATGTGAATAGCTACACCTAACAGATCCCTGACCTCTGCATGTCCTGCTGGATGTCCATCTCAAAATGGAGTCTGGCAAGCTGCTCCTGCTGCTCTCGGATTTGGTCCATCTTATCAAAAGTCATAGATCCACCTACAAATACCAACTTGAAGAATAACCATAGGTCAACTCAAAGATGACCATACACCACATTATCATGCCTCTTGTCAGTTTGTTTCTTTATATTCCATACACATTTTCACATATTATAGAAGGGGTTTATAGAGTGTAAGCATGCTATGCCGAAATAGAGCACGGCAAATGTTTTCAATGAAAATCTTACAAGTGCCGACAGTGGGTTCCGAACTCTCGACCCTAAAATCATTATGTTAGATAACCAACAGACTATTGTTAAACCACAGCAGCCGATTGTGTAACTGGCGGTTTTTAAATATATATCAATCGTAGATACATGTACATACAATTGACATCAAGCAATTAAAATTAATAATCTTTCCAAAAACGCCTCATTTTTGATGGGAATTTTAAAGTTAAAGTTTCTAATAAATTTTTGAACAAATTGAGAAAACATTTTTCAAAGAAATTGTACATGAGAATCAAGAAAACGCTTTTTTAAATGATGCTTGACAAAGAATATACAAGAAAAAAATTCAATGGAATTTTGTATGCTAAACAACTTGAGTTTTCTTTGTAAGGACAATGTTGTCTTATTTCTTGGAAAGAACTTACTCATTTGTCGATTTTTTGTGATTGTACAGCAACTTGCCGATTAAATAGTCAATCAAATCAATTAATTAATTTGAACTAACAACGCTTGCTTTTCCGACGATTATTTTTAGGGACTGTAGACAACACTCAAATGTCTATAGCAAGGCACATCAGTATATACAACAGTTGATCAGCATAATAATAATTATAGTGTTGTGTTGTGCATGTACTATGCTTTAATAGCCAGGGTTGGATACATAGATATATCATTGACATATCATTGGATATCCAGCCCTGACTATTTAGGCATAGTACATGCACAACACAACACTATTATATAATTATGAACTATGAATAATCATACATCAACTAAAAGGTAATCACATATTAACTCATAGATAACCAATGATCAACTCGTGCACAATTACATGTACTGGTATTATGTCTTGCAATTCTCTATATTTACATTCAGTGTATAATTCCCCTTATGTTTGCATTGGAAATCTGGGACGTTCAATTTTCTATGAATACACTTTGATAATTCATGCGCCATGTGCACAAATATAAACGTCTCCACGCATTTTGAGTATATTAATTTTTGTAAGATTAAATGAAACGTTTAAACTTACATAACCATTTTGATATGTACTTTTGAAAAATAATCATTAAATTATACCTATTCCTTAAAAAATGGGATTTTTCTCTACAGAGTTTCTGGCACTATATGTTTAGTCACAGAACCGAACTAAATAAGATGTTAATATGGCTGTTCCATGTATGTTTCATATCCCTGACTGAGAGCATATATATTGGCTTTACAGCAACGATACAGATATATTTCATACAAATAGACATCAGTATGAATATAAATATAAGCATTGAATGCTTATTTTTTGGTGTCGTCGGTCCTATGACACACCAAGCGGTGCAGAAAAATTATCATACTGCGCTAACGCGCAGTATTCAATTTGTCTGCACCGCTTGGTGTGTCATAGGACCGACGACATCCAAAAATAAGCATTCAGTGCTTAAATAACTAAAACTAAGTATGCTTCTTTGATTTTTGTTCTTACCAAAAGCCTGTAGCTTTCCGCAGTGGAAGTCCTCTAGAAGCTGTAGAAGTCCGTGCTCCATGGTACGCACGTCCGCCACATCTGTCAGAAACGTGTGTTCCTTGCACGACCGCCCTGTACTACCTGAATCTGTCTCATTCTTATCTGTTATCAATTACAAAAAAACAATTTCATTGAAATAAACTTTCAGACTGTATTGTAGATGCCTCTTTTAATGAGAAGAATAAATATCTCCATAAAGAAGCAAGAAACACCTCTTGCACATTTTTAAAATGTTTCTTCAAATTTGCTTTTTAAGCTATATAAAAATAATTATAATTAAAGTTTGCTGCTTATAATTATATTCTTTCCATTCCAGAGGTAAAAAGTATCGGATCCATGAATGTGCATACAGTAAAAAACTATAGCAGCAATGAGAAAGTGAGATAGCTGTAAACACAAAATCAACCATTTTCTCTCTAGGTTGACTTTTTTTTTTTTATCTCACATTACATATTACCATGAATTGACCCTCGGTGCTTACAAGAGACTTGTACCTGTTTTTCTGGATTTCTTCTCAGGGGTCTTAGATGATGCAGGGTATACATCCTCCTTAATGATACTAGCAGTAGCCTCCATATCGTTTGGATTTTAGAGATTTACATGTACTTCATGGTGCAGAGATCTGTAAAGATTTTTTACCATTTAAATGGTTATATCATCTTTTAAATCATTGTCAGTGATAAAATTACGGTAAAAGGTAACCTTTATATTTTACATATAGCAATTTTGTTGCAGGTGTATTGTACTATTGTACTAGCTGTTACAGGAAATCATTGTCAGTGATAATAATGGTTTAAAATAATTTATTTTTAGATAGAGTCATGAGAGTGGTGTAATGTGTGTAAATGTTGCAAATATTTCTTAGTGTACCAGAGACACTTTTTGCCTCTGCTGGGGTTTGAACCCGGGTCCTCTGGCATGCCAGTCCAGCACTCTACCGATCGAGCTAAAGGGTTAACCAACTAGCCAGAGCTAGTAAGAATGCCATATATCTGACTCTACCACATTAGTCCTTGCAAATGAGTTTGTTTACAGCATAATTATACGAGATTTTTCAATTAATATTGGCAAATAATTCATGGTACAAAAATAAGGAAGAATGGTGATGCAAGTAAGAATTGAAATAATTGCTAGTCAGAAAAAGGATGTATATACTGAACATTAAAAAAATTCAGATGGAGGACCTGGAAGCTACAATTCCTTACATCTGTACATGTTAAAAAGTTGCAATTTATGGTACACAAGAACTTGTGCTAGTTTTGGACTGATTAATCTTATTTTTGAACACATTCTGTACAGATATTCAATTCCAAAAAATGCCTAGGACATTTTACTACAGATATCGTCACTTTACTTGCTTCTGATATATTCTTTTAAAAACCTTTACCCGCCCCATAAAGTAAAGAAGTGAAGTTTACTTACATGTAAGCAATCTCAATCTGCATGTAAATCTAAAATACCTCATTTTCCAAGGTCTGTTAGCGTGTTTTAAAGAAAGTCTGAGGTAAATAAAGCAACAACATCTGAAGTAGTCAACTTTCTGAAAAATTTAATGGTACAAATTTTTACCACAGAATTTGTGTGAAAATAAGGTTAATCAGTCCAAAATTAGCTCAAGTTTTTGTGCTCCATAAATTGCAACTTTTTAGCACGTAATGAGCTGTGGCTCCATGCAAGGTAATCCATCCAAGTTCTTTCAGACTGGGAGCTACAGACCAGCAGCAGATGATACGATTATATGAATTAAAGGAAGTGATCAAGCTCGAAGAATGAGGCCATGACATATTAGTTGAATAAAAGCGATCTTCAAGAAACACATTGTTTTTTAACCTTATTTTAAACACCCGACTGTAAAAATAAATACACAGGGTTTATCTAAAGAATGTTTATGAAGTTCACGTCAGAGTAATGTGCCCTAGTGGTAAACATGATGCCATTTTCCCTAGAAAAACGTAATTCGAAATAAGAAAAAAAAATTACTTCGCTTGAAAGGTTAAATTGGGATACAATACAGGTGTTCCATTACCAATTAAACCCATTCACGGTAACTGCGTTACTGCTCTTCTGGCCGGCAAATTAACATCTTTGTTGAAATATGGTGAAACAACAATTGTTAAATCAATGTCATTTAATTATCTACAAACTAAAATTCATCAAACTATATCAATTAGCCCTGCAAAACCGCAGTTAGCGTGAAGGGTTCTGATGGGGTCAAACCACCAAACGTTCGGCTGTGCCCAACATGTTTGGCTAAAATCGGGGCACTGCCATGTCAGTAAAATGATGCATGTTTCATAAAATGCACCTAGGTAAACCAAAATATCAAATTATCTGATTTGACCAACATATTTATATATCAGATTTACCTTTAATATATTTTACCCCTTTCGTCAACTGGAAATTAATTGATGCAATATAAACCACCAAGTCTCTAACCACAAGAAGTTTTTTTCCGGATTGGTCGGTTGAAAAAAGGCACAGGATTTTGGAAGGAGCGCGCCCGGTGTCCCCTAAAATAAAATTTAAGATAAATCTTTTTCAGCAGGTCAAAGAAAATGGACGGCTTAATTGTGAGTATTTATAGCGAGCGCAGCGAGCTCCATAGACAACGTGTACGAACGGAGGAAATTCGAGTTGAAATTTGCACATTGTTCAAAGAAATTTTTGTGGACCCGCGTGAAAACGTTCTACATATCCCAATAATCCTTTGCGGTGCATAGCAACATGGTGGAACAGGAAGCGTTTCTAAGGAAAATTCTTACCTCTAAATCGCAAATATCTATTTTATTTAACAATACAAAATCATTTAAAAATACGAAAGTAAACAACACATATGCTTACGTAAAAAAACCTGTACCTATCCGAACTTTTGCTAACATATGACGTCATTTCCTTCCCCGAATTTATCCGACAATTTACGAGAACTGTCGAGAGCAAAAGAAAGTCAAGTATGACGTCATAATGATCTCGCGCTATAATAATTTCCCGCGATAAATTTAGAGGTGGATCAAGCATCTGAGTGTACTGGGTGTAACGTGTAGTATTAAGTACTCAGTATCAGTGTTAACGGCGACTCTTCGGCTGATTAGTTTTGTTTTGATACATATATATTTTTTTTTGCTTAGTAAAATGCACTCGCAAGTTCCATGCTTAATTTACTGTCATATTGATCCAATCGTATATATATGCATACGTTAGGTAGGTGACAAAAACTGATTTAAAAAAGTCTAATTATTAGAAATATGTGCAGCCACGTCATTTTGTAATAAATAATTAAAACAAAAAAGAGAACAAAAAAAAACTGTTGAAAAGATGTCAGGTTTATCTTTTGTGATATTTCAAAGGCCTTTGATAAAGTATGGCACAAAGGACTGCTCTTTAAGCTAGAGTCTTGTGGTATTAATGGTAATATGTTGAAATGGATTGATAACTATTTATATGATAGAGTCAAAAGAGTAGTACTAGATGGGTTTCATTCAAATTTTAGACCTATAACTGCAGGAGTCCCACAAGGCTCTCTTTTGGGTCCTTTTTTATTTCTCCTTTATATTAATGACATATCTAATAATCTGGTTAATAATACAAGATTGTTTGCGGATGATACCTCTTTGTTTATAGTTGTAGATAATGATGTTAACATAGTAGCGTTTTCATTAACAGCTGATCTAGATCAAATTGATACATGGGCTTCCACATGGGCTGTGGATTTCAACCCTAATAAAACTTGTAATATAAATTTTTCAAGAGGGTCAAATAATCATCCCCCTGTTCATTTTGGTTTCAATGGTAGTATTATCAATGAATCTAGAACCCATTGTCATCTTGGTCTTATCTTTCAAAGTGATGCTAGATGGTCATGTCATATAAATAATATATACGAAAAAGCTTGTTCAAGGTTAAATCTATTAAGAATGCTGGAACATTTACTAGGCAGGAGTGCATTAATTAAGATTTATTTTGCTTTTATTCGGCCAATTCTGGAGTATGGTAGTATTGTATGGGATAATTGCTCACAAGAAAATTCAAATCTCTTAGAAAATGTCCAGATAGAAGCAGGTAGAATAATTACAGGTCTTCGGAAAAACTCATCT
Organism: Magallana nippona; assembly: GCA_033439105.1. NCBI lineage: Eukaryota > Metazoa > Mollusca > Bivalvia > Ostreida > Ostreidae > Magallana > Magallana nippona. The sequence continues at coordinate 2,709,823 of CM065919.1, read as the reverse complement.
AGGAATGCTTTGTATTCAGAGATGGGGTGGGAACCTTTATATAAGAGAAGGGAATTTCTCATTTATTTCTTAGATTGTTTATGGTATAGCCCCTGTATATTTACAAGATTTGATCGTACCTTTCAAACCACCACAGCATGGATATAACCTTCGTAACATTGGTAACTTTAACTTCGTTATACCACAGTCTAGGACAGTTACATATTATAACAGCTTTTTGCCATCAACTATTCAGCTATGGAATAATCTACCATTGGCAACAAAATGTATTGAGTCCTTTTCATCCTTCAAGACTGTACTTAAAAAACAATCTGTAGAATCAGCAAAAAATGCCAGTTTTCAATTATGGAAATCGCAAAGAAAATATTGCTAACTGTCAGCTTAGAAATAAATCCAGTAATTTACAAGCTCACCTTTATAACCAACATTTAAGTGACACTTCAACTTGTAATAATTGTGGTCACACATGTGAAGACAATCTTCATTTTTTCCTTGCTTGTCCAGCTTACATTAATCACAGAACATTGCTCATTAACAGTCTTCAAAATAATATAAACCTAAACAATCTCAATTCTGATCAAATTTTACATGTTTTACTTTTCGGTGATAGACAACTTCCCTTTAAAACCAACTGCTCCATTTTTCAAGCAGTTCAACAATATATTAAGTCAACAAAAAGATTCTAATTAATACCTGTTATTAATAATTTTGCATAATATCATCCTAAACTTTACCTCAGTATATCTATACATGCACTCAATATTTTATACCTCTTGTTTTTATTATATACTTCATATATGATATTCATTATCATTATAATTTTTCTTATTTTCAATTGTTTATATGACCTTTATTTTTGTTATTATTTTTTTCCCCATTTATTTGTTTCTTATTTTTCTTTCTCTGTTCTTAATCCTACCTGAATTCAAACTTCTTTAATGCTGCAATAACATGTTTCATATTATATTATGAACTTATTATATTCTATACCTATTATACTTATATAATTCAAATGTAATTGAAATATCAGTTGTAACTTTGATCCTTGGGGAGAGGACTAAAATAGACATAGCCTGATGTCCAATCCTATTATGTACTTATTTGCATATTAATAAAATATTTGTTAAATTAAATGTAAGGGAAATTTTCCAAGATATCTTCATTGACACATTATCGTTTTTCACTCAGAAAAATTCACAGTAACGAAAACCGATTTCTTACGGAGATTTATAATGGGGAATGTTAATTTACATCTTTTCTCCATTCGGAAGTAACTCGGAATACCTCGCACAATTTTTCAACGTTATCATCCGGGCACTTTCATCTCTTTTATAATGGCAAATCCCCGTAGACTTTTTATTTTTAGCCGTGTATTGAAACCCGACAAGCTAGAGGGGGCGTTTCAATAGGGGAAATCTTGGGATTTTTTCATACTATTTGAATCCAGATGTATTTATAAATATAAAATAATTTAAGAAAATGTGCGGCAAAAATAACTTGGGACAGAGTATACTAAAATACTACCCAACTTTCACGAACGTATATTGTATTTGATTTGTATTGTAACTGTTAATTGTAATGTAAAAGTTCTTAAAATCCATACGGTGAATTCAGGGGAAAGCTCAATTCGTTACACTCGCTCAAGTATACGCTGAATAAAAACTCCAAAACGAAACAAAGGTTCAACAAGTTGTATTTAAGTTGGTGAAATAATGGTACATGGTATTCCAATGAAAACCGATTATCGGAGATAACAACTTAATAACATGCGGAGGTTCCAGCGCTGACAGTCCGATATATAATTCTGTACACAAAATCAACACTAACGTGCGGAAATCCAGCACAGTCCGATTTCATACACATTCCACTAACGTGCGGGGTTCCAGCACAGTTAGCCCAACATACATGTAACACTCTATGCTAACGTGCGGGGTTCCAGCACAGTTAGCCCAACCGTACTCTTCCAGATCTTAAACCATTCTCTGTTACATCTTTTTTTTTTTGACAGGCATTGCTTTTTTTGCGAGAACATAGAAATGGTAATGATATGCCAGAAAAATAAACATTCACACATATACCTGTTACGATAATTTCACACTTCTATTGTCCAGCAATTATTAAATTTGCCGGGAGATTAAGATAAGTAGATATCAAAGACTAGTGATTTTTGTCACATGGAAGAATCTTGGGGTTTTTTGTGCAAACTATTATGTAAATTAATCTAACTGAGAAAAATCAAACTTATGTTCTCATAGCAGCTGGTAAATTTTAAATCTATAACCTGTTACATTAAAGGTTTAAAATCGAAGATTTCTAAACTTATCTATACCAATCTAGATCTAGAAATCAAAGATATATTCAGTTAGAAGAGTTTTTAGTGAGAGTTTTCTAAACTTATCTATAACAAACTAGATTGCTATAGATAAGTTTAGAAATCTTCGATTTTAAACTTTTAATGTAACATATAAAAACGAGACATAAATGACAATAATGTTATTTATGTCTCTGCATATGTATATATTTTTACTTTATCGTTTATAATTATCCATTGAAAATGCCTAATAGCAAAGATAGCAAGTGGTAGATGAATTTACGTTTAGGCCTATCTCTTTTTGATAGTACCAAAACTTTTTCCCGAACTTTTTTCGGGCCTCTCGCGTGTTACCGTTAAGTCAATGACATTCGGAACCCGGGGAAAGTTATCGTTCTTAACATTTACATTTTTTCATCCAAATTTGCTCTCTTTCCTGAAGTTGGATATCTTTAAAAAATAACAAAACAGTATAAGCATATTAATTCATTCATGATGCTCTCATATACCGTAACAATGATGCCAAAGAAATCTAATAATTTTAATAATAAAACTAACCTAAATATAATATTAAAATTTATATAGCTATCGATTTTGGGATTAATATTCACACAACAAATCATTTAAAATAAAAACTGACATGTATGTAGCTTGTTGTTAAAAAGAAAGGCTTTAATCTTTCTATGATTTTACAAAAAATGGACATGTACCAGTAGTTCGTGTGCTTAAAGCTGAACAATGCTAATAAATAGGCCCGTTCACACAGGTATATAAACCCTTCAATTTTGTTACATCCGATTGCAGACCTGAAAATCGTGGCCGACGTGCAGTATTCCTTTTATTGTCTTTTGAATTGTATGCGTTTATTTCTTAGTTTAAGTGCATATGCTTCATTGACCTGTTTATTAGATATTAGTATTCTTCTGGCTTAGAAAAAGTGTGAAATTTGATAATTTTATCGCAACGGAGTAACTCTCCAAGGCAAGATGTACGTCCACACAGGTGAGACCTCTACAGCAAAATACATGTACTTTAAACTGTTAAGAGGTCTGCGGCTTATATAGGGGTTGTAGGGATAGCGGTGATGAAAGAGAAATATGGCAGACAGTGCCTATTTACAAGCAGTGTCCAGCTTTAATTGATGAAATCAGGCAAAGTCCAACCATCAAAGTTTCATGCAAAACTCTTAATTATATCATTGCAATTGCTATTATAGTTACATCAGCAACTAGTAAACACGCAACTGCTAGAGCAGCAGTATATAATGCACATGATGCAAAAATCAGAATCGTGCTTTAAAACTGAAATTTAATACACCATGCATAATTGGAGACATGATGGATCTATTTATAATATGCAATTATGAATTCATTTTTTCATCAAGTTAATACAGAACTCATAAATTTGTTAAACACATGAATTAATTCAATGTAATTCAATTAATTCAATTGCCTCAGACTTTCTCTTAAACATGCAAACCGACCTCTAAAAATGAAGTATATTAATTTACGTCGAGATCGAGAGTCGCCATTTTCCCATATAAACAAACCGCACCACTTCACTTTACGGGGCTGGTGATGGTGTTTAAAAGATATTCAGAGGCAAGTAAAGTGACAATATCAGTAGTAAATTTCCTGAAAAATTTAATGGTACTAATTGTTTTCACAGAATTTGTGTGGAAATAAGGTTAATCAGTCCAAAACTAGCGCCGTTTTTTGTGCGCCGTAAATCGCAGGTTTTTACTATGGGAGGCACTGTAGCTCCCAGGTCGTCCATCCGAATTTTTTCAGACCGGGAGCTACAGACCTGCAGCTAAGTGTCCTCAATATAAAGAATTCCGATTAAAATATATTAAGATATATTATTGGGAAAAAACCCTCTTTTTATAAATTCATACAATTAATAAGTGTCCAAAATTATAAGGAATTGTGTAATCGGGGGAATATCTCCACTTAACTTTTAATAACCGCAATGGAATTCCATAATTTGTTTTCTGCTATACTACTGTGTCTTTATTATATACCCGACATTGTACCATACCTAATGTAAATTATATATATATATATATATATATATATATATATATATATATATATATATATATATATATACACACACACTCATGTTGTGCATAATGCCGTAAGATCTTGAGCAAATAAAGAATAATAATATAAATTGAAAACGAACGGAAAATACATGCGATGGCTTGTGATACTACTCAATGTGCAGCAAGATTCGTTAAAACTGGTTTTAATGTGAGATAGATCGCTGGAATATGCAACTGGGCATAGCCATGCAAGGAGACGCGATCGTGGACGAAAATAGTTGATATGTCGACAAATAATAGTATGTATGTACGACTTTTGTAAATGTTGTGGTAACTAGATAGCCAGTGAGGTACTTAAATGATATATCTGCCGCTTGGAATACGCAGAAGGAGTTGATGCACTTCTCATAGCTTTGCTTTACGATCCTAATTCTGATGACTGATCATGTACGTGTGTTAATTTAAAACTCATCGTTACCAAATTTGAACAGCAGTGTTACCGTGAAAGTGTATAGGCCTATATGTCCTTTATAATTATTCCTGGAATTAAAACGGCAGCCTTGTCGTAAATGTTGATCGTGAGAAGACGCTTTTCTATTTAGTGTATTAAATAATGTGTATTGTCTATTTTTCAAGGTTAAACTTTTAATTTTTTATATTTATAAAGTTGAATTTTGTTTGCTGACAATTTAACAGACACAACTTTTCATTTTGTTGACAGTGTTTGTTTTGGAAATTCCCGTTCTATAATACTATAGTGTTAATCAGAACAGTTGAGAAAAGTAGATCCGACAAAAATTTTATTGATTTAGGTATCAAAGACATTTTTCGACCAATCAGAAGCGCCAATATCTTATCAAACTACCAATATTAAATCATAGATACTTCAGGGTTTTTTCCCTTGGCTTATGTTGTCCGTGTTAAGTTATAATTATATATTTTGTATTTTGAGATTAACCCTAAAAAGACCTTTGTTAATTAGTCATATTAGTCAAAACTTGTGTTATGTAAACCCTCTATTTTATAGTCAGTAAATCCTTGGTGTTATTGAATAAAGACATACGTGTTTTGAGGAACTCTGCCTTCTTATATATTTTCCAACGCTTGAAACATTACATGGTTTCAGAATCGGGATGGAAGGAATACCACCAGCTATAATAGTCCACACGGTCTTCCGTGTGGTATATATTTTTGAAAATACTTGTTTTTAATACCTACACAAGCACTGACCTAAATTTCTCCCGTCTCCGAAGCGGAGAAAATCGACCCCCATATGCTAGAGGCGACTCCCTCATACTTTATAGCGACTTCCCCGCGTTAGGGATTGTATACGGTGAAAGCTATTTAAGAATTAAGAAATAAAGTACGAGTTTTCGTGAATGTTGCAGAAAAACCTCCGTGGTCGAGAAATGTTGTTGTGAAATATAAAAGCCGAGGCGTTAGCCAAGGCTTTTATATTTCAAACAACATTTCTATTCTACTAACAGCCCAGTATTTCTACAGATCGTTTCTCCTATAGAGAGACGATCTAGGTCATTTTGACGGCTGTTCCGTGTAACCCCAACGGTTTTGTTAGTAATGTTTACATGTGTATCGATCAAAGGAATCACATGCAGACGACAGAATTTTTACTACATATTATATATTTTTTGTAAAAACACGCAGTGAAAATGTGCTAGGGAGGTCCTAGGAACAGCCGCATTGATCTCTTAAAAATAAACATTTGAGGCAATACACATCGTTTTGACTGGAACTAACACGTGAAATTGACATGGTTTTAAAACTTTTTACGGTTTGAAGTTGTACTTTCATGATCAGTGCGAGACAAATAGGTATTTCTGATCTGATAATTTACTGATGACGTTCGTGGTATATTGGAGAATAATGTCCGCGGCATCTCTTTGATCTCGGCAATAACTGTAGTAGAATTAAAGGTATTGATTCTCTGAGTAGTCCAAAGCAGCCCCCAAAACATCTGTATGGTTACAATAAGTTTCGTTTAGAAACACTGAGTGGGCAAAACACGGGAATCGGGTATTGGAGGTTGTTTTTTTTTTTATTATAGAAACCAATTTCGTTCCTATTCTCAAATCGTGTTTTGACCTAAATGTCATATATCCTGAGCATATTGAGTTATATACGGGAATGAGTTCATAAGTGCCTATTTAATAAGACTAACATTGTTTTTGGATATTTCATGCAAAATACCAGCGCCACAGTCGATCAAAATCACTCGATCAGGAAAAGGAACATAGACTGTTACCCTCCCAAACAGGCACTATTTATTTTGTGATACTACATGTCTTAATTTTAGAGAAAAGGACTATATATGATTTGAGCCTAAAATGCCTCCCTTAAATGAACATCATCATTTACTGTAATTCTTTGTTTTCTTTGTACATATATACATTTGAAGTTTATTCATAATTTTCATTCGGAGTAAAGTACCCACAATTTAGAAATATGACATCATAAAGTTTACCTTTTCCCGCCATTTTCGCATTTTTAGAAAACATTGAGCGATTGCTTGAACAAACAAAATATTTTCACCAAAGATGTATTTATGCAGTACTTATGTTACTTACGGTTAAGTATTGTTTTCACACATTTAGAAGTTTTGTTGTTAAGTATTTCAATTCACCATTTGAATACAGTGTATATATTAATAACATAATTTACACAAAATCAGTATCTTAATACTCACCAATATAAAAGTTTTGATTTAGTTGATATAAATATTAACAGTGGTCATAATGAGCTGTATTTTTTTTTCCATAAAGTGGGCTGCTGAATAGCTTCAGGTTGTAAACACGTAATGGTCGATTTACATAAAGTAAATATATATGTTAACTCGCGAAACTTGAGAAATTGAAAAAAAAGAACTTTTGAAGACAGAAAAACCCTTTGTGATTTTAAACATGTCAATATGAAGAAATTATACTCAGAGCATGTGAATTGCCTTATTGGCGAGGCAAGATGTAGAACAAAAGATACAAAAGAAATCCACTAAATTATTCTATCAAGTTCTAACGGCATCGCGATATTACGCCACATGCAGTCGTCGAGAACGACTAAAATAGTGAATATTCGCCAAAACAAAGAAGTAGCAATACTCGACTAAATGCTTTGTCAAAGATCCATTGCTTTGAGCTTTTTAAAAATGTTAGGTGAATATGTATGTATACTCATGCCACCTTGAATTTTGTGTCTGTATATTTACATCTACCCCCACCTAATATCAAATATATCAATCACGTGTATCTATAAATAAACAAGATAACAACCTAAGATAATGATTTTATTAACAACACATTCAAATTCGACAAAAGAAATGAACAATTCGATTTTACTTTTTAACATAAGCATGACTTATAGAGATCCGTAAGCAGGACTTATGTTGGTCCTACGATTCCACCTAAGTCTTACTTATGACCCTACTTAAGTCAAAATATTAGCATGCTTTATGTTACTTGCCACAGGTGATTATATATAAAATTCTACATGCGCAAGACGGTTGCAAGAAAATGCATGAAAACAACTTTTTTCAAAAGTTTGATCTAAACAAAAATGATTGACTTTTTATCAATTTTTTTTTTCAATTGAAATTTTAAAGAAAATCTAAGCAATTTATTTTTATTTCTGTTCAATATATATTACAGTGTGAGTTTTGTGGTGTGCATATAATCTTTGTGTGAAATTTCGGTCTTCATTTCCGGGACAGTTTCTCTGAAATGTATTGTATATAAACAGTAACATCGGTAGGATTAATCTGGGTTTTCCAGTACATGTAACATGTAGCTCATGAGCTATTTTTACTATTCAAGAAACATTCATCTTTTTAGTACATGTCTAGATCATACGCCACCACATATTGTAAAGTCTCAAAGTAAACACATTACATCAATGTTTGATCCGTTGATGGCGAATCCATGAGCGCAAATATTTTTTGCTTTAAAAAACAAATATCCATGAAATGCATGTGCTTGTATTTAAAGAGTTTTATTTAAAGTAAGGTAAAATATAGAGATAAACTATCGAGTCATCGATTAAACGTTGAAATATCACTTGAAAGGTTTGACAGGTTTAGTTATCTAAATTATCTGAAAAAAGGTACACGGGTTTCTTATCAGTTCTATCACGTGTATAGTATTTATAGATTGGTACTTGAACACACATTTCGATTAGGGATTACAAGGTAACCGCACGGTTTGATATTGCTCCATAAGGAAGTTTATCCTTTGATTTAATGATTTTTCACCATTATCTAAATATTTTTCAATTTTAACAAATAATTCTACTTTTCAAATTGTATGAAATGTACTTTGCTAATGTGTATTTACATTTGTTTTTGTTTTTTCTAGCAGGAGCGTAATATAGGTCAAAAGAATACATTTGATATATTGCTTTCGAAGAATGTTTTTATCAATCACTAATTGAAAGGTGTTAAAAATTGGACCAGTCTTGTGTTTAGTTTTAAATTATATATTAACTTTACTTTCGTTTTAGTTTACTAGAAGATCAAAAATGAAAGTCTAGTCTTAGGTACACCTTCAATAAGAATTATCAAATTGTTAGACTCTCTCTCTCTCTCTTGTTCTTTCTCACTCTTCTCACTCACTCTCCTTTCTCTCTCTCCCCTCTTTCTCTTTCCTTCTATTTCTCTCACTCTGTCTCTCTTCTCTTTCACTCACTCTCTCTGTCAGTCACCCTCTCTTCCTTCCCACTCTTTCTTTCTCACTCTCTCTCTCTCTCTTGTATATCTCTCTCTCACTCACTCTTCTTTCTCTCTCTCCTCTGCTATTCCTTCTTTCTCTCTTCTTTCTCTTTCACTCACTCTCATGTTTCTCACGCTCTTCCTTCTCTCACTCTCCTCACGCACTCTGTCTCTCTTTTCTCTCACTCTTTTTTCTCTCTCACTCTCTTCTCTCTCTCTGTCTATCTCTCTCTCCCTCTCTCTCTCTCACACACACACACACACACACACACACACACACACACACACACACACACACACACACACACACACACACACACTGATCTCTGTTGGTTGGGAATTTGTATTTGGAGGAAATGGATGAGATTCGATTTGAAGCAAAAAACACACCAACGGCGATTTCTTAATGTTATTATGCAGTAGGATTGATATTATCATTCATTTTAAAGATACAGTTCTTTTACACTACATCAATGTTCGACGGCGAATGCATTATAAGCAAATTATTTTTTTTCGCTGTAAGAAACAAATTATATTAATGAGAAGTATGTGCTTGTATTTAAAAGGATGCTAACAAAAAGAAGTGCAATTTGCCGGATGGATTTTCCAACTTCATAAAAAGACAAAGATTTTTCACGCCTTTTTTCAAGATAATCTAAATAAAGGTCTTTGATGGTTCCTTCTAATGGACGCAATGGTTTTGTATTCCTTATAGCCCTCTTTTGGATGTCTTCGATATTGTCGATTAGGTGTTTTGGCAGGTGTTGACCACACCGGACATGCGTACTCATCACATACCGGTCCCACTAGTGCTTATAAACTCGAACTAATTCTTTTTTCATTAAGACCTGCTTGTTTACATTGACGAAGGTACATGTAAAAGAGTCGTTTAGAGGCTTTCACCACAAAATATTTAACATGAGTATCCGATTTTGTGATAACGCCCAGTAATTTTGTTTCCTTTACGCGTTCAATTTCCTCACCCTCCATGATCAGCCAGGGGTTTTCTTGTTTCTTTCAAAGTGAGATAATATTAAGTGTTTTGGTTTTAGAAGTTAAAATTTAAAAATGACATGTAATAATAACGAACAGTGTTCAAATCAAAAGTCCAAAGTAAAAAAAAAAAAAGAAAAAGAAAAACATTTGCAGAGCGAACACGGACCTCTAAGAAAAATAGAGGTAGGATCAGGTGCCATGGTGAAGTGAACATCCTCTGCTGACCGGTCACACTCGCCGTGTGCTCTTTGTCGTAATCGGGAATACGGGAAAATTCTTATACAACAAGGTGTTTAATAATAGTGTTTAATATTGGTCGAAAGTCAAGGTAGGATTGGCAACAGGGTTTACCAGACGCATAGGGACCACTTCCGCTCTCTTTCAAATTGTTGGAATAAAACTTTCTCTCAAAAAGCTGCCAAACATTGGTTTTGCAATGGTGTTCGAGAATTTTTTTTGAGTTGAAACTTGGTTTTCAAGTTGACACATTCTGTCTCAACCATAATAGGTACGATATCAATTATTCTTGATAAGCTAATTCGAGATCTTCAAATTAGTTTATGAGCCAAACTTAACATCCAGACCTGAAAATGAACGGAATTTTACTACATGTACTTGATCTTGTAACTAGGAGCATATATTTATTTCTCTCATAGTTCTTTCATTGTATAATTTATATTATTTTTCTTAATTTTAGACTGTTCCCCTCAGTTTTACATGTTTAAAATTGTGAAACCATGTACTTAGTAAACCTCCTTGTTAAAAAAGTCTTAGTTGCATGAAGATAATGTTACAAATTTACAACATATATCGTTCACTTTAATGCAATTATTCTTGAAGGTAAAATCATTTCCTATGACAACTTTAAAACTAAATGCAGATGCCCATTTCTAGGTGATAGTCAACTAGTCTGAATCGGTCGGCATCATAAATATAAAAAATAAGATATTCTTAATTGTATTATGTATTCGAATTCGAAATTTTTTTTATTGCCAGGGTCAAAAATGGTTCAAAATTATTCCATAAATTTTCTAAGTAACTTTTTTTTTTCATTTTAAAGGACACCACTGTTTGATTCACATTAGCTGACATATCATAAGTTTTAGAGGATGTGAAACATTGACCAGTCTATCATATCCTAGAGTGAACCATCTAGCCCGACGATCATAATGGAACAGACGGTATGTTTACTAATCACAATGATCTCGTCAAAAGTCTTGCCAAATTTCATTACTTGTATGTTTTCCCGATTAGATATTGAAACAAGTGATATCTAAAAATACAGATTTAAAAATTGTATATTATTACAAAGTTTAATTACATAAAGAAACGACATGTTGTGATAACAAACAGTGTGCAAATCAAAGGTCCAAAGGAAATAAACTCAAAACAGGAGCATGCAGAGTAAACACTGACCTCTAAGAAAATTAGAGGTAGATGCCATGGAGGAGTAAGCAGACCGGTCACACCCGCCATGTTCTCTTTATCGTAATTAGGCAAATTGGAAAAATCCTTAGACAACTATATGATTAATAATGGTCTAACAATAAGTATGAAAAACGTCCGTCAGCATGCCACCCAGTTGCAGATTGTATATGTTCCCTAAATAAATCAATAGCAGAAACAACATAAAACGTAAGATCCCACCAAAAGCATTTTAAAAAATCAACAGTGAACCCATCGCTTCCCCGATATTTATTTTCATATTTTTTTTAAAACTAGTGAAATTTTGTTTTTTGCGATATTACCTTCGAAGGAATCTGAAGTCTTTCTATCGAGCTGAAAGTATAAGGAATTAAGTATCTGTGAGGTCAATGTCAGTATGTTCAGAGTTGATCATTACAAGTATACAAAATTTCATAAAAATGTTCTTGTTGTAAAATTATTGAATGATCATAAATAGTATTATTTTCATTCACCTCAACCTTCTTGATAGTTTTATTCTTAAACAATCGAGATTCCAGGCAAAACTGTTTAATTGGTTTCCCCCTTTCTTTTACCTATTTGGCGCGTGACCTAACAACATGTCCCTGTATTTTTTTTTTTTTTATTTCCTAGGACTTTCTAGTTCCGATTTTATTTTTCACTTATAAGATCAAAATTAACATAAGCACTGGATTCCATTTTTTTCTATATCTTCTAGCAAGGTAATCTCTAACTTTTCTTTTTCTATGTTTTCTTAAAAGAAAAATATGAAACAGTTACACTTGGACTTGTTGTATACAAGTGGTGTCTTTGACCCTTTGAATGTAAGTTTTGTCAAGTAGTGAATTTTTAAATTTCCACGACCCTTTGCCTCGTTAACGTTGAAATGTATAGAATTTTAACATCAAAATGACGTTTAATAGTACAATTTTCTACAAAAATGGATATATTTTCTGATATGAAAATATTAATCTACTCGACCTTGCTTTAACGGATATTTTGTCTCCGATAGAAACCTTTCTATTAGGGTTTAAAATTCTAAAATAATCTGGGAGTTGCAAATTTTAAGCAGTTTGCCTTAGTGTTACATACCCTTAAAATTTTCAGTATCCAACACAAGCTGGGATTAAGAACAAGATTAACGAAACCATACAGAGAAATATTCTTATTGCTTTATTGCTAAAATCTAACAAAACATTTCCAACCATATCATAAAAATTAGGTGTCTGAATTCGATAAGCGTTACCTAGTTTTTTTTTAGCTCACCTGAATTTTCATGAAATTTTCAAAAATCTTCTTCTCAAGAACCATTTGACCAGGAAAGCTGAAACTTATGTGAAAGCATCCTCAGGTAGAGTAGATTCAAATTGTGAAAATTATGATCTCCGGGGATAGGATGGGGCCACAATGGGGGGATCCAATTTTTAGATAGGAAAATATAGAGTAAATATTTAAAAATCTTCTTCTCAGAAATCAATCAGCCAGGAAAGCTGAAACCTGTGTGGAAGCATTCTCAGGTAGTGTAGATCCAAAGCTGTGAAAATCATGACCCCCGGGGGTAGGGGGGGGTCGAATTTTTACATAGGAATATATGTATAGAGTAAATCTTTAAAAATCTTCTTCTCAGAAACCTGTTGTGAAAATCATGACCCCTGGGGGTAGGATGGGGCCAGAATTGAGGGTTGAATTTCATCATATGAATATATAGAGTAAATCTTCAAAAATCTTCCTCTCAGAAACCAATCAGTCAGGAAAGCTGAAACCTGTGTGGAAGAATCCTCAGGTAGAGTAAATTCAAAGTATTCAAATCATGATCCCCGGGGGTAGGATGGGGTCACAACAGGGGGGGGGGGGGGCAAATCTTGAAATAAGAATATATAGAGAAAAATCTTCTTAAAACCATTTGCTTAGAAATGCTGTTACTTTAGTGGAAACAACTTTAGATAGTGTAGATTCAAATTCGTTAAAATCTAAATCTTGAGGAGTCGGGTGGGGCCACATTGGGGATCCAATTGTACAAAGGAAAACATTTTAATTATTCACAAAAACTGAAATGTTATCACATATATGTATGGTTTTACTTATATGCAAGCATTTTGACATATTGCTAATTCTTTTAAATTGTTTAGACTCTGGCACCTTGACATTTCTTGGGTGTCACAAGCTTAAGGGGTTTAGAGTTTGATGTAGGTTTATATCCCATATAAAACAATTGTTTAGAATTGTTTTTAGAAACTGCAATGCTCAACATGTGATATGACTATAAAATCATCTTGTTAGAAAAGAGACTTGATTATAAACATAAGAATATCCAGGGGGAAAATGGATTTTCATTTATACAGGATCGACATGTATTTTACCACATTATCCAGATATTTTGTATTATGACTCCATTAAGCTGATTTTATCATGCCTATTGTTGCTCAGGTGAACTGTCAAAACGCCAGGATGTTCTAAAGTATATTAGGGAAAAGGGTTGCTCAATTTTATGTCCCCAAGACATACATTTTACTGAAGATATTGAGCAATTTGTTGAAACACAGCGGGGTTACACATGCTTTTGTTTCTTTCAAATCAAACACTAGAGGAGAGGCCACAATGTTTAATAATAACGTTAAATTTAAGGTCAATCAAACTCGTACGGATAATGATGGTAATCTTTTAGCTCTCGATATGGTCTATGAAACAAGAGTCCCATGGGCCACATCATTTTTTTAATTACATGATATCACTTCACACACGAATGATCCGAAATAATGACGTAGGTAAACAGGCAAACTAACGGAGCTAGACTGCTCCAGACACGTGCATATAATCTTGGGTATGTACACATACATGGTACACGGGTCCGGTGAACAAAGGGGGTTTCACACCTCTAGACTGATAAACTGATTTGTGTATAATTAGCTACTCAATTATCTTCAGATAAAACGGAAAAAATAAATTACACTGTGTAACAGCAGGCGTGCATACCTAATACATGTGCATGTATATAGTACGGCAATCAGTGAAGAATATGGATCATGAGACTATCAAAAAGTAACTAATGTTAAAAAAATGCCGTCACTCATTTAATCATTTAATCATTTAATCTCCTTTTAAATATAAGTTTTACAGCATAATTTGTTGTTATATGTTAATAGTCTTTACAATATTGTCATTTTCATTGCAGTAAAGAGAAGGTAACTTGAAATTATAATTCATATTCAAATAAACATAAAGTAAAAGAAGGGGCATATTTTAGAAAATTAAAATCCTTTCGTTATAACAAGATACTGACTTATTTTATTGAGGTATAGTTCTCATCACAACGAGTAACATGTATATTATCTCATTATTACGAGTGAAAACACATTAAAATTATTTCGAGATACAAGTCACTATGTAACGAAATTCTGTTTACTGGCGATGAAAGAGTAAACTCTATATTAGTTATGAATTATACTTGCATTGACGTTTATAATTTCCCTCTACTACTAGCTACTGGGTATGCAAGTGCAGCATCCAGAATTATATTAAACCAAAATTAAGAACAGTTTTCTCCACTGTTAGGAGTAACATAATTATACATATATATCTTGAAGGATCTTTCCATCTATATATCATATCTTAAGCTCTAAATTCATTGTTCGCAGTCAAAACATTTTTTCCGTTTTACTTAAAAAATTCACATAAAATGAACCAAAACTGATATTTGTCTCTGTTCTGTAAAAAAACTGAACTTTATTTATTTTACAACGATTGATAAACAAGTTCTACAACTTATATTAATATCTCTCGTTGGCACGGATGTTAGCGCGAGGGGGTCATTAATGTGGGAAGAAGCCGGAGTACCCGGAGAGAACCCACGTGTCCAAGCGGGCGACCGCCATACCCTATCACATACAACCACTGTCGATCACGGGGATCGAACTTGGGTCGCAGCGGTGAGAAGCGAACAAAAAAGATTCTTTATCGATCCAACAAAGTAAAAAAAAATTGGTGTGTCGAGGAACCTTTAATTGAAATACAATTATGCGCTGCTCAAATTGTCACTAATTTTTGTCTCAAGGAGATTGCTTTATTCAGACACAGGGTGGAAAACTTTACATGCAAGACGCTACATTGCTACATGTAAGATGACAATTATGTTCAAAATTAACATGGAGATTGTACCTGAATATTTATTTGATATTATTCCTAGAAAGCGGGAAAACATATCACACTATAACACACGAAATAAGAATCAATTTAATGTCCCAAGTGTAGGTTAGATGTATTAAAAAAATCATTTGTACCCAATGGTGTTAACCAGTGGAATTCATTAAATGTAGAAGCCAGAACAACAAACTCAATCAATTTGTTCCGTAAACATATGCCTAATGTTACGATACCACATAAGTATTTTCCCTTTGGTAAACGTTGTACCAACATAATTCACACAAAGCTGAGACATGACTGTGTATTAAATTATGATCTACATGTATATAAACGTTTATTTATGCTTGATATAGTCAATGTTGATACTACATGTAGTTTAATTAAGTAATAAACAGCAAGTTAAAAAGTTCACCGGATATGAACTAAAGGTTCATATAAGGAAGCATATTTGCAAATGTAAATTTGTTATATGATAACGATAACCTATCTTTACATACTAACAATATCTGTTTGCATCTGTGCACAAATTTATTGACGAATCTTCGAGATTCAAGTAATTTGTCTTTGTTTAAATGTGTATGTCAGTATATATTTTAATTTTATTTACATGAAATTTTTTGTTACATATAAGGAGAAGATTCAGTAAGTTGCAAGAACTTGCATCTAATCGTGTTTAGTTTGTCTCAATAAAATATGTTCAAAACAAAACTAAGATGACTCAATGATCGTGTCCATTTTTAGACTATTTAAATCTCCTAAGAAAGAGAGCTCTGTATAAAGATATAGGAAACTTATAGATTTGAAAGCTAAAATGTTGGTCTTTTTTCTTTACTAAATGTTAGATAGTGGCCAGATTTTCATATATCAAAGTTTAAGGCCGATCTGATGGTAAATTTGTTGACCACCTAACCTCCTTAAGAACTCTGTGTAAGGTTACGCACTTAACTTCAGTCCATTTCTACACTGTATTTACTTTTACATAAAATTGCAATTGAAATGTTTAGAATATCGATGTATATTTAATACGTGGAATAAAAAAAATCACTTTTCCCCAGAAAGGTAAATAAGAAGTATTCATATTCCTACTCTAGCTGCCACCTCAGAATGATGCAAATGTAAAGTCGCGACAAAATATAGTTCAGCAGGCTGTGCATAAATTTTGTAATTCAAATATCATTTTCAAATAATAGTTTAAAAGCTATATAAAATTATCATTATTATCATAAAAGTATTAAGTATTGAGACGCCCAGGATACTTGCGACATTATGAATACCGTTCACTGTTCACTTGCCCAATTTCGATTTATAGAAAATCAAAAAACCGCAGATTAAATTCACCGATTTCGTTCTCTTTTGGAAATATAGTTTCTATATCATGTATTCAATATTTCGGCAATGATTTGAGGCGTTAAATAAGAGTATAAGTTAGATGAATAAACAAAATTAGGCAGATCTACTGGTCACACACATCCGTCCATTCCTCTGACGTCACCTCCCGTAAGTTCTTTTATTTTCAACATCGGGATCGAAAACATCGAAAGCCCCTACCCTGGGGGCTGAAATTTGCAGGGCCACCTACTAGTAGTAAACCACTATCACTGTGAAATTATGGTGATGTTGTCATCTCTACTTTTGAAATTCGGGTCCCTACTTATAGTACACTATTCATTATTATGGAATTTTAAACATCTGGATCGGAAAAATCAAAGACCCAATCCCTGGGTGCTGAAATTTTCAGGGTTATCTACTGGTGGTAAACCTCCACCACTGTGAAAAATATGGTGATGTGGTCATTTCTAGTTTTTGAGATTCGGGCCCCTACTTATAGTACACTATTCATTCTAATGGAATTTTAAACATAGAACTCGGAAACATCGCGGGCCCCTACATTGGGGGCTGACATTTTCAGGGTCACTTACTACTTATCAACAACTAGCACTGTGAAAATATGGTTACCGGTATGTGGTCATTTCTAGTTTTTGAGATTCGGGCCCCTACGTATAGTACGCTATTCATTATAATGTGTTTTTCAAGTTAAAGTTTAATTTTTCAAACCATACAAAGATAGTTCTGTAAGTAGGCGCCAGAATCTAAAAAAAACAAAACTAGAGATGACCACATCACCATACTTTCACTGTGGTAGTGATTTACCACTAGTAGATGACCATGTAAATTACAGTCCCCAAATATGAAAAATAAATTTTGAGTGGTTAACAGCGTTTTAGAATGCAGTTCACTTTTGAATTGCAAATAACGAGAGCAAACTGCGTTCGAAAAACCGATTACCTTCAACTATGGCCTGATATCACCTTAAGAAAAAAAATAAGATCTTGCATGCATGGCCCCTTTTTTTACCTCAGGGGTTTTCTATGAATATTAAGATAACGTTGTGATTCTGTAAACAAATCAGAGAACAATAATTATTAAAATCTTTATGGCAAGTGTAGGTGAGATATGTAATAGGGATTCGTGAGAAGATCTGTACATGATTAAAATAGGACAAAAGGATAGACAAACACCAAAACAAAAGCAAAACTGCTAAATAGTTTTAACCTCTATTTCAACTGATTTCTAAACCATATATTTTATTTTTCTAGGGCACGGGATCTGAAGTCAACAGTGAAAAAGACATTCATGATGTATTGGAATTTTTAGTTAATCCTTTAGTGAGGGAACCATTGGTATCTATCGTTCAGTGTTTTGAAAAATTCATCTTATCTAGAATGCAAAGAATATTCCCGCAGATTGAAAATTATTTTATTGCAGGATCAGTAGGGGAAGGGCTTTTGGGGTTTCCTGGTTTGTTTATAGAAATACAAAAAAAATTAATAGAAAAACAATGCGATGTTGATATAATGGCAAATGTACATGGAATTGTGGTCATGGAAAGACAACATGATGTACATTACTCAAATGTTGAATTCTTAAAACTAGAAAATATTAAGTCACATTCAGGGTATGCATTATTAAGAAAATTATGTAAGGGTTTTTGTACAGCAGACTGTTTTACTTCACAAGAAATCAGAAATATTTATAAAGATTGTGCACATAGTATTGAATTTGGGGGTGTATTGTACAGTTTGGGAAGAATCCTAAATGCAACAAAATGTTTACTAAATGGACCAGCTTTAATGATCGATTTATTATCTAGTAACTTTCAAAACTCCCCTTTTGAACTAACTAAATCAATAGATTTTGTGATCAGCATTCGTTGTAATGAATGGCCTTCTGTAGCTGACGAATGGATTGAAAGAAAACGTTCAGGGTGGCCTTCTGGAACTATGATAGCTGAAGCTGTAGAAATGGGTTGTGACCTAGTACCTATTGGTCCAGCTGGAAATAGCGCGGATGATAAAGAGTGGAGAATATCATTAGTAAGAGCCGAGAGACATCTCATTCACACACTGAATTCGGCTCAGCTTAAAACACTCGCTCTTTTAAAAATCATTTTCAAACATGGAGTACTTGGAGAAGTATTTCACAATAAAATTAGCAGTTATGTAGCTAAAACTGCATTTTTATGGACCTCCGAAGAGTATAGTGGAGACCAGTGGAAAGACAGTGATTGCATAAACTATTTAAGGTTATGTTTACTAAAGTTGCTTCATTTTGTAACAAAACTATTTTGTCCAAACTATTTCATACGAGATTGCAATGTTTTGCGCGAACAACTGAACGATATGGAAAAACAGAGCATCATTTACACTCTTGACCATTTCACCACAGGTGACTGTTTTAAGGACAAGATACTTGACTTAAATATATTTACAGGTGTCCGAAATCCATGTTTAGAGTTACTTTTGTTCCTGAAAATATTCGGCAAAAGTCTTCACTTAAGGAATATCATCAAAAGTTTAACAAACAGATCAATAGAAGAAAGCATGGGAGACTGTATCTTTGATTTTTATCTACACATTCGGAGAAAAATTTGAAGAGTTCGATTGAAGAATTGTGGTTTCTTCAGAGGTTTACCCGTGACCGTCCTCTCATATTCGACATTACAAGTAATGTGCATAACATTGCGTTTCAAGACTTTTTCATCAGGAATTTAACGTGTGCTCAACTTCGAGTATTAAATACTGCTTTATCCCCATTCAAATTGACCGTAAATGAACATTTTGGTATTTTCCATACATTCTTATCACAAGCTAATTTGAAAACTGAAACTCTCTGTGCCGCTGAAATAACGCAAATCGCACATGTCTTTTTCACAACACGTCTGTATGAAAACGCTTTACATCTCATTATTCCAATGCTTAAATATTTTAAAAAAGTACCACGTACTCGACTAAATACCATCAATTCATATATTAAACATATTTGTTCTCTTTTGAACATAAACGATGTGCCTTTCACGTCACCACGGAGACCAATTTGTGACATCACCTTCTTCAATCTAGAAGAATCTATACTAACGGAACATTTAAGAATAGAGATGGTTTTAGCGGAGCTGGGTTATAAAATGCATGTCGAGTCCGGCCAGATCAAAAGTGTAGCACGTCCTTACAATGTAAATGTCCACCCATTTGTGTATGCATATTACATGAAATACAAATGTTGTATATACATGGGAAGAAACATCGACTCCTGTAGGGCTCTACGAGAACTAGAGGATCAGGCGTTAGAATTAACTGAGGATGAATACTATAATCTAAACCTCTTAGGTTGCAGTCTTTACGAGAGCGGAAACTATGAGAAAGCTATGAAGATATTCGCAGTCGCTTACAGAAAACGTAAACATGTTTATCGTTTTAGCGTTTTCTACCATGTGGGCATATTACTCCGACGGTGTTTTAAAGACAATTATAAAACGGTCACGGATACAAACTGAAACACGTTCACAGAAACAATAATAATATCAATGTGTGATGTCTCGCTGATATATAGGGCGAGGATGATGGTTGTGATGTTTACAGTTGAATTGTTATCATCTGATGTTTTATTCATAAAAGTTAGGTTTGCAATAAAATTATCTTTTGGGGAGAATCCTAATTTATAATCACAGTTGTCATCATAAGTTCCATAGACAAAGCATTAGCTCTCCTAAAGTTTCATAACATACAATTACCCGTGTATCGTGCGAATTAATATAGAGGCTGATCCCAATGATTTGGTGTATATTTTACACTCAGCCTCTTTTTTTAATTGAGCATAAAGTAATCACTAGATTTTATTGAATTGTTGATAGATGGAGAATGAGATCTTTATACCATTTGTGTAAATCGACTTGCAAGAGAGATGTATATCATATGTTTCTTTACTCAGTACTATGGGAGTACACATTTGAAGCCTACTTCTTGGCTATGTATCGTCATATTAAGAATTGGGGTTTTTTTTGCCCACCTGAGCTGAACGCTCAAGTGAGCTTTTCTGATCACATTTTGTATGTCGTCCGTCTGTCCATCTGTCCGTACGTCCGTCTGTAAACTTTCACATGTTGAACTAAAACCACTTGGCCTGTTTCAAGCAAATTTGGCACAAAGTAACCCTATGGAAAGGTAAATTAAATTTCAGAAATGAAAGGCCATTTTTTATTCAAAGCGGAGAAAACCTCGAAACTGTAAAAAAAAGGGGTGCATTTGTTAAAATCTTCTTCTCAAGAACTACTTAGGCAAATTCAACGTAATTTAGCATAGATAATCCTTATGGAAAGGAAAATATAAATTGCAAAAATTAAGGACTAACTCTGTTTCAAATCTGAGTTAATTACGAAAATGATAATAAAGGGGGGGGGGGGGGGGGGGGGGGGGGGGGGGGGGGAGTCAATCAGTTTATACCTTCGGGTTCGGTATTTCATATCTCGAAAACGAGGTTCTTTGTTTGAAGCAGCCATATTGGACGCATGGTAAGCGGGTCAATCTGACAAAGATGAATTTGTTTGTCGTGCAACAGTTTACGTGCGAAGGGAATCTTTGAAACATGTACAATATATTGGTACCAATTTTGTGAGGTTAATTGAGCTTAAGTATTTAAATGATTAGACATTCTTACTTGTGACAGTGGTTTTAGCTTGTTTTGATTTCCGTTTCATTTTCGTTAATGATGCTTTTTAATTTTGGGAAACTATCGCCTGAGTTTTGGAGATTTTTACGTATCAAATCAAACATACATTTCGGTAAATCAGACATATGATTGTTTAAATGCGCTAAATGAGCAAAATCTGATGCATCAAAGCTATACACGCTATCATTTGCGTCAATTTTTAATGATGGGGAAAATGCATGTGTTTTATTACTAACAAAGTTACCTTAATTTATGCATTTAATTATAATGCCCAATTCGATCACGTAATAAAGATAATTCAAAAGAATAAAAAATATTTATTTTCCTGCCAGGAAAGTAATGCCTCCTCATGGATATCAATCTATCACGTGATATCGATAGTTAATTTTAGACTATCATAAAAACTTGGTTGGGGTCAACACCATCATAATCGTTGTAGTTTCACGAAGGAAGGGATATTTTTTTTCAGTAAAGCATAAATTTGTCCTATATACGAGTACGAACAAAAGAAAGCAAAAACACAAGCGTGTGAGCATGTAGATGTATATACATGTACTTCCCTTGAACAATAACGTAGCTTATGTGTTTTCCGCTGAGGGCCATTTTTAGTACGTGTGAGTGTTATCCTATTTAATCATTCAACATAATGGCACCGTGAATGACAACCATATTATACTCACAATATATGTATACTGTATTTCAAAGTAACAACTGTTAAGCACATACAAAATCGAGACGGATATGTAATTGGGTAAACAATAACGGCCACCTGATTTCCCGCGGACATGCGCAATGAGGTCGGTTTCGCTCTTCCTTCATCAATATTCATTGATAAAATGGCATAACTTTTATGTCAGGAAAAATTCTTTATCTTTGTAACGATATGGAATTCACCATTGTTATTTACAGAATAAAGATAACTTTTATAAGTAAAAGTAAAGTTTGCAAAGTTCTGACACATTATTATTATGTGAATAAATGTATTATCGTTGTTCTTAAGAAAATATTGCAGCAGAAAATCATCTTTGTTTGTAGCCATTTGTTGTTTTTGAATAAAGATGAAAATAATGGATTTACCTTAGTGCAATAGAGTGATATGCCTGTCAATACTTTGATTAGAAAAGCTCTTTAACATATTGTGTAATAACATTTTTCAGTCGAGTTTATTGATCAATCAATTGAGTAAGGTTATAAAACGTCACACGAGTTCACGCCAGGTAAACGAAAATCGTTTATAATGGAGAAGACCAATTAAATTTTTGAATGTTATTTATTTGAGAAATTGAGTGCATAGAGGTACAATTTTCTTCTTTCACATATAGGATTTTTTGTAATTAAATACAATAACTAGTAAGTGGTTGAGAGAGAAAATGTACCTATATGCTTTCATATATTTTGATTGCTTTATAAAATGGGGGGGGGGGGGGGGGAATAAATGGAATTGGAAGTTAACATTTAACCCTTCCGAAAATTTAGTTATATATCTTACATAGGATCTTATTTTCGATAAAAACTGTATTCCATAAAGGTAAAAATGTTAAAAATAGGTGTAAATTTCGGATATTTAGTTTTTGTTATCTACCGAGGGGCCATATGGCACAAGATCCTTTTAACACCCATATAAAGCCTTTGTTGCTCAGGTGAGCGATGTTGCCCATGGGCCTCTTGTTTTAAAAAACACATTCACCAGCATTACAGGGGGGAAATATATTGTCTATTCCTAGCATAAATGCCGATTTTTTCAGTCTATGGAATATAAATGCATTATATGTAAATTCATAACTGTATTCCAAACAAGATTGCTAACCGTTTTCAAGTACTAGCAGTGCTTTGATTTTTAAATGAAATTGTTTTATGTTTGGTTTTGGAGCTGGAGGATTTTCTCTATGCTCTATGTTCCGTTTGTGTCATTAGCAGATGGTTTGAGATTATACACATGTTAACGGGAAACGTATATGGTATAAAACGATAATCTAATGAGAATTGTGTTAATTCAGGAACAATTGTGGCGATTTAAATGCATGTGCTTAAAAATTATTGTTTTCATATATCATCATTTATTTCAATAAAGTATCGTTTAAAATTGTTGCTTGTTAGTTTCTGATCATCTATACCAATCACACACTAGCGATTGACTCCTCTTTCACGGTCGCTAAAGCTATCCCGGGGGTCATCGGAGTGGCGCGAACGAAAGAGTTGAGTGTCTTCTGCTTCCGTTTACGTTTGGCACTTTTCTTGAAATGAGCACTTTTCTCTGTTATTTGTGTTTCCCTTCTTTTCAGCACAGACAGATGATCCGGAAAATGTAACTCCCTCAGTCTCCGTTTCCGTACCTGCATCATATGTCCTTCCTTCATGACACGGGCTAGCTTGGGCTGTACCAGTCTCTGTCGTGTTAAATCCATTTTTGGAAACATAATTCTCTGCAATTCATCTCCAATATATCGATTCGTTTTCTCTATACACGTTGAACATGCACTCGACCCAAGAATCTCGCAAAACTCGTTTCCGCTCTCGCACTTGACGGGATTTGTTAGAGACGGGAAGGAACTGATCTGAAGCATGCTGGGATCGCGTTGCAGGTCTTGCATCATGACCCGGAATGGATTGGACTCCCGCGTCTCTGGTCGAGGCATGCCGTAACCAGGATGGGACTTGGGGGCCGGGGCTTTGAAGAAGCGCTGAATGATCGCACGCGAGAACTTGCCAAGACTGTTGTCTCCGAGGCGAGCGTTGACAATGTAGTCTCTTTCTCTTTTCTGCTCAAGGTTGAAGTTTGGATCATCGGAATGTCTTACAAGCGGCCTCACTCTGAATTCCATTTCCCGACTTGCAATGTTTTCACGTTTAACGGAATACAAAGTGCTAAAAGAAAAAAATATATATCTCAATAATAAAAAAGTGCATAATAAACAAAATTAAGTGAACAAAAACAGCCTTATTCGAATTACCCCCCCCCCCCCCCCCCCTAAAATTCGTTGTACACTCATGTAGATGTAAAACCTATTCAAAAACGTGACAACAACAAGCAATACCATACCAATACCAAACCAAGTAAGTAGATAAAAAGTGTACGTATTTACATGCATATCACGATCAATAAGGAGTTTTAAATAAAAAAAAATAGTTCTAATGCGTCAAAGATAAATTAGAAATGCCGAAAGCAGAAGTTTATTTCATTTCCCTGTTAATTCTAAAAATCAGATTATGATAAAAAAAATCGAAACCAATCACAATAAAATACGTTTGCATAATGGTGGTTGTGAAACATTTTGAGGATATTTTCTCCCCTCTCTTTGAATACAGGAACTTTAATTTTTTTTATGTACAAATGTATTAATGCATTTTGTTTAATATGGTTTAGAGACACTTTATATACCAATTGAGTCTCTATCGACATACTTGTAGTGTAGAACACCTATCAAGACCCCTAACCCTACCGACCTATTACTGGTCTGTCTTATGGCTACTCTTTATGTACACGTGTTCCGATCACTGTATTTTAGTATCTCCCTTATTTACATTTTCATTTGAATAAAATGTATATTTCAATTAATAACAATATAATTTATATTCATGTGAGTATATTCCTTTTTTCCCCCGCACAATCGCTCCTCATTTAGAAATAAAACATTTTTATACGATTTTTCATAGATAAAATCAAACTTATATCCCTCTGGTTTTTATCTGGTTCCTTGTTTTTGTAAAGCAGTTTTATACGCGCATGTGGTGTAACAATAATTTCTTTGCTAAATATCATCGCTAAAAATCTATTCAAAATTGAAACGTCGCTCAAAATTGAAACGTCGCTCAAATCAAAATGAAGCTACAGCATTGTATTACATTTTTTGTGACGGGTTTGCTACAAAATATCGCCTTATTCAATTATTATGAGAGAAAAAAAAATCTGATTCTGCGGTATCAATGAAATTGTAACTGAACATTGAAAAATAATTAAAATCCGAAAATAAACAGAGGGAATACCTCTTGTCCAGAAGGTTGGACCTTGTGGACCGCTTTTCCGCGGCGACGGACGCCGCTTCTCTGGGTTCCCAGAGGGGTTCCGAAGAGAAAACGGAAGTCTTCTTTCCTTGATGCAGACTATTGCTGGTTTCCTCGCGGAGTAATTTGACGGCGTCTTTTCCGGTGAACAGCGGCAGAGACACAGTGGAGGACCGGCGCCGCCTATTCTTCAGATACTGTTCCAAATTCTGAATGATGGAATTAAAAAAAATTGGACGTGAGATAGATTAACCAGAACAGTCATACAGATAGTATTGCTCAATTTATAGAAATAATTTTAAGACACATATGCGTACAAAGTATACATGCTATGCTGATATCAATTAAATAATTAAATTTTCATATTGTATTTTAAAAAAAAATTATGATATCGATTTCAGCAGTACTTTTTGACAAGTACCTATGTTTACGTTAAAATTTGTCAACGAATAGTTGACTTGGAAACCTGGGATTGAGTATGTACTAATGGATCCATCTTTTTAAAAATATAATTATCATAAACATATATATGTATTTTCTGCTCCGAAAATGTTGCTCCCAAAACTTAAACCACCCTCCAAACAGTACAATGGCACAAACAATGATGCAGGTATACACAAAAATGAATATCTATTTGTAAGCAGTTGAATATATTTGAACTCTAAAATAGATAATACTGAATGCTTCAGCGAAGTCTCGCATGGAGCCCTGCTTACAGAACGTGGCTATTCAGTACATTTTGAAAACAAAGAAAAACAGCGGAAAATTAAAACTAACGGTAAAAGAAAATTATTTAAAGAAAATATTCTAACACTAACATTCTTTTATTCCAAACTAAAGTAAAATAATTAGTAAACTGAGTACATTAAGTAATTATTACCGTGGAACTCATGCTGTTAAGATATCCTCATATTGTTTTTATGTCCGTTTTTAACATTGAACTCTCGTCTCATAACAAGTACTATATGCGACAAACATAGGAAAAGAGATTTGTGATAAAGGTTTTTTGCAGGGATTATGATAATATACCGGATTTACTCTAATCCGCTTAGCGCTAGCCACCTTCATGTAACACATCTGTTTAATAACGCATTCGTGTAGATGTTAGGGATTATATAGTTTGTGATTATCGATTGAAAAACACGAGGGTAATTAGTCAGATTAACTATTTAGAAAAAAATCGTCTACACACTGAATACTGATATTACGGCATTTAAAAAACATACACACACACAGAGAGAGAGAGAGAGAGAGAGAGAGAGAGAGAGAGAGAGAGAGAGAGAGAGAGAGAGAGAGAGAATCCTAATACATATTCGTGCAAAACCCCTTCATACTTTTTACCATATAAAATTCTTAAGAGATTTTGTCGTCTAACACAACAACCTCAGACAAACTTAAGGTATTATGTGATAGCACGAGACTACGAAATTTGTTTCGACAGAGATTTGTGTCAGGAAAAAGATATTTTTTATAGCTGAAAATTAAGCATAAAAAATCCCGAGGGGTTCATCTGCAGATAGTATTATAAAAATGCACTTGTACATCGGGAAGCTTACAATTTTTTTTAACAATTTATTTCAGCAGTTTTCTTTAAATATTTAATGTAGATTATTACTCATAGTAAGATTTTACGATGAAATAGTCTATGATATATTATGACGTATTAACAGACTTGTTCATGACAGTTTCATGACATCGCTGTATTATATATATATATAGGGTCATGGATTTGTATACATTCTGATCACTTGCTGAAATTTTTTTTAAATAAGTTAAAAATAATTTCTTTACAGATGACTTAAATGAATCAAATTATTAACAAATAAAATTTAGCTTTTCAAAAACTTAAAATAGTAAGAAAGTTCACTGCGGGGGTAGGGGGAGGAAAGGGGGGAGTGGTAACCCCTAGCATAGAAATCCTTTGTTTTTCCTTTACTTGCCAAAAAATGTAACGCACATGTATAAATGATATCTTCTTTACCTATAAATTATGAGATATTGTAAAAGCCTTTTTAATACATTATATTTTTACAAAGAATTTTTCTATACGTAGCGCATATATATAATACA
This sequence comes from Magallana nippona, assembly GCA_033439105.1. NCBI lineage: Eukaryota > Metazoa > Mollusca > Bivalvia > Ostreida > Ostreidae > Magallana > Magallana nippona. The sequence continues at coordinate 2,682,115 of CM065919.1, read as the reverse complement.
TGTAGTATAATCTATTATTGTTAAAATGACTATATTGTATTTAAAACCAAAAACATTAACATTACGTGAACCTCAATTTCAGCCCGCCCCTACCACTGATAATATATTGAACTCGCTCGCCCGTCCTGCCCCCTATCCAATTAATGACACCCCTGCATCATCTCATTGGACCAGTGTATTTTATTCGTGCAGTTTTATGTAAAAATCAAGCTAGATTAAGGCAGTAGTTTTATCAAAGTAAAGGTAATACAACCAGGAAGATTAAAAATTAGGATAGGCATCTCCACTTCCGTCTGAATTGGTGTTTATAGCATGTGCATGACAGCACGTATAAATTAATGACTGGATTATAACACATTGAAAACTGAAAATGAATGAAATATCAACATTCAGAACCGAGTTCCATACGGAAGCGGAAAATAATGAAACGCGGGTAGATCCGGATAAACTGCTTCGAGAACTAAACGACAGAACCGCACTCCGGTTCCTTCCCGTAATAATCTACATGAGTCTGTTGATGCTGGTCGGGATATTTGGAAATCTGATGGTTCTGATTGTGTATCTCAGGAAAAGGTTAAAGTGCTCCTCGGATTACTTCATCCTAAATCTAGCATTTCTGGATCTGTTGACTTGTTTGATCGGCGTTCCCGTAGAAATCGCGGATCTTCGGGATCCATACATGTTTTACGCACCGGCTGCGTGTAAACTCCTTAGAACAGTGGAGTCCTTCTCCAACATGGGATCTACGCTTACTCTAATGGCTATCGCAATGGATAGATATAAACGCATATGTAAGTTAGGGGAGAGATTTTCAAATCAGAAAGCCAAACGGCTTTCCATTGGCGCCATTTTGATCGGCGCTATCACGTGTTGGCCGGCTGGTGTTGTGTTTGGAAAAAAAACGGTGGACGTCGGAATTCCGGGCGCAAATACTGCCGACTGTTCTACTGCAGATGAAATGAGAAACACAATATACCCACTGCTGTACTATGCACTTGTCATGCTGTATTTCATTATTTGTGTGATATTTGTTTTGTTTGTATATGTGAGAATATCAATTTTCATTCGACGCGGAAAATCGAAGCAAAAGAAGACCGTCACGGCAAAACCTACAGCGCAACATACGCCATCCTTTAATTTCCACTCAAGTACTGATGGCCATACAGACCAGTCTGGTGTATCAGAAGAGGGGGATGTAAAAAACATACATGTCATTGAGAAAAAGGCTGTTGACATTCCACAAGGCGGAAGATTGGTTAACACCATCAAGGTCACAAGAACCACAACTATATTTGTTGCCGTAACTGCTGCATTCATTCTAAGTTATCTCCCGTTCCTTGTGGTCATGGTAACGAGAAACATTAAGAAAAACTTTGAGGACATTTTATCACCTTCAGCCGAGGTTTTTTACAAGTTTTGTTTGAAGTCTTACTTCATAAACAATGCTATCAATCCCGTCATATACAGCTTTTTGAACAGAAACTTTAGAGCAGACGTGATCAATATTTTCAAATGCCGCCATTGAAACATACACAAACAAAACGGAATAAATTATGTTCGCTTAAAGGCATTTTTAAAGATTATTTTACTAAATGTTAAACTTTTGTGTCAGTACTTGTCTTCACTATTATGGATTCTTCGTGATTTGAACGACATTAAACAAAACTTAAAAAAAAAAAATGGGTCACCTTTAAAATCGTAATTATTCAAAGTATTAAAAAGGTTGTTGAATAATGTTGTGTATATTTCACGTCAAAGTATCCATCATTATCCTAATAGGAATTCGAAACTTTGAATTATTTCTAAATGAAAAATCTTAAGTGTTTAGATTCAGAATCTATATCTCCTATCTTCTACTTCTACGTGTATGTCTATTGAGAGAGAGAGAGAGAGAGAGAGAGAGAGAGAGAGAGAGAGAGAGAGAGAGAGAATTGAATATAATTTTAGGTAGCAAATAAAATATAATTTATTGAAGCCTTCATTTACTTCCCGGCGGTACTTGTTACTTCATGTAGTCGTAAAATCACATGTTAACACTGTTCGCGCAATCTTTGTTTTAGCACGAGGCAAGTGCCGGCAAATAGCCACTTGTGTGTCAGTCTTACTACTTAAATGTTACAAAACGTAACATGCACATATTATTCGCTTTACCCCCCCCCTACCACCACCAAATTAAAAAAAAAAACATGCAGACAAACAAAGCTCAGCATATGATATTCCACAATGCATAGAATAGAACATAAACGCTATATATATTTTCACTAGTGGAGAGAGAATGTATATGCAATTGCCTGCTGTTTGATCTAATTCAATGTATGTATTTAAGTAGTTCTAAAAAACAAAATAAGCACTGTTTTCTTTTCATATTAATAGATTTTTGTATTGTTCTATTAAGAAGCATGGCAAACAAAATGATGATTAAGTGATACAAATACATCAACATGCTAAAAATGTATATAAAGTTCAGTAAAAAAAACCAAAACAACAGGAAAAAGCAGAGAAATGGAATGATGAGACACCGAAAGTGAGATCGCGGTGATCCCTGATGTTTAGAGAACTGAGCTCTAGCAAAAAATACTGAAGGGAAAACTCCGTTAAATTTAAGTCAATAGTAAAGTTTTATAAAGTTAGTAATCATACATGAACTTTAAAAACAAGTCTTTGTATTTATTTTCTACAAATCTGAATAATTCGAAAGTAATAAAACTGTTTGAATTTTGCTGTATCAGGCTTGTAATATCTGACCAAATTTGTTAGACCACGCGATTCTCGGTTTTAAACACTGTGAATTCCGGCTATACGCTATCAGGTTTAAAACCAGGATATTAGATCAAATATGTTGTATATTTATATATAGTTACAAAACCCCACAAAAGACTTAAAAACAAAGTGCTCAGAGTGTAAACACGAGTATACAGGCCATGGAGACCTCTTCCTTTTTAACAAGTTATTGGAACAACTCTAATGGGTCAGACTCGTCGAAAGATTCATATTCTTTACTATTGAAGTTAAACAACCAGAAGGTCCTAAGAGATCTCCCGTTGATCCTGTTTCTTGTATTTCTAATGCTCGTTGGAATAGTCGGGAATATAACTATGTGCATAATCTACTCTAAAACAAAGAAGAAATCAACAACCGATCTCTTCATTTTGAACTTGGCAGTTTTGGATCTTCTGTCCTGTACATTCGGAATCCCCTTGGATGTCGCGGACCTTAGTTTACCCTACATGTTTAAAGCTCCAGCTGTTTGCAAAATCTTTAGGACCCTGGGATCATGTACAACTATGGCGTCAGTGTTGACTCTGGTATTTATTTCAATTGATCGGTACAAACGGATCTGTAATTTTGGCGAAAGTCAAAACGTCAACTGTAAAAACTATGTGTCTCGTTACATTGTGCATTGGTAACGTGTCATCGCTGCCATTTTAGTAGTAATGAGAAAGAGGACAGTCAACCTTGGACTTTCCGGAATAGTGGGTGTTGGCTGCGAAGTCTCAGACGATATGAAACATAATCACTTTACATTTGCTTATTTTACTGTTATGTTGATACTTTACACTGTTTATCTAGTTTTCGTTAGTTTCGTATATGTGCGCATCTCTGTATTTTTAAGAAGAACTAGGAGCATGAGAATTAGGCATGTTGAAGATAGTAATAAAAGCTCAACCACGGGCACTCAACATACATTTGTATTCATTTAAATGAGCTTGAATCAATCACTGTGAAAAGCCGACATCAGAATGACACTGATAACCACCACCAGGAAGCCGTGCATGCGCTCTCGAGAGAAACTCCAATTACGTCCGGTGTTGTATAGCAGCTTTTCCCCCATAGTAGCTTTTCACCCCGGAAAACCTACTATATAGTAACCTTTCCCCCCAGGGGGAAAAGCTACTATATAGTAGCTTTTCCCCCATAGTAGGGTTTCTCCCTCACGTTTTTGGTTCATATTTTATAAAAAATATTTATGGAAACCCAGTAAGGATTAAAATCAATGTTTCTACACATCCAGGTTGAATATATCTGCATTCATCTCTAAAGGTTAATTTTCGTTTTGCCGATTTATTACTTTTATAGACAATGCTGAAAATTGAACATGTGTGTAATGGAATTATACATAGAACTTAATTTAGGTAATTAATTGAAAAAAGTACTTGGTTTTACAAGATATACACTTATATGCATAATTCTGTGTTCTGAATTTGTAAGTGAAAAATGTTTTGAGAATTTTTTAATAAATCTATCAGTCCGTCTGTCTGTTTGTGCAAATTTTATCCAGGCTAAACCTCTGTTTTAGAGAAATTTTGTTTCCGATGTTTCAGAGCCCGATGTTTAAAATCCTATTATAATGAATATAGTGCATATTCTTTAGGGTTCCACATCTCATAAACTAGAGATGACCACATCACCATATTTTCACAGTGGCAGTGGTTTACCACTTGTAGTTGACTCTGAAAATTTTAGCCCTCAGGTTAGGGGCCCTCGATATTTCCGGGCCCGATGTTTAAAACCCCATGATAATGATTGAGTAGTGTTCTATGAGTAGGGGCCCGAATCTCAAATTCTAGAGAAGACCACTGAACCATATTTTTATATTGGTAGTGGTATACCACTAGTAGATGACTCTGAAAAATTTAGCCTCCAGGGTAGGGGCCCTTGATGTTTCCGAGCCCGATGTTTGAAAACCAATTATAATGAATAGTGTATTTTTAGGACCCCGTATCTCAAAAACTAGAGATGACCACATCACCATATTTTTACGGTCATTTAAAAGTAAATTAACATCATATAAAAATACACACTCACTCATATATTTCTTTATCAAAATGGTTGAAAATTACGTTTAATTCTGCTTTTTTTTTTCAATTTTACGAACAAAAATTTTTAAAAAGGTACGCGGGTAAATTCAATATTCTTCAAAACATTTAATCAATTCATAAGATGACTAATGATATACTAAATAACTAGATAAATAAATCAATAAATTTTTGTTCATAAAAGTAAATAAAACCTCGCGTTTCGTAAAATATGTGGTTGAAAACATGAATATGAATATGCGTGACTTTAAAACAAAATTGTAAACACTAACTTTACACATGCCTTTAATACATAATAAATTATAACACCCCTTACCCATGATTAAGAACCCCATCAATTGAAGTAAAACATTTCAGTTTCTCATCATATCATTGCACCCTGTCTCTCGTTTGATATTTAGAAGTAGAAATATATGATTATATTTAAGATCGTCAATTCTAACGGTATTAAATTAAAATTAATAGCCTTTTGGACGAAGGGAGTAATACATTTCCACTTCTTATTCCCTTCCTCTACAAAATCAAGTCAAGATTAGTCAGTTAGTTTCCTGGGAGGAGCTTATACATAGATGATAATACATGGAAAAATTAAAATTCCAAACCGGCGTATTTTCACTCAAATGTATTCTGACTTGTTCTGTGAAAAATGTCAATGTCATAACGTCGAGATCAAAACTGTAGATAAGCATCGATTAGATGAAAAAGATTCGAGATATTCCGAAATCCGCGTAAAAAGTGTTCCAAAGAGGTATAACCAAAGGTGAAATAAATGGTGATGGATGTTATGAAGGCCGTGCCTTTGTTCATTTCAGGAGTAAAAAAACATGTATTTTATTCTATATATTAATAAATGCCATAATTATCCTTTTTTATGAGAAATTAATATGATATCAGTTAATGCAAATTGTTGCCACGAATGGTCCGCCATAAACATGACCGGAATGTAAAAAAGGGGGGAAATCTACCATATAGTAGGTTTTCCGTGGGGGTAATCTGGCTATAAAAAGGGGGAAAACCCACTATATAGTCAGCTTTCCGTGGGGGAAAAACTGCTATATAGCCATTTTTCCGGGGGGAAAAACTACTATATAGCCATTTTTCCGGGGGGAAAGATGGCTAGGGGGAAAAGGCACTATATAACACCGGTGTAAAAGTTACTAGGAGCACAACCATATTTGTAGCTATAACTATCGCTTTTATAATAAGTTTTCTTCCCTTTCTGTTTGTCATGATATTATATAGCACCATTAAAGACATAGAGAAAGGCATGTCAGAACCAATAATGGTTTTTACCGAATTTTGTGCAAGAACATATTTTCTGAATAATGCGATTAATCCGTTGATCTATAGTGCTTTAAGTAGAAAATTCAGACATGATGTTAAACGACTGTTTTCAACAAATCACTGTATAAGATGATTTATCCATGTTGGTAATTCAGAGATATCATTTAATATTTACCAAGTAAATTTAGATTCTAGATTTCTGAATAGGAATTTTACAACATGGAAACGTCAAAATGCATGTTTAGCATGCCACAATTTTTCTGATTTGTAAATTCTTTACATTGTAGCTTGTTGATCATTTCTTTGTTTTTCAGATGAAATAGTATCTTTATGATGTTATGTAGTAATCATTGTACATGCACGTGACGGGACGGCCAGGTGAATGGACGCTTATTTGTCTGCTCCGTCGATCTGACTTTAAAACGGTGGATTTAATCGTTTTTCATTGAGAAGATATTCTATATATATTGTGAAAAGGCGAGATATTGCCTATGTGATCTTTTGGATGTTTTTTGTGTATATATGTTGGATTTATCGACGATCATCCATTGAATTTACTTTTGTAAACACCTGAGTCGTGAGTACTACTCGAATGTAAACAATGCAGGGCCAAGGTGAATTCGCCCTGAATAAGCCGGTTTATATCAAAAACAGAGAAATGCAAAAGGAACTAACAATAAGATTACTGATTTTGAATTATATGAAGCTATCAGAGGGAAAATAGGGGATAACATCCTATCTATACAATTAGACAGAGACCTGTGGAGGGTATACCTCAAAAATATGGAGAGCCGTTCGGAGCTTCTTTTGCACTGATTCGAATTACGGAACATTTCAGTGCAGGTGTACAATTCGAACCCGTATTCCACCGGTGCTAAAGATCCGAATGACGAAGTATTAAAAGTTACCATTTGCGGTCTACCCCTGTCGGTGGATGATAGTGCTGTCATCGAGTCTTTGGAAAAACTCAATGTTTCTTTGAAAAGTGAAATAAAATATGAGAAAATTAGGCACCCTGTCACCCATCGTATGACAATCGTCCTTGACGGGAACAGATTTTTATATGTCCAACCGCTTCCTTGCTTCCGAGAATTGTGTATTGCGCCGGTCTGAAGTGTCGCTTATACCATCATGGACAGGAAACCACTTCATCCCAAGTCCAGTGTTTTAACTGTTGGGGAATGGGTCATAGAAAAACCAGCTGCAAAAAAGCGAAAGCGTGTAGAATGTGTCAGAAAGAAGGCCACGAACCAGGGTCACCTGATTGCAAGCATTTTGAACAGCCATCAGAAACGGTCGTTGTTTTCCAGGGGAAAGACAATCATTTATCCAAATTTTACCCCTGTGAAATCAAAGCCTCTGGCGAAGTTCACCAATCTGCTGAACACGCATATCAGTTTACAAAAGCAGTAAGATCAGGAGATATGGATGCTGTGCAAAAGATTAGGGAGTCCTCCACAGCTCTAGAGGCCAAGCGGATTGGTCACACAGTAAAGGATCCAATGGGGTGGAATGAGGAGAGTGAAACGGTCATGGAAGAGATAATTATGCACAAAGTCGACCAGGTGAAAGATTTTCGCACGAAGTTGGAAATAGCCGATACCAAGACTGTTTTTGCGGAAGCAACGATTAAAACCTTTTGGAGAATGGGGCTAGATGTTACTGGCACTAAAGGTACCAAAGTGGCCTGGGGATAACAAGTTAGGACTCGTTGTGAAAAAGGCGGCGGCTGCTAAGTGTGGTAGAAGGCTACGGAGTGTGTCAGTGCCAAGGAGAGGAAACCAAAATAAAGACAACCAAACTAACTTGGATAAGTTCATCAAGGAAGCAAGGAAAGATGCGGACAAGAAAGGTGCTAAAACATAGCTTAGTAAGTGAACCAATCAACCGCAATCAATATAGACCTTAAAGAACACTAAACCTTTAACTTTATTTGATTGGTTAAAAGATGCACAGTTGATATTGCATTTTTACAAGAAACTCACTTTGTCAAGGAAAATGAACATATTTATAATTCACGGTGGTTCGGTGAAAAATATCACGCTCTCTCTGATTCTGTCTTCAGTAGAAGTGTGTCAATTTTATTTAGAAAGAATTTAAATGTAGATATCATTAACTATCATTAATCCGTAAATGGTAGAAAGCTTTTGATTAATGTTGAAATTAAAGAAAAAGTGTTTAGTCTTCTAAATGTATATGCACCTAATTATGAAAAAGAAAGGGTAGAATTTTTTAAACGCTTACAAGCCTGGATTGATAAGTATACTTTGAATATAGATGGATAAATATTATGTGGTGACTTTAACCGTCAGGAAGAAAACTGTAATGATAAGAGTGTAACTCTTTTAAGAAAACTCTTGAAACATTTTGCTTTGAATGACGCATGGCTAAAAAATGGAAAAGCTAGGTGATGGTCTTACCTGGTGTGATAGAGAAAATATTCCCACAACTAGAATTGACTTTATTCTTACAGCAGATAATATATGTTATCTGTTAAATAGTATTTATATACGTGAAGCACCCACATTAAACAATATACGTTTTAGTGATCATTTAGGAATCATCTTTGAATTAAATACAATTGAAAATACTAGAGGAAGTGGATACTGGAAATTTAATACTTCCTTACAGACTGATGATGATTTTTGCACACTTTTAAAGTCTTACACGAAAGACGAACTTCAAAATATGAATGATATGCATGACCCAATTACAAAATAGGAGTATCTTAAAATGTTGATAAAATATTTTATTTTAAATTATTCAAAAAAGATTGCTAGGCTTAGAAAAAAACGCGTAAATTTTATTGAAGCACAGATTAAGTTAATCGAGTAAAACCCCTCCAATGAAATAAATATGAACTATAAACGTCTACTAGAGAGAGAAAATGATATGTACTATACAGAAAAATGCAAAGGGGCATATATTAGATCGAGGGCTACATGGATAGAAAAAGGCGAAAAAGCACATCGTACTTTTATAATCTAGAAAAGAAGCATCAGTCTAATAATAATATTAATCAGATTCGTAATGAGAATTACAGAGTTCATACTGATAATGATAATATAATGAAATGCCTATATACTTTTTTACAATTCGTTATATGATAGTAATCATATTCCAGATAATGATATTGTCCGATATTCATTGTCAAACGTTAACAATCGAAGAACAGGAAAATTGTGATAAAACTCCGTCTATAGAAGAATGTCAAGAGGCTCTCAATAATATGAAAGACAATAAATCTCACAAGATGGTTTACCTGTAGAATTTTATAAATATTTTTGGGAAGAAATAAAACATACATACTATGCCTTTCTAATAAAAAGTATTGAGAAAGGCACACTGCCATTTTCACAGAGGAATGCTATTATCTCGTTAATTCATAAAAAAAAATAAAAAAGATCGTTTGAAAAATCATAGACCTATAAGTCTAACAAATATCGACTACAAAATATTTACACAAGTTCTGGCTAATCGTTTACAAAAAGTTGCAAATAGAGTTATCGGCCGTGAACAAAGTGCATATATTAAAGGAAGACACATTGGCGAAAATGTCCGTTTTATATTAGATATATTTGAGTATTACATGGATAATAATTTAGATGGTATTTTGTTCTTCCTTGATTTTAAGAAAGCGTTTGACTCTGTGGAGTATAATTTTATGTTTAAGACATTAGAAAAATTTAAGTTCCGTGATAAATTTATTGATATGAATAAACTACTATACAATAAACCTATCTTTAAAATAAAAAATAATGGATGGATTTCAAAATTTTGTGAAATGAAAAGAGGAATAAAACAAGGTTGTCCTGTGTCTGCTTTATTGTTTATTTTCGTAGTGGAAATTCTAGCAATTCAAATACGGAAAAACCATGAGATACATGGACTTAAATTCAATGAAAATATTGATAGAGATTACAAATTAGTACAACATGCCGATGATTGCACTGTTGCGGGTTGACCGACAGGCTTTAAAACACCTCCAGAGTGCGATAATAAAATAGAAACTAAAGTGACGTTTTTTCACATTTTATGTTTACAAAATTAAGATGCTTTACAAATTCATGGACTGACAGACTGGTAGATCGGGTGGACACAAAACTTCACCACTTCACCACTCCATTCCTGTACACTATTCACTATTCGGGACCTGCGTACACAAACATACACATTAAGTTACACATACACATAAAGTTCAATACAAGTAATGACCCACATGGCCCACCGTACATAACAGTGAGACAAAGAGGTACACGTGGCAGCGCTGCATTACATTTACTTGCATTTCACAATACATAATATTACACTGAATTACTTTACACGTAACTTAAAATACTGTGACTACATTTACTTGTAAATTACACTGTTAAGAGTCACTAAACACGACATACACATTAACTACTCAAATTACGGCAGCCCTATGAATATACTCTACTCACGACACTATATAAAGAAATAATGAACTTTAAAACGTACATTACAAACGAATTACATACGAAAGGAACATTCAAACAATACAAATTACAAATAAAACACATTGAAACAATAAAGTTATCCTAGGACCATTTAATTAACAAATAATATGAGAATGAATAAGTAAATTGGTTTACTCACCTCAGAAGCTGTGTCTGTATTTAAAGTTAGACGATAATTAAGCCACAATTACTGATACTATGCAGGAAAATCGTGCAGGTAGATTTTACCCGGTCCAAAGAGAGCCAAAACCTAAACTCAGGTGGATATATGAGCCAGTGTATGAGAAAAGGGGTCTTATGACATAACGTCACAATGCAGAGAAAACGTCATAAACGTCGGCAACATTTCGCGACGTCATTTTTAATTTGTGAGGCTTTATTTCTTTATGCAACGTATAAAATTAAACGTGGCAAAATTGTTGTTACTGCAATATGTATACTTATCTTTTCTGGATTTTATATGTAAATAATGTATAGATCTTAAATTATACGCAGTTAATTAATTTAAATTTCAAAAGAACTACCGACCTGTAGCTGCTGCAATTCAAAACCGTGTAAAAAAAAAACCATGTGCTAAATCGTGTTGTTTTTATATTTACTGAAAACTGGTTTTTAGTCTATATGTATGAATAAGAAATTAAAAAAATAAACAAAAAATGATAAAGAGTTTATAAGCAATGTAAGTGTATTATAAACAGTGACATATAATATTCACAATATAAAATGACGTCGTACATAATTGTATAACATGCAGTCAAATACTTGATTATGAAATTTCAGTTTTGCCATTTATATTTAGGTAATGGATTGAAAATTAATCAAATTGCTCACTCTTCAAAATTTTAAATTATTTATTAAATGCAAAAACTGATCTACCCTACACCACCCCACCCCCTTCAGAAAGAGGGTAAATTTGGACTTTGACTCCGTGATGAAGGATATTTCTTCAATATGCTATGGGGGTCGGGGCATTACATCATTGAAACTCGGACGAAAGAATAAAACTTATGATTGATAAGTTATAGGTAAAATGTTGGTCTGTTTACATGTAATTTAAATATGAATTAAAGATATGTGTTTCCGAATGCATGTGTAACCAATATATACTTCTGCTAAGCGAAAACATATGAAAAATAAAATTGATAAATATTTTTTATAAATGTAATCACGAATCAGAAACAAAAAATATCTAATCATTTTTTATCCGTATATTACGTAATTATGGTATTTCACAATTTCTATAATTTTCATAATTTCTGTTAAAAGATGACTGCACTTATAGACATTTAAAAATTGCGACAAAATAAATATTAAAAATGGGCATATTTCTTTTAATTGTAGGAATTGCCATTCTCTTAACTGCAACTTTATGTAATTACATCAATATAAAGTTCATATTTACAAAGAATGAAGTCGTTTTCATAGGTATGGGTCATTACATTTTCTTGAATCTCCATAGGATAATGAGGGCGCCCACTTTTTTACTGACTTAATACATAGTCAGCGCATGTTTGTCGATTGTTCTCCTTTTAATGGAAGTTGTATATTTATAAATATAAGCTTATGTTAAAAGGAAATTCATAGACAAACATGCGCTCATGGTTAAACAGACAAAAAAATGTTCCTTCTTGCGATCGCGTTCTCTGTTGTAAAAACGGTTTACTTTGACCTGTTGAATATTATAATTCACCACGTGATTTTTAACCCCAGGTAACTTTGTGAATACAAGACGCCCGTCGTGTGACGTGTTAGTAGCACGCATTCTGCTAGGCGATATTATTTGTCCATACCTATTTCAATTCATTCCAATCGAGTGATATTTACTTCATTTCTCTGAGATATCTTTAAGAGATTATCGGTTCTGTGCATTACTGATTAATCTACTTGTTAAATCTTTTCGAACACGTAAATTGTTGACATCAGTGACTGGTTTACGATCATCAATGGCTACTTGTGCTGGTCGGTATTACATGTTATATTTTTTCAAAAATGGCAACATGCAGAGAGAGAGAGAGAGAGAGAGAGAGAGAGAGAGAGAGAGAGAGAGAGAGAGAGAGAGGGGTTGTTCAATTATAGTACCGCTTTTCTAATCTTGGACTACTCATTACCACATTAGATCAACCTTCTATGCATATTTATAAGTCTTATCATCAATCAAGGGCAGATAAGTCTAAATTCAAGATATTTGCAGAGCAATGAAGGTAAGAAAACAACGAATTATTTTATTGCAACGCAGTTTAAAACCATTATGAAAATAAATTCGGATTGGAAATTGACCAAACTATGTAACATATGACTTGAAGTAAAATTGAGCGAGAAATAAACGTAATAATAGTGACCGAAAAAGGGCCCAAAATATGGCGTTAAGTGCAGTCATCCTTTATTCAAATTTTTTTTTGTGAAATTACGTACTTATCCACGATTTGTTTTAGAGATCGATTATAACATACATCGTTTCATTGCATGCTTGAAATCCTTTTTATACTGTTGTCTTTAACGTTTGCTATTAAACTGAAAATATAACAGCCATCGTAAAATATGTATGAAAAGTTTGCATAACAATGGCATGATTTAGGGCTATACATGTAAAAGATAATTTTGAGGTAAACAATTCAATTATTTAAAACCATTTCAAAAGCATTATAGCAAATGAAAAACACGTTTTTCATAAAAAAAATCTTTCTCTCTCTCTCTCTCTCTCTCTCTCTCTCTCTCTCTCTCTGATGAAAAACAAAATATGCGATCAAATTAGAAAACAAAACAACGATACAATATACTGGTATCATGTGAAATTCTTGTATCTTAAATAATAACACAAAGTTTGATTCTAAAACGTTTCTAAAGGTTCAATGTTTAAATTCAACATCCAGTTTATCAATCAATAAACTGTAAAGGAGCGTAAAAGTAAATTTATGAAAAAATGAAAGTTAATTATTGTTAATTAAAAGGCCTCAGTTACATTGGGAATATCAGAGAAAAGTGTTTTGTCCATAAATTTAAGCGTAATAAAATGTATTCTTTTTTGATTCGTGCGGGTAAAGATTAACTATCATTGTAGAAAATTATATGTTTGAAAAAACGTAAGTAAATGTATATTTTTTCTGCAATGCTTGCTATCTTCATAGTCCTTGTTTATAACAAGAGAAAGCATATTTTGTTTACATTTACATCACTCTTTGAATCACTTATTATCCATAAAATGTGAGTAAAGTGTGTAAATTATTATTGTCTATCAGAACGTTACACAAGATGTCCGTGCAAGTCCGTGCAGGTTTGTTTGGTCAGTGCTCTCAATGTAGCTTTAGTATTCATCAATCAAGAAATAAGCCACGCAATAGTCAACACCAATAGTACAAAGAAGACATCAATGAATGATTCAAAAAAATATTCATTATAGCTACTTGATATAAAGATGAAATTAAATTAGCTAAATGACGCGTTTAAAGCATTGTTTTTTAAATTAAAGGAATGCGTAAAATAATACGCCGAAATCGTTTCACAGGATTGCATAGATTTCAGTCTTATCAGTTTAGAGCTATGAATTACAATCAATTTTCTTAAAAAATATATTTAAAAAAACATTGTGGATGTTAATATACCGGTAAATATATAAACAACAAAATTCTCGCCAGTTGTACATTACGCAAATCAATGTTAAAAACAATATGCGTTTGTATAATATCCAAGATATTTATACAGCATTCAAAGAAAGAAGGTTATCAAAGAAGAGTTTAAGACTAATATTATTTTTTCCCCATAAAATTAGAATGTTGCGGTGGTGCTATTCGGGTTTTCTGATACATTGGTCAGAAAAAATGGTTTTAGTGAAGAAAATACATTTCTTTTTTTTTTTTTAAACCCAAACACTGGTTTTGACAATATGATGAATGAATTAAGGTATTCTTTATTGCAACAGAAAATACATTACAATATGTTAATATTTATACATTACTGACATTAAAAAGTAATAAGCTCAGTCAGTACTAAAATATAAAACCTTCTTATCAAAAACACATGTATCTGATATTTTTCTTTATTTATTACTTATTTACTCCAAATTTCAAAATTTGAATGAATTGTAGATATGAAATATAATTTGAATGATAAATGTAATTGTAATTCAGTCTTGGAAATGTCCTACCAATCACGAAGTACAGAAAAAATAACTTAATTTATTCAGGATATCTGGCAGAGACAACCAATCGCCAATTTTAAAATGCTGTTAAACAGATATGCATGATTTAAACACATTGGTTTTATATTCTGTGTGAAATAAAAAAAAACCTCTGAAACCTTGTTAACTACTTAAATTTATTATGATATCAGGCAACCTTGGTTATCTAATTCTTACCGCATTTCTGACGTTTTGGTTTCAATTTTTTGACGTAAAAACACAGGAAATTCTGACGTCATCATGAAAATAAACTGATTTGCAGTGTCCAAATGAAGAGTTTATAACCAAGCTAGACTATTAATGTTAATATCATTTAATTTCTCATGTTTTCTTCTGTAAAAATCACTCAAAACATGATTTTGTGATTTTTATGTCATAAGACCCCTTTTCTCATACACTGGCTCATATACAGGTACGAGGGGTACCAAAGAGGGAAATTGAAACAGAGGTCCAGTACAGGATAACGATAACTAAAAATAAATACAAATAAAAAACAGCATCGTAAATGTAACATGAACATATATGGTAAAAGAACCAAATTCTTTAAAAATGCACTAAAAACTATACAGGAGTTCAGTGAAGTAGCTGGTCCAAATTTAAATCTAGAAAAAACAGAGTGTATTTTAACAGGTAAATTTATAAAAACGTATGAAAATGAAACTATGATTGAAGGCGTCAAAATAAATCGTAAGAGTATTAAATCCCTTGGAATCTATCTTGGTAATGATAAGGATGAATGTTATAACAAAAACTGGACGAGTAAACTAGAAAAATTATCTAGAATCTTAAGTGTGTGGAGAAAACGAAATTTAACAATCTTCGGAAAATGTACAATTATAAACACATTAGCAATTTCAAAATTGGTGTATAATGCATTTATTCTTCAAAACCCAAATCCAGAATATTTTTAAAATGTTTCAAAGATGATATTTAACTTAATTTGGAAAAAAAGAGATAGAATAAAAAGAAATACACTGATTTGGAAAATTAAAAAAGGAGGGATCAATATTGTGGATATCGAAAGTAAATTTTTAGCGGCTAAAGCATCTTGGATCAAAAGAATAACAAATAAATGTAGTATAACATATGATAGCTTGAATGACATGTCACACGAAATGAAAATATCCGTTTTTGAAATTATGAAAATTACAGATACCAAAATTGGTAAAATACTATGTTTTCCTGCTTTTAATTGTGAAGCCTTCTCTGAGTTTTATTTATGTAAAAAAAAAAAGAAATATTGTAATTTAAAAAGAGACGAAATTCTGTTAGAATGTTTATGGTGTAATACATTGTTTAAATAAAAAGGACAGGTTATTTGTTTTGTAAATTGGATAAAAGATGGTATTCTTTATGTTAAAGACATTTTTTATAAGAATGGAGAGATATAAGATATTTTTTTGTTTTATGACTATATTGAGAAAGAGAAATAACATTCTATGTGAATATGTAATGCTTAATCAAGCAATGAAGGAATGTATAAAACTATTCAACTTTTCAAATGCAAAACATATAAAAAAAAATACTTGTAATGATTATTTTTTGTTTAAAAACAATGTACATTTGTCTATTCATTCTTTGAAAAGCAAGTTTTGTTATTCTATACTAGTAAATACACAATTTCTTTACCCATTGTATGAATCAATGTGGGAAAAGCTTTTTGATCTTGAAACAATAGATTTCAACTGGGAAAAAATATATAACTCTAAAATTAAACACATGTATGAAAATAATATTACAGAATTCTACTATAAGTTACTACACTGTATTGTAAACAATAATTTGGCAGTAAGCAAGTGGAATGCGAATGTATCTCCACTATGTGATGTATGTAATTTAGTCGAAGATACACAGCATTTGTTATTTAGTTGTGAAATGGTAAACAAATTATGGAAACGCGCCTCATAATAACATGGAAAACTATAGTCCTAAGTTTTTATAATGATAATAATATTCATACAATTATGTTGAACAATCTGATATCTTTTGTATGTTTTACAATTTACAAATACAAAATGAAATGTAGATTTGATAATGAAATTATGTCGGAAAGAAAACTTGTACAAAAACTAAAATATAATCTTTGCTTACAAAATAATATTTTGAAATATGCGAATAATATGATAATATGTTTACTAACTTAGGAAATTATTTGTGAATGGAATATATTATTTTAAATACATGATGTAATATGATACTTGTTTTAATAAAAGAGAAAAAAATCATTGTACATGCACATACAAAACTAGAAGTGTAGCACTTTAAGATTATATAGCTATATGCAACAAATCATTTTCTGTGCTTGGAAAAAACGCCCAACAGATGCAATAAAAGTATACATTTCACGAAATGAAATGTGTGTCAAACATATCGCAGTACGAGATTTCAATTAACCCATCACCGACCCTAGACATACTTAAGACGTCGGTGTACATATAGAAGCTGTCAATTTTTAGGCTCGTATCATATTTGCATTTTATATTTAAAGCTCCAAAATTAAGAAGAAATTTTCGTTATCAACATACTAATATTAGCATAAGATTTATCTTACATTCTGATGTAAAACCTCAATATTATCTGATCTTTAAAACCAACAAGTTTATCACATTCATAAATCAATTCTAGTTGTAACACCTTATTTCATTGGCTAAACAAAATCATATATATCGTATAACATAACTTACCTACGTCACAATATGACGCTCGTGCATAACGCTTAATTAATCCACTTGGCATAACTTGCCTACGTCACAATATGACGCTCGTGCAAAACGCTTAATTAATCCACTTGACATAACTTGCCTACGTCACAATATGACGCTCGTGCAAAACGCTTAATTTATCCACTTGACGTTACGTTTAAACATTTTAACCTAAAAGAGGAATTAGAATTACGTAAAATTATGTATACAGTGTGTGTATACATAGCGTTGGGTGATAACCATCGGATGGGTGACTTGCAGCGACTAGCATGACAAGTGTGACTTGCGGCCCGCTAAATGGAAGTATATACTCTGTTCCTACATAAATTTTTACATGTACATTCTTTAAAAAAATTCAATTTCAAACAAATGAAAGTTTATATTTATTTGAAGTTAAAGATAAAGTTTCTTTTGCGTATTATAACACAATGTTTAGTACAAAATCCATTCATAAAATGACCATTAAATAAAATACCTAAGAGGTGCACTCAATTAGAATACAATTAACAAACAGATTATATCCAGAGTTAATCAAGATTGGTATAGCATTCAAGAAGATGGTAATTGAGAACAATATACCTACAGGAAGTTGTATATATATATTTATTTACCTTAGTTGTTTTTGGATTTTTTCTAAATGGCTCTTTACTCAGCAATTTTTTTGTTAAAACGATGCTTCTTTTTTTATTTTTGAAGTTATTAGTTTGACACATTACGTAATGAAAAAAAATCCAATTTTCATTTTCTGAAACTTTAAATACATGAATAAAAAAAACCAAGTTTGAAATATATATTTCAAATCAAGTATTATGTGAAAAAGAAAGTCATTATGTAGGGAAAGAAGGCCAAATAAGTAAATAAAAATTGTTACAAAATTTGAAACACCTAAACACATTTTTGTAATTTGATTGTTGACTAGCGTCTTGTTTACTTCCAAATTTCAGATTTATATTTGTTGCACTTGGAAAGCTAAAAAATATAGGAGTTAACCAACTTTTTTTTTTCCACAGCATTTAAAACATGTATACCACCATTTTGCTAAATCAACTTGACCTTGGAAAAATGTTATTGATTAATTTTTCTTTCAACATTTTATAAGTGAATTTGTATGTATTGAAAAATAGAAGAATTCTTTATTTTTTAGATATAGCCTTGTGATGAAACTAGTATTTAAGTAAAAACAGTGTGAACGTGCATGTACATTCTACCATGCATTTACAAATACAATATTTTGAAACGTATAGTTGTTAAAGATCAAAACCTTCTTAACATGCAGAACATTACACATTGGTCTGCTAGTATAAAACAATTTAATGCTTATTCAGTTGTGATAATTACGTAATTATTTTCGTTAGTTAAACGCTTCTTCTCATATATTTGATGCATTATTTCTTCATATAGCAATGTCAAAAAAAGAAAGTCTTTTTAAAAATTCCAATTTTATATCGATTTTATGACGAGAGAGAGAGAGAGAGAGAGAGAGAGAGAGAGAGAGAGAGAGGTATGAGTGGTATTTCCATATTAAATGAGATTCTTGATGTTAAATATCGATGGATATGGTATGCATTTTATTATTACCAACGTGTAAATTGTATTTTCGTTAATGAACATATCTTTGATTTTCATCTTTTTTAATGTACAGGAATGTAGGAGAGGGGTATTTTTAACACGACACAAGGAAATACTTGAAGAGACCTTAACGATAGTAGTTGACGTAACAGCAGAGAAACTTGTTTCTATAAATAACAGTCAGAAAAGGAAAAGTTTTTGTGACGTTAGTCCAATTATATACGTAGAAAAAACCCAGTTAGGCTATGCACATGTTGAGCTTAAAATATGTAAAAGCCTGTGTATTGTCACAAATACTTCCTACCTAGCCAGGGGTATGGTGTACAGCCATGTAGTTCTGGATAAAACCTTATTTTATCTAAAGGCTTCAGAAGTAAAAATAAATAGAAAACTTTATATTAATAAGCTATACATTATATATTAGATCAACTTATACTCTGTAGGGTGTCTAGGATGAGAACCTAAAAAGTTGTCAGAACTTTAGTTCAAACTCAATATAAATTATTTAGACAAAAAATGTGTCCAAACCAGCAGTTTACCGTACATGTTTTATGTTCCAGCTGTTTGCTAAATATTTAGGATTTAAAATTTCAACAGTCATTCTGTTCGTCGTTGCACTGTGCAGTGGTTCTGTGTCATCGCTGCCATTTTTAGAAGTAATGGGAAAGAAGCTTGGACCTTGGACTTTCCGGAATATAAAGTGTTGGCTGCAAAGTCTCAGACGATATGCAATATACTCACTTTACATTTGCTTATTACACTGTTATGTTGATACTTTACACTGTTGGTCTAGTTTTCGCTATTTTTGTGTATGTACGCATCTCTATGTTTTTAAGAACTTGGAGTATGAGAATTAGTCATATTGCAGAAAGAAATAACAGTAATAAAAGCTCAACCACGGGCACTCAACATATCCATTTGGTTGAGCTTGAATCTATCACTGTGGAAAGCCGACATCAGAGTGACACTGATAATCACCACCAGGAAGCTGAGCATGCACTCTCGAGAGAAACTCCAATTACTTCCGGTATAAAAGTTACTCGGACAACAACAACATTTGTAGCTATAACTATCGCTTTTATAATCAGTTTTCTCCCCTTGTTGGCGGTCATATTACATTGCATCATTAAAGACATAGAAGAAGACATGTCAGAACCAACGAAGGTTTTTACTGAATTTTGTACAGGAACATATTGTCTGAATAACAGTAGCTGTATAAGATGATTTATTCATGTTGGTACTTCAATGTTACCATCTAATGTTTACCAAGTAAATAAATTCTAGATTTCTGAATACGAATTTTAAAATAAGGAAAATAAGCTTGTTGTTTATTTTTTTCAGATCTTATCTTGATGTGTTTATGTAGTAGTAATCACTGTACATGTACGTACTGAACCAGAAGTGTAACACTTTAAAATTATGTTGCTCTATGCAACACATCTAACAAAATTTGTCATGGTGTCTTCAGATAACTGATATCCAGGAAATCTAATAGGATATCAAAATATGTCATATGCTGGTGTCTTCAGATAACTAATGTCCAGATTATCTGTTTCCTACATATGCTGGTGTCTTCAGATAACTAATATCCAGATTATCTGTTTCCTACATATGCTGGTGTCTTCAGATAACTAATATCCAGATTATCTGTTTCCTACATATGCTGGTGTCTTCAGATAACTAATATCCAGATTATCTGTTTCCTACATATGCTGGTGTCTTCAGATAACTAATATCCAGATTATCTGTTTCCTACATATGCTGGTGTCTTCAGATAACTAATATCCAGATTATCTGTTTCCTACATATGCTGGTGTCTTCAGATAACTAATATCCAGATTATCTGTTTCCTACATATGCTGGTGTCTTCAGATAACTAATATCCAGATTATCTGTTTCCTACATATGCTGGTGTCTTCAGATAACTAATATCCAGATTAACTGTTTCCTACATATGCTGGTGTCTTCAGATAACTAATATCCAGATTATCTGTTTCCTACATATGCTGGTGTCTTCAGATAACTAATATCCAGATTATCTGTTTCCTACATATGCTGGTGTCTTCCGATGACTAATATCCAGATTAACTGTTTCCTACATATGCATTTTCTGTGTTTAAGACACTACTGCGCCAGAAAAATTCCCATTTTGTACTGATAAACTTAGACTTTTACTGACAATGTACTGACATTACTGATAAACTTAGACAAATGCTGACGTTTTTTACTGACAGTACTGATAAACTTAGAACAGTACTGAGAAACTTCGACAGTACTGATAAACTTAGACATTTACTGACATTTTATTGACGGTACTGAGAAGCGTAGAGAAGTACTGCCAAGTGCTGATAAGTACTGGTTCTATTTATTTTGCTCTTACTGAGTTGGAAAAATGTACATGAGCTTATTTTACCTTAAGCGATAAATGTCTCCAACATCTGATTACATAGCGAAAAATGTTTTAAATGGAAAACGCTACCGTCGCCCAAGAAATTCTAAAGATTTGATTAATGACATTCAATTTATTCATGAACATTTTAAGTAAAGACGATTTGGCACAACAATAAACAAAAGTTTTTAATTTTATTTTCATTGTAACAAATAACGTTCCTAATTCCGAAAAAAACATGATACAAACATATAAATGACCCCCTGTTTGACAAATAAACAATCAATTTTTTTTTTTTTTTTTTTTTTTTTTTTTTTTTTTTTTACAAAACTTTAATAATCGTTGTCGCTATATTTCATCTAACCTACCGTAACAGTGCTTAGATTTTTATAAGGATGATAAAATATATCATTTAAACATCCAAATGTGTGTTTTTGTTTATAATACATACCAATCCCTAAAATTATCACACATTCTAATAAAACTTTTTTTAAAAATTAATAAAATTGAGAATTTTATAATGTCGCATATAAGAACCTAACCTACATAACGGTGATTGTGAAGAAACAGAGGTTAATATGTATCGTACGTTTTCGTGGCAGTTGAATGACACCAACAGGCATTTCTAATACACAAAATACAAAGGTAAGAAGGCTATCAAGAATAAAGAAACAAAGCAATTCTAAATGGTTCTAACCTCCGTAACTCCTAACCTCCGTAACAAAAAGGTAGAAAATGTCAATATAGCAATATAGCTGGTGTTTAAATTCACAAGATACCGCCGGAAGTTTCTTTTTAAAGTAGACGACAAAATGGAAAAGAAATTAGCTTGGTTTTGAAGCAAATTTTAAAGGTATTTTGAAAAAATATTGTACTGAAAAGGTGTTCATGTAAAGTATTTATGCAAATCACGGATATAAATGATAATGTTTCATGTAGGTATCTCAAATATAACATATTACGTATAAGTGCTTGGACATTGCCTGTTAATCAACTTCGCGCGGAGGTGTATAGGGAAATCCTAGCAATGTTACGGAGGTTATTTTCCCTTACAAAAAGGGCATTTTTGTGTTTTAAACGATTTTTTCATAGAATATATACATGTTTTCTTTCGTTTTATGCTGATGATGTGTGATAGGCCACTTTACAAAATAACTGAAAACCTGTTAACTATACGAGGTTTATTTTGAATATTCGTAACGGAGGTTAGAATTTTTTTTTTGATTTCTTCCGTAATTATTTTAAAAACAGATGAAGTCAATTGTTTCATATATTTTCTAAGAATAAATTATGTTTTCTAGTGGCTTATAATCTAAAATTGCCCTCAAGTAAAAGCATTTACACTTATTCCTAATAACGGAGGTTATATATTTTGTAACGGAGGTTATAAATTTTAATCTTTATTATCACATTTCAATTTTAGAAAATGTAAACGCTTTTTAGAGTTTCATTGGAAATTATAATCAATTAAACATATTTAAGAAACACTAATTTTAGTTTGCTTGCTTCATATTGTTTTTAGATGGCCCTTAGTAATGCTGAGCGGCAGAGAAAGTACAGCGAGCGTCAAAATGCAGTTAAGCAAGGAAAAACCTCTATTCAATGTGCGGAAGATTTTTTGAAATGTGCAGGAACAGCTGTCGAGGCAGGGAGTAAAGTGAACGTTCTCTCCTTTACACAAACCGATTATGAGGAATCTGAGGAGATACTCTCGAAACGAGTCGCGCCATTACCTGTGAAAGGGACTTTCAAAGTGCACTTACGTCATTGAAGATGGTCCAAACAAGATTTATACGAGAGAGGTAACATGCTATTGCGATAGTTGTAGAGCAAACGTTACTCAAACAAAATGTGAAGGATACACATTTCTTATTAAGGTCTTCCGTTTCCAACGGAAGACCTTATTGTTTTCGTACTGTTTATTAAGGTCTTCCGTTTCCAACGGAAGACCTTCTTGTTATTGCTTTGTTTCTTTTCCTCTATTATTATTATTATTTTTTTTTTTCTCCCACGTTTTCTCAAAAACGCTTCAGCCGATTTTGATGAAACTTTCAGGTCTTATTCATGACAAAATTTGTAAGAAAATCACACGAGCTTTTTTTGGTCGTCACTTCCGGTCCCGAGATATTAAATATTTTATGTTTTTGCTTGTTCACGATTTTTCTCCAAAAGTATTTAAGATAGAACTTTCAAATTTTCAGGGATGGTAGAAAGTGTCCTGCCGCAGTGCCCTTCGCATATCCGAACGTCCGCCGTCACTTCCGGTCGGCACCGGAAGGAAACAAAAAACAGCCAATTTTCAACTTTTTTGTTTTGAAATTTTTTAATATGATTGTTCGATAGAGACGCTTCAATAACTTCAGAATAAGAAATTTGTTTTAAAATCGATCCACGCATTATCGAGATTTTGGGCTCCAAAGTCCTGAAGCAAAAGTCCGCGTAGCTCAGTCGTTAGAGTGGTGGACTTTGGCCCAGGCGACCCGGGTTCAGTCCCCGAGTGCCGAATATTTTTTCTTCCTTAATTGTGTTAAGATTTATGATTTTATATTTGAAATGATAGATTTTACTTATTTCCAATATAATTTTATCAAAAATCACAATAATAGCGACTTTTTAAAGATAAATTTAAGTATAATTATATGACTATTGAAATTCTTAAAGAGGGTTAAATGGAATTTAATGACGTGGTTAGAAATAATAGAAAAGAACAACTATCCCTCTAGTCTACTTTATGGTGTACTCAAACGGAAGACCTCTTGTTGCTCGCAACAAGCATCTAGTTAAGGTCTTCCGTTTCCAACGGAAGACCTTATAGTGATTGTAATGTTTCTTATTATTATTAAGGTCTTCCGTTTCCAACGGAAGACCTTATAGTGATTGTAATGTTTCTTATTATTAAGGTCTTCCGTTTCCAACGGAAGACCTTATAGTTTTCGTACTGTTTCTTATTAAGGTCTTCCGTTTCCAACGGAAGACCTTATAGTTTTCGTACTGTTTCTTATTATTATTATTATTATTATTATTATTTTTTTTTTTTCCACGAATTTTGTGCACGCGATTTCTCGAAAACTATCCAGCCGATTTCAGCCATTTTTTCACAGATGATTGCCTGTGGTCATAATTCTAGAATTTTTTTTAAATTTTGAATTCGTCACTTCCGGTTCCGATTTACGGCCGATTTTGTAAGTTTTTACGACCCATTTTGTGCAGACATAAACTCAGAGACTATGAAAGAGAGAAATGTGAAATTTTCAGGATAGGTAGACTATAGTTTGAAGTTGTGCACCATATAATTTTTATACGCCAGCGGCGCCATTTTTTGGAGCTCGCCTAGGCTCGAAAATTAGGTCCGAATTTTGAATCAAAATTTTCACACGTTTTGATCTGTATCTTTTTATCAGTTGATATTTTGTTAAGACATATATAACAAAAGTGGTAGAATTTTAAAAGTTCTTTTCACCGATATCAGGGAAAAGGGGCTAGCCCCTTTAATTAGGGGCCAAGAGACTCGTAAACTCTATTACAAATAACTTAAAAACGATCAAGATTTTGTAATGCATTATAGAAGCAAAGTTGTTGATCATAACAATATCTATCAGAAAAAATCATTGCCACGCCCATTTATTACGTAACTAGGGATTTTTAGGGGCCACAATCCTTAATTTTTGACGTAATATATCTAGAGAAGGAGACATATTTTGTTAAGCATTATAGAAGAGAAAATGTCTGCATTGATAATTTTAATCGATTCTACTAATCAAAACACCAATATCTGTCCCCATTAAGGATTTACAGAGCTGACCCCTAAAAGATTCAATCATTTATATCTCAAAAATGAACAACAATTTTAGATAGGTGTAAGAACAAAAATTGTTAGTATTCTTAAGACCTTTCCTACAAAATCAAGAAAAAAGGGCTGGTCCCTTTAATTAGGGGTCAATAAACTCGTAAACTCTATTACAAATAACTTATAAACGATCAAGATTTTGTAATGCATTATAGAAGCACAGTTGTTGAGCATAACAATATCAATCAGAAAAAATCATTGCCACGCCCATTTATTACGTAACTAGGGATTTTTAGGGGCCAAAATTCTTAAATTTTGACGCAATTTATCTAAAGAAGGAGACATATTTTGTTAAGCATTGTAGAAGAGAAAATGTCTGCATTGATGATTTTAATCGATTCCACTTATCAAAACACCAATGTCTGTCCCCATTAATGATCTAAAGGGCTGACCCCTTAAATAATCAATCATATGTATCTAAAAAATGAACAACAATTTAAGATAGGTGTAAGAACAAAAAATGTTTGTATTCGTAAGACCTTTCCTATGAACTCAAGAAAAAGGGGCTGGCCCCTCAAATTAGGGTCCAAGAGACTCGTAAACTCTATCACAAATATCTTGAAAGCAAGATTTTGTGATGCACTATAGAAGCAAAGTTGTTGATCGTAACAATATCAGTTTGTAAAACTCATTCCAACACCCATTGGTGACGTAATTGGGGATTTTAGGGGACCAAAAGCTTAAATCTTTAATGTGCTGTATGTGAAAAAGCAAAACAGTTTGTTAAGCATTGTAAATGATATTGACAATCTTATACATTATCTGAAAGGGAGGAGGTGAGGGAGAATTCCTAAATTTTATTGATATTTTAATCATATGTTTTATAAAATTGAACGGAAGACCTACTCGTTACTCGTAACGAGATCGTATCTAGTTAAGGTCTTCCGTTTCCAACGGAAGACCTTATTGTTTTCGTACTGTTTCTTATTATTATTATTATTATTATTATTATTATTATTATTTTTCTTTTCCACAAATTTTGTGCACGCGATTTCTCGAAAACTATTCGACCGATTTCCACAATTTTTTCACAGGTGATTGGACTTCATATGATCTTCAAACAATTTTGATAATTTTCCTGTCGTCACTTCCGGTACCGATTTATCGGCCATTTTGTTCATTTTTACGACCTATTTTGTGCACACAAAAACTCAAAAACTATCAGAGATATGAATATGAAATTTTCAGGATAGTTAGACCATAGTTTGAAGTTGTGCCCATTGATTTTGTTTTACTCCTGTGGCGCCATTTCTTGGAGCTCGCTATGGCTCGAAAATTGGGTACAGATTTTGAATCAAAATTTTCACACGTTTTGATCTGTATCTTTTTATCAGTTGATATTTTGTTGAAACATATTTAACAAAAGTGGTAGAGTATGAAAAGTTCTTTTCACCTATATCACGGAAAAGGGGCTAGCCCCTTTAATTAGGGGCTAAGAGACTCGTACACTTTATAACAAATAACTGAAAAATGATAAAGATTTTGTAATGCATTATAGAAGCAAAGTTGTTGATCATAACAATATGTGTCAGAAAAAATCATTGCCACGCCCATTTATAACGTAACTAGGGATTTTTAGGGGCCAAAGTCCTTAAACTTAGACGCAATATACCTAGAGAAGGAGACTTATTTTGTTAAGCATTGTAGAAGAGAAAATGTCTGCATTGATGATTTCAATCGATGCCACTTATCAAAACACCAATGTATGTTCCCATAAAGGATTTACAGGGCTGACCCCTAAAAGATTCAATCATTTATATCTCAAAAGTGAACAACAATTTAAGATAGGTGTAAGAACAAAAAATGTTACTATACTTAAGATCTTTCCAACAAAATCAAGAAAAAGGGACTGGCCTTTTTCATTAGGGGCCAACACACTCGTAAACTCTATTACAAATAAGTTAAAAACGATAAAGATTTTGTAATGCATTATGAAAGAAAAGTTGTTGATCATAACAATATCTATCAGAAAAAATCATTGCCAGCGCAGTTATTACGTAACTAGGGATTTTTAGGGGCCAAAGTCCTTAAACTTTGACGCAATATATCTAGAGAAGGAGACATATTTTGTTAAGTATTATAGAAGAGAAAATGTCTGCATGGATGGTTCTAATCGATTCCACTTATCAAAACATAAATGTCCCCATTAAGGATCTATAGGACTGGCCCCTAAAATATTCAATCGTTTATATCTCAAAAATTAGCAACAATTTTTGATAGGTTTACGAACAAAAAATGATAGTATTCTTAAGACCTTTTCAATGAACTCAAGAAAAAGGGGCTGGCCCTTAAAATTAGGGTCCAAGATACTAGTAAACACTCTTACAAATAACTTAAAAACGATCAAGATTGTGTAATGCATTATAGAAGACAAGTTGTTGATCGTAACAAAGTCTGTTTGAAAAACTCTTTGCCACAACCATTTATTACTCATTTAGGGATTTATAGGAGCCAAAGTCCTTAATCTTTTTAAAACATTGAACGGAAGACCTACTCGTTACTCGTAACGAGATCGTATCTAGTTATTATTATTATTATTATTTTTTTTTTTTCCAAATTTTGTGCACGCGATTTCTCAGAAACTATTCAACCAATTTCGACCATTTTTTCACAGAGGATGAGACGTGATCTGAATTTTATATGTTTTTGAAATTTGCGTTGTCGTCACTTCCGGTACCGAGTTACGGCCGATTTTGTAATTTTTGACGACCCATTTTGTGCAGAGCTGATCTCAGAAACTATTAGATATATGATAACGAAATTTTCAGGATAGGTAGACCATAGTTTGAAGTTGTGCACTATTATGTTGTTTTACGCCAGTGGCGCCATTTCTTGGAGCTCGCCAAGGCACGAAAAATGGGTACGAATTTTGAATCAAAATTTTTGTACGTTTTGGTCTGCATCTTTTTATCAGTTGATATTTTGTTAAGACATATATAACAAAAGTGGTAGAGAATCAAAAGTTCTTTCCAACAAAATAAAAAAAAAGGGACTGGCCTCTTTAATTAGGGGCCAATACAATCGTAAACTCTATTACAAATAACTTAAAAACAATCAAGATTTTGTTATTCATTATAGAAGCAAAGTTGTTGATCATAACAATATCTATCAGAAAAAATGATTGCCACGCCCATTTATTACGTAACTAGGGATTTTTAGGGGCCAAAGTCCTTAAATTTTGATGCAATATACCTAGAGAAGGAGACTTATTTTGTTAAGCATTGTAGAAGAGAAAATGTCTGCATTGATAATTCTTATCGATTCCACTAATCAAAACACCAATGTTTGTCCCCATTAAGGATCTACAGGGCCGGCCCCTAAAATATTCAATCGTTTGTATCTCAAAAATGAACAACAATTTTAGATAGGTTTAAGAACAAAAAATGTTAGTATTCTTAAGACCTTTTCAAGGAAATCAAGAAAAAAGGGCTGGCCCTTTAAATAAGGGGCCACGGTACTTGTAAACTCTATTACAAATAACTTAAAAACGATCAAGATTTTGTAATGCATTATAGAAGCAAAGTTGTTGATCATAACAATATCTATCAGAAAAAATGATTGCCACGCCCATTTATTACGTAACTAGGGATTTTTAGGGGCCAGAGTCCTTAAACATTGATCCAATATACCTAGAGAAGGAGACTTATTTTGTTAAGCATTGTAGAAGAGAAAATGTCTGCATTGATGATTCTTATCGATTCCACTAATCAAAACACCAAGGTATGTCCCCATTAAGGATCTACAGGGCTGGCCCCTTAAATATTCAATCGTTTGTATCTCAAAAATGAACAACAATTTTAGATGGGTGTAAGAACAAAAATTGTTAGTATTCATTAGACTTTTCCAACAAAATCAAGAAAAAAGGGCTGGTCCCTTTAATTAGGGGCCAATACACTTGCAAACTCTTTTACAAATAACTTAAAAACGATCAAGATTTCGTAATGCATTATAGAAGCAAATTTGTTGATCATAACAATATCTATCAGAAAAAATGATTGCCACGCCCATTTATCACGTAACTATGGATTTTTAGGGGCCAAAGTCCTAAAACTTTGATGCAATATACCTAGAGAAGGAGACTTATTTTGTTAAGCATTGTAGAAGAGAAAATGTCTGCATTGATGATTCTTATCGATTCCACTAATCAAAACACTAATGTATGTCCCCATTAAGGATTTACAGGGCTGGCCCCTAAAATATTCAATCGTTTGTATCTCAAAAATGAACAACAATTTTAGATAGGTTTAAGAACAAAACATGTAAGTATTCTTGAGACCCTTTCAAAGATATCAAGAAAAAGTGGCTGGTCCTTTAAATTAGGGGCCAGGATACTCGTATACTCTATTACAAATAACTTCAAAACGATCAAGATTTTGTAATGCATTATAGAAGCAAAGTTCTTGATCGTAACAATGTCTGTTTGAAAAAACTCTTCGCCATACCCATTTATTACTTAATAAGAGATTTATAGGAGGCAAAGTCCTTAAACTTTTTAAAAAATTGAACGGAAGACCTACTCGTTACTCGTAACGAGATTTTATCTAGTTATTATTATTTTTTTCCCCTTTTTTGTCCACAAGATTTCTCAGAGATGGCTGGATAGATTTTCGTCAAATTTTCAGAAGTGATGGAAAATATTAATATCTCTAGGTATTTTTTTCATTTTTTCAAAGGTCAGTTTCGTTCGTCTGTTTCCTGTCCCCCGACAAAAAGCTTGTCTAATCGAGATCTCAGAAACGAGAAAGACTTGAAGATCAAAACTTTGTGGAATGATAGACCTATATTTGTAGATGTGTTTAAACTATTTTGTTTTGTTCGTCGTAACTTCCGGTCGTCACCGGAAGGACTTCAATTTTTTTATTATTTACCTATTTAATTCATTTTACAGAGAATGAATATATAAGTATAAATCCTCACATTAGTTATCTATGCGATGTTAAATAAGGAAAAAAATTCTACTTCCGGTGAGATATCTCAATTATCTCAGGTAGGTTTTTTAAAACAAATTTTGTACCTGCAAGATCTCAGAAACTGTAAGTGATCAAGACAGGAAACTTTCATGGATGATAGACATTTGATTGAAGATGTGTTTAAATGGTTTCATTTTGTCGACCGTCACTTCCGGTCGTCACCGGAAGGGTTCCAACAAATCAAGTTGTTTATAAGTTTAACTGTTGTTCTTTGACAAGTTTAGTTAAATTGATAAGCAACAGAGTCCTGTTGTCCAATGTTTAAGAAATACTAACTTACATTTTCATTGAGCACTTCCGTTTTTCCTTTTCCTGTCCCGAGACAAAAAACCTTGACTCCACGAGATCTCATAAACGGTAACGACTTGATCAACCAAACTTTGTGGGTTGATAGACTTGTAGTTGTAGATTTTTTAAAAACTATTTTGTTTTGTTCGTCGTAACTTCCGGTCGTCACCGGAAGTACTTCAAAATTTATTTTATGTAAGTAACTAATTTATTTTACAGAAAATGAATATTTTAGAAAAATTCCTTACATATGTCATATATCCGATGTTAGGTAAACAAAAAAAGTTACTTCCGTTGAGATATCTCAATTATCTCAGGTTGCTTTTTTAAAACAGATTTTGTACTCTTGAGATCTCAGAAACTGTAAGTGATCAAGACATGAAACTAACATGAGCGATTGACACTTGAATGAAGATATGTTTAACAGGTTTCATTTTGCCGACCGTCACTTCCGTTCCTCACTGGAGGAGTTTAAACAAATCAAGCTGTTTATCAGTTTAACTGTTTTTCTCTGATAGTTTTAGTTAGTTTGATAAAAAAATAAGGTACGATAGGAAAGCATAAAAGAAAAACTAACTTTAATTTTAATTAAGCACTTCCGTTTTTCTGTTTCCTGTCCCGAAACAAAAAACCTTTTCTCCACGAGATCTCAGAAATGGTATAGATTTAAGCAACCAAACTTTGTGGGATGATAGACCTATGTATGTACATGTGTTTACACTATTTTGTTAAATCGATGTAACTTCCGGTCGTCACCAGAAGCACTTTAAAACAATATATTTTTTCTTTTTTTACATATAATGAATATTTTAGTATAAAATCTTAAATATGTTTTCTATACAGTGTTAAATAAGCAAATTAATTCTACTTCCGGTGAGATATTTCTAATATTTTAGGTAGGTTTTTTTTTCACAAATTTGATGCCCGCGATATTTTAGTGACTGTGAGTGATTGAAACATGAAACTTTTTTGTATGATAGACATTTGAATGAAGAAGTGTTTAACCGCTTTCATTCTGTCAACCGTCACTTACGGTTCTCACTGCAATGGTTCAAACCAATCATGTTTTTAAGAAGTTTATCTGATTTTCTCGCGTCTTTCATCTAGCCTGATAAACAGTGATGTACACTAACCAAATGTACGAGAAATACCAGCTTATGTTTTCATTAATCACTTCCGTTCGTCCGTTTCCGGTCCCGAGACAAAAAAGTATTGTTGCAACGAGATCTCAGATTTGGCAGAGACCTGAACAACTAAACTTTGAGGAAAGATTGACATTTGATTGTAGAAATGTTAAACATGTATTGCTTGGTTTGGCGTTACTTCCGGTCGTCACAGAGAGTACTTCAAATATTAATTCTTTTTTTCATTCTCGTTGTTGTTTTACATGGAAGTAACGTCTGAATATTTCATCTACAGTAATTATCATAGCCACTATTTTTTGTATATGAGAGAAGCAATGTCTTACAGTTAAATAGATACATGTTTATCAGAACGGAAGACCTTGTTGTTGCTTTTGCAACAAGAGTCTAGTTATTAAGGTCTTCCGTTTCCAACGGAAGACCTTATAGTGATTGTAATGTTTCTTATTATTATTATTATTTTTTTTTTTCCTTTTTTTGTCCACAAGATTTCTCAGAGATGGCTGGATAGATTTACTTGAAAGTTTCGGAAATGATAGACAATGATAATATCTCTAGGCGTTTTTTTCATTTTTTCAAAATTCATTTCCTGTCGCCCGTTTCCTGTCCCGCGACAAAAAGCTAGTGACATCGAGATCTCAAAAACCAAAAAGACTTGAACATCCAAACTTTGTAGGATGATAGACCTATAGTTGTAGATGTGTTTAAACTATTTTGTTTTGTTCGTCGTAACTTCCGGTCGTCACCAGAAGCACTTCAAAAAATATTTTTTTTAGCATATAACTGTTTTCACATAGAATTTATAAATAAGTAAAAATCTTTACATATGTCATCTATCCGATGGTGAATAAAGAAAAAAAATCTACTTCCGGTGAGATATCTCAAATATCTCAGGTTGTTTTTTTTAAACAAATGTTGTAACAGCGAGATCTAAGAAACTGTAAGTGACCAAGGCTCAAAGCTTACATGGATGATAGACATTTGATAGTAGATGTGTTTAACCGCTTTCATTTTGTCAACCGTCACTTCCGGTCCACACCGGAAGAGTTCAAACAATTCAAAATGTTTA
Source organism: Magallana nippona (assembly GCA_033439105.1). NCBI lineage: Eukaryota > Metazoa > Mollusca > Bivalvia > Ostreida > Ostreidae > Magallana > Magallana nippona. The sequence goes on along the minus strand of CM065919.1, from coordinate 2,649,386 downwards.
AAAGTTTAACTGTTTTTCTTTGACAACTTAAGATAAATTGATAGGCAATAAAGTCCCGTTGTCTAGTCTTTGAGAAAAATTACCTATACTTTTCATTGATAACTTCCGTTTGTCCGTTTCCTGTCCCGAGACAAAAAACCTTGACTTCTCGAGATCTCAAAAACGGTGATGACTTGAACAATCAAACTTTGTGGGATTATAGACCTATGTATGTAAATCTGTTTACACTATTCTTTTTTGTTCGGCGTAACTTCCAGTCGTCACCGGAAGCACTTCAAAACTTTTTTTTTCTACCTATTTTAGTGTTTATACATAGAATTGAAATATTAGTATAAATCATTTCATATGTCATGTATGCGATGTTAAATGAACACAAAAATTCTTCTTCCGGTGAGTTATCTCAAATATCTCAGATAGCATTTTTTAAACAAATGTTATACGTGTCGGATCTTACAAACTTTAAGAGATTAAGACACAAAACCTACATGGACGATAGACATTTGATAGAAGATGTGTTTAATCGCGTTTATTTTGTCAACCGTCACTTCCGGTCCTCACCAGAAGGGTTCAAACAATTATGTTTTTAACAAGTTGACCTAACTTTCATGGGTGTTTCATCTAGCCTGATAAATAGTGATGTACACTAGGCAAATGTACAAGAAATATCAGCTGTTATTTTCATTAATCATTCCGGCCCCAAAACAAAAAACCTTGTTTGAACGAGATATCAGATTCGGCAGAGACGTGAAAAAACAAACTTTGAGGAAAGATTAACTTGTGACTGTAGAAATGTTAAATATGTTTTGTTTGGTTCGGTGTTACTTCTGGTCGAAACAAAAGGCACTTCAAAAATTGATTATGTTTTTCATTCTCGTTGTTGTTTTACATAGAAGTAACGTATACGTATTTCATTCACAGTAAATATCATGTCCATTATTTTTTTCTACTTGAGAGAAGCAATGTCTTATAGTTAAATTCATACATGTATATCAGAACGGAAGACCTTTTTGTTGCTAATGCAACAAGAGTCTTTATTATTAAGGTCTTCCGTTTCCAACGGAAGACCTTATTGTTTTCGTACTGTTTCTTATTATTAAGGTCTTCCGTTTCCAACGGAAGACCTTATTGTTTTCGTACTGTTTCTTATTATTATTATTATTATTAAGGTCTTCCGTTTCCAACGGAAGACCTTATTGTTTTCGTACTGTTTCTTATTATTTTTATTATTATTATTATTATTTTTCTTTTCCACAAATTTTGTGCACGCGATTTCTCGATAACCATTCGACCAATTTCCACAATTTTTTCATAGATGATTGGACTTCATATGATCTTGATATATTTTTGATAATTTTCCTGTCGTCACTTCCGGGACCGATTTATCGGCCATTTTGTTCATTTTTACGACCTATCTTGTGCACACAAAAACTCAAAAACTATAAGAGATATGAATATGAAATTTTCAGGATAGTTAGACCGTAGTTTGAAGTTGTGCCCATTGTTTTTGTTTTACTCCTGTGGCGCCATTTCTTGGAGCTCGCTATGGCTCGAAAATTGGGTACGGATTTTTAATCAAAATTTTCACACGTTTTGATCTGTATCTTTTTATCAGTGGATATTTTGTTGAGATATATATAACAAAAGTGGTAGAGTATGAAAAGTTCTTTTCATCAATATCATGGAAAAGGGGCTAGCCCCTTTAATTAGGGGCCAAGAGACTCGTAAAGTATATTATAAATAACTTAAAAACGATCAAGATTTTGTAATGCATTATAGAAGCAAAGTTGTTGATCATAACAATGTCTGTCAGAAAAAATCATTGCCACGCCCATTTACTACGTAACTAGGGATTTTTAGGGGCCAAAAAACTTATATTTTGACGCAATATAGCTAGAGAAGGAGACATATTTTGTTAAGCATTGTAGAGGAGAAAATGTCTGCATTGATGATTTCAATCGATGCCTCTAATCAAAACACCAATGTATGTTCCCATAAAGGATTTACAGGGCTGACCCCTAAAAGATTCAATCATTTATATCTCAAAAATGAACAACAATTTAAGATAGGTGTAAGAACAAAAAATGTTACTATACGTAAGATCTTTCCAACAAAATCAAGAAAAAGGGACTGGCCCCTTTCATTAGGGGCCAACACACTCGTAAACACTATTACAAACAACTTAAAAACGATCAAGATTTCGTAATGCATTATAGAAGCAAAGTTGTTGATCATAACAATATCTATCAGAAAAAATCATTGCCAGCCCATTTATTACGTAACTAGGGATTTTTAGGGGCCAAAGTCTTTAAACTTTGACGCAATATATCTAGAGAAGGAGACATATTTTGTTAAGTATTATAGAAGAGAAAATGTCTGCATGGATGGTTCTAATCGATTCCACTTATCAAAACACCAATGTCTGTCCCCATTAAGGATCTATAGGACTGGCCCCTAAAATATTCAATCGTTTATATGTCAAAAATTAACGACAATTTTTGATAGGTTTACGAACAAAAAATGATAGTATTCTTAAGACCTTTTCAATGAACTCAAGAAAAAGGGGTTGGCCCTTAAAATTAAGGGCCAAGATACTAGTAAACACTATTACAAATAACTTAAAAACGATCAAGATTGTGTAATGCATTATAGAAGACAAGTTGTTGATCGTAACAAAGTCTGTTTGAAAAACTCTTTGCCACAACCATTTATTATTTAATTAGGGATTTATAGGAGCCAAAGTCCTTAAACTTTTTAAAAAATTGAACGGAAGACCTACTCGTTACTCGTAACGAGATCGTATCTAGTTATTATTATTTTTTTCCAAATTTTGTGCACGCGATTTCTCAAAAACTATTCGACCGATTTCAACCATTTTTTCACAGATGATGGAACGTGACCTTAATTTTATATGTTTTCAAAATTATTTCCGTCGTCATTTCCGGTCCCGATTTACGGCCGATTTTTCAATTTTTTACGACCCATTTTGTGCACAGGTGATCTCAAAAACTATCAGAGATATGACTGTGAAATCTTCAGGATAGGTAGTCTATAGATTGAAGTTGTGCCCTATTTTGTTGTTTTATGGCAGTGGCGCCTTATCTTGGAGCTCGCCTAGGCTCGAAAAGTGGGTACCAATTTTTATTCAAAATTTTCATACGTTTTGATCTGTATCTTTTTATCAAATTATATTTTGTTAAGACATATATAACAAAAGTGGTAGAGAATTAATAGATCTTTCCCACAAAATCAAGAAAAAGGGGCTGACCCCTTTATTTAGGGGCCAAGACACTCGTAAACTCTAATACAAATAACTGAAAAATGATAAGGATTTTATAATGCATTATAGAAGCAAAGTTGTTGATCGTAACAATATATATCAGGAAAAACTATTGCCACGCCCATTTATTATGTAATTAGGGTTTATCAGGGGCCAACGTTCTCAAACTTTGATACAATATATCTAGAGAACGAAACATATTTTGTTAAGCATTGTAGAAGAGAAAATACTTGTATTGATGATGTAAATCGATTCCACGAATGAAAACACCAATTCCTGTTCCCATTAAGGATCTATAGGGCTGGCCCCTAAAATATTCAATTGTTTGTATCTCAAAAATGAACAACAATTTTAGATAGGTTTAAGAACAAAAAATGTTAGTATTATTAAGACCTTTTCAAGGAAATCAAGAAAAAGGGGCTGGCCCTTTAAATTAGGGGCCAAGATACTCGTAAACTCTATTACAAACAACTTAAAAACGATCAAGATTTCGTAATGCATTATAGAAGCAAAGTTGTTGATCATAACAATATCTATCAGAAAAAATGATTGCCACGCCCATTTATTACGTAACTAGGGATATTTAGGGGCCAAATTCCTAAGACTTTGACGCAATATACCTAGAGAAGGAGGCTTATTTTGTTAAGCATTGTAGAAGAGAAAATGTCTGCATTGATGATTTTTATCGATTCCACTAATCAAAACACCAATGTATGTCCCCATTAAGGATTTACAGGGCTGGCCCCTTAAATATTCAATCGTTTGTATCTCAAAAATGAACAACAATTTTAGATAGGTTTAAGAACAAAAAATGTTAGTATTCTTAAGACCTTTTCAAGGAAATCAAGAAAAAGGGGCTGGTCCTTTAAATTAGGGGTCAAGACACTCGTAAACTCTAATACAAATAACTGAAAAATGATAAAGATTTTATAATGCATTATAGAAGCAAAGTTGTCGATCGTAACAATATATATCAGGAAACATTATTGCCACGCCCATTTATTACGTAATTAGGGTTTATTAGGGGACAACGTTCTCAAACTTTGATACAATATATCTAGAGAACGAAACATATTTTGTTAAGCATTGTAGAAGAGAAAATACTTGTATTGATGATGTAAATCGATTCCACGAATGAAAACACCAATTCCTGTCCCCATTAAGGATCTAGAGGGCTGGCCCCTAAAATATTCAATTGTTTGTATCTCAAAAATGAACAACAATTTTAGATAGGTTTAAGAACAAAAAATGTTAGTATTATTAAGACCTTTTCAAGGAAATCAAGAAAAAGGGGCTGGCCCTTTAAATTAGGGGCCAAGATACTCGTAAACTCTATTACAAATAACTGAACAACGATCAAGATTTTGTCATGCATTATAGAAGCAAAGTTGTTGATCATAACAATATCTATCAGAAAAAATGATTACCACGCCCATTTATGACGTAACTAGGGATTTTTAGGGCCCAAAGTCCTTAAACTTTGATGCAATATACCTAGAGAAGGAGACTTATTTTGTTAATCATTGTAGAAGAGAAAATGTCTGCATTGATGATTTTTATCGATTCCACTAATCAAAACACCAATGTATGTCCCCATTAAGGATTTACAGGGCTGGCCCCTAAAATATTCAATCGTTTGTATCTCAAAAATGAACAACAATTTTAGATAGGTTTAAGAACAAAACATGTTAGTATTATTAAGATCTTTTCAAGGAAATCAAGAAAAAGGGGCTGGCCCTTTAAATTAGGGGCCAAGATACTCGTAAACTCTATTACAAACAACTTAAAAACGATCAAGATTTCGTAATGCATTATACAAGCAATGTTCTTGATCGTTACAATGTCTGTTTGAAAAACTATTTGCCACACCCATTTATTACTTAATAAGAGATTTATTGGAGGCAAAGTCCTTAAACTTTTTAAAAAATTGAACGGAAGACCTACTCGTTACTCGTAACGAGATCGTATCTAGTTATTATTATTATTATTATTATTTTTTTCCAAATTTTGTGCACGCGATTTCTCGAAAACTATTCGACCGATTTCAACCATTTTTTCACAGATGATGGAACGTGACCTGAATTTTATATGTTTTTGAAACTATTTCCGTCGTCACTTCCGGTCCCGAATTACGGCCGATTTTTCAATTTTTTACGACCCATTTTGTGCACAGGTGATCTAAAAAATTATCAGAGATATGACTGTGAAATTTTCAGGATAGGTAGTCTATAGTTTGAAGTTGTGCCCTATTATGTCGTTTTATGGCAGTGGCGCCTTATCTTGGAGCTCGCCTTGGTTCGAAAATTGGGCACCAATTTTCATTCAAAATTTTCATACGTTTTGATCTGTATCTTTTTATCAAATGACATTTTGTTAAGACATATATAACAAAAGTGGTAGAGAATTAACAGTTCTTTCCAACAAAATCAAGAAAAAGGGGCTGGCCCCTTTGTTTAGGGGCCAAGACACTCGTAAACTCTATTACAAATAACTGAAAAATGATAAAGATTTTGTAATGCATTACAGAAGCAAAATTGTTGATCGTAACAATATATATCAGGAAAAATCATTGCCACGCCCATTTATTACGTAATTAGGGATTATTAGGGGCCAACGTTCTCAAACTTTGATACAATATATCTAGAGAACGAAACATATTTTGTGAAGCATTGTAGAAGAGAAAATACTTATTTTGATGATTTAAATCGATTCCACTAATCAAAACACCAATGTCGATCCCCATTAAGGATCTAGAGGGCTGGCCCCTAAAATATTCAATCATTTGTATCTCAAAAATGAATAACAATTTCAGATAAGTGTAAGAGCAAAAAATATTAGTATTCGTAAGACCTTTTCAGGGAAATCAAGGAAAAGGGGCTGGTCCCTTTAATTAGGGGCCATAACACTCGTAAAGTCTATTACAAATAACATAAAAACGATCAAGATTTTGTAATGCATTATAGAAGCAAAATTGTTGATCGTAACAATATATATCAGGAAAAATCATTGCCACGCCCATTTATTACGTAACTAGGAATTTTTTGGGGCCAACATCCTGAAATTTTGACGCAATATATCTAGAGAAGGAGACATATTTTGTTAAGCATTGTAGAAGAGAAAATGTCTGCATTGATGATACTAATCGATTGCACTAATCAAAACACCGATGTCTGTCCCCATTAAGGATCTACAGTGCTGGCCCCTAAAATATTCAATCATTTGTATCTCAAAAATGAACAACAATTTTTGATGGGTGTAAGAACAAAAAATGTTAGTATTTGTGAGACCTTTTCAATGAAATCAAGAAAAAGGGGCTGGCCCCTTAAATAAGGGGCCAAGATACTGGTAAACTCTATTACAAATAAGTTAAAAACGATAAAGATTTAGTAATGCATTAAAGAAGCAAAGTTGTTGATCGTAACAATATCTGCTTGAAAAACCATACCCATTTATTACTTAATTAGGGATTTATAGGAACCAAAGTCCTTAAACTTTTTTTTAAAAATTGAACGGAAGACCTACTCGTTACTCGTAACGAGATCGTATCTAGTTAAGGTCTTCCGTTTCCAACGGAAGACCTTATTGTTATTGCTTTGTTTCTTTTCCTCTATTATTATTATTATTATTTTTTTTTTCTCCCACGTTTTCTCAAAAACGCTTCAGCCGATTTTGATGAAATTTTTAGATCTTATTCATGACAAAATTTGTAAGAAAATTACACGAGTTTTTTTGGGTCGTCACTTCCGGTCCCGAGATATTAAAGATTTTATGTTTTTGCTTGTTCACGATTTTTCTCCAAAAGTATTTAAGATAGAACTTTCAAATTTTCAGGGATGGTAGAAAGTGTCCTGCCGCAGTGCCCTTCGCATATCCGAACGTCCGCCGTCACTTCCGGTCGGCACCGGAAGGAAACAAAAAACAGTCAATTTTCAACTTTTTTGTTTTGAATTTTTTTAATATTATTGTTCGATAGAGACGCTTTAATAACTTCAGAATATGAAATTTGTTTTAAAATCGATCCACGCATTCTCGAGATTTTGGGCTCCAAAGTCCTGAAGCGAGAGTCCGCGTAGCTCAGTCGTTAGAGTGGTGGACTTTGGCCCAGGCGACCCGGGTTCAGTCCCCGAGTGCCGAATATTTTTTCTTCCTAAATTGTGTTAAGGTTTATAATTTTAGATATGAAATGATAGATTTTACTTATTTCCAATATAATTTTATCAAAAATCACAATAATAGCGACTTTTTAAAGATTAATTTAAGTATAATTATATGTCTATTGAAATTCTTATAGAGGGTTTAATGGAATTTAATGACATGTTTAGAAATGATAAAAAAAAGAACAACTATCCCTCTAGGCTATTTAATGGTGCACTCAAACGGAAGACCTCTTGTTGCTCGCAACAAGCGTCTAGTTATTATTATTATTATTTCTTTTTTTCCTTTTTTTGTCCACAAGATTTCTCAGAGATGGCTGGATAGATTTACTTGAAAGTTTCGGGAATGATAGACAATGAAAATATCTCTAGGCGTTTTTTTTCATTTTTTCAAAATTCATTTCCTGTCGTCCGTTTCCTGTCCCGCGACAAAAAGCTAGTGACATCGAGATCTCAAAAACCAAAAAGACTTGAAAATCCAAACTTTATGGGATGATAGAGCTATAGTTGTAGATGTGTTTAAACTATTTTGTTTTGTTCGTCATAACTTCCGGTTGTCACCGGAAGCACTTCAAAAAATATTTTTTTACGCATATAATTGTTTTCACATAGAAATTATATATTAGTAAAAATCTTTACATATGTTATCTATCCGATGGTGAATAAAGAAAAAAAATCTACTTCCGGTGAGATATCTCAAATATCTCAGGTTGCTTTTTTTAAACAAATGTTGTAACAGCGAGATCTAAGAAACTGTAAGTGACCAAGGCTCAAAGCTTACATGGATGATAGACATTTGATAGTAGATGTGTTTAACCCCTTTTATTTTGTCAACCGTCACTTCTGGTCCACACCGAAAGAGTTCAAACAATTCAAGTTGTTTAAAAGTTTAACTGTTTTTCTTTGACAACTTAAAATATATTGATAGGCAATAAAGTCCCGTTGTCTAGTCTTTGAGAAAAATTACCTATCCTTTTCATTGATTACTTCCGTTTGTCCGTTTCCTGTCCCGAGACAAAAAACCTTGACTTCTCCAGATCTCAAAAACGGTAATGACTTGAACAATCAAACTTTGTGGGATCATAGACCTATATATGTAGATGTGTTTACACTCTTTTGTTTTGTTCGGCTTAACTTCCGGTCGTCACCGGAAGCACTTCAAAAATTATTTTTTTTACCTATTTAAGTTTTTTTTTTTTTTTTACAGAGAATTGAAATATTAGTTTACATTATGTCATATGTCATGTATGCGATGTTAAATAAACACAAAATTTCTTCTTCCGGTGAAATAATCTCAAATATCTCAGATAACCTTTTTTTAAACAAATGTTTTAGCTGGCAGATCTTACAAACTTTAAGTGATTAAGACGCAAAACTTACAAGGACAATAGACATTTGATAGAAGATGTGTTTAACCGCTTTCATTTTGTCAACTGTCACTTCCGGTCTTCACCGGAAGTTTTCAAACAAATCAGGTTTTTAACAAGTTTACCTGACTTTCTTGGGTGTTTCATCTAGCCTGATAAATAGTGATGTACAATAGGAAAATGTGCATCAAATACCAGCTTTTATTTTCAATAATCACTTCCGTTCGTCAGTTTCCGGTCCAGAGACAAAAAACCTTGTTTCGATGAGATCTCAGATTAGGCAGAGAGGTGAAAAACCAAACTTTGAGGAAAGATTGACTTATGACTGTAGAAATGTTAAACGTGTATTTTTGGGTTCGGCGTTACTTCCGGTCGACACAAAAGGTACTTTAAAAATTGATGATGTTTTTCATTCTCGTTGTTGTTTTAAATAGAAGTAACGTATATATACATTTTTCATTCAAAGTAATTATCATATCCATTACTTTTTCTACTTGAGAGAAGCAATGTCTCATAGTTAAATTCATACATGTATATCAGAACGGAAGACCTTTTTGTTGCTATAGCAACAAGAGTCTACTTATTATTATTAAGGTCTTCCGTTTCCAACGGAAGACCTTATAGTGATTGTAATGTTTCTTATTATTAAGGTCTTCCGTTTCCAACGGAAGACCTTATAGTGATTGTAATGTTTCTTATTATTATTATTATTATTATTCTTTTTTTTTTTCCTTTTTTTGTCCACAAGATTTCTCAGAGATGGCTAGATAGATTGTCTTGAAATTTTCAGTGATGATAGAGAATGATAATATCTCTAGGCGTTTTCTTCATTTTTTCAAAATTCATTTCCTGTCGTCCGTTTCCTGTCCCGCGACAAAAAGCTAGTGACATCGAGATCTCAATAACGAAAAAGACTTGAGCATCCAAACTTTATGGGATGATAGTCCTATAGTTGTAGATGTGTTTAAACTATTTTATTTTGATCGTCATAGGTTCCGGTCGTCACCGGAAGTACTTTAAAAAATATTTTTTTTACGCATTTAATTTATTTCATACAGAATTGAAATATAAGTATAAATTCTTACATAAGTCATCTATCCGATGTTAAAGAAGAAAGATAATCTACTTCCGGTGAGATATCTCAAGTATCTCAGGTTGTTTTTTTTAAACAGATGTTGTAACAGCGAGATCTCAAAAACTATAAGTGACCAAGGCACGAAACTTACATGGGTGATAGAAATTTGATAGAAGATGTGTTTAACCGCTTTCATTTTGTCAACCGTCACTTCCGGTCCACACTGGAAGAGTTGAAACAAATCAAGTTGTTTAAAAGTTTATCTGTTTTTCTTTGACAATTTGAGACAAATTGATAGGAAATAAAAATCCTGTTGTCTAGTGTTTAAGAAAAATTATCAATCCTTTTCATTGAGCACTTCCGTTTGTCCGTTTCCTGTCCCGAGACAAAAAACCTTGACTTCTCGAGATTTTAAAAACGGTAATGACTTGAACAACAAAACTTTGTGGCATTATAGACCTATATATTTAGATGTGTTTACACTATTTTGTTTTGTTCGGCGTAACTTCCGGTCGTCACCGGAAGCACTTCAAAAATTATTTTTTTTTTACCTATTTTAGTTATTTTACATAGAATTGAAATATTAGTTTACATTATGTCATATGTCATGTATGCGATGTTAAATAAACACAAAATTTCTTCTTCCGGTGAGTTATCTCAAATATCTCAGATAACCTTTTTTTAAACAAATGTTTTAGCTGTCATATCTTACAAACTTTAAGTGATTACGACGCAAAACTTACATGGAAAAAAGACATTTGACAGAAAATGTGTTTAACCGCTTTCATTTTGTCAACTGTCACTTCCGGTCTTCACCGGAAGTTTTCAAACAAATCATGTTTTAACAAGTTTACCTGACTTTCTTGGTTGTTTCATCTAGCCTGTTAAAAACTGATATACAATAGGAAAATGTGCATCAAATACCAGCTTTTATTTTCAATAATCACTTCCGTTCGTCAGTTTTCGGTCCCAAGACAAAAAACCTTGTTTTGATGAAATCTCAGATTAGGCAGAGAGGTGAAAAACCAAACTTTGAGGAAAGATTGACTTATGACTGTAGAAATGTTAAACGTGTATTTTTGGGTTCGGCTTTACTTCCGGTCGACACAAAAGGTACTTTAAAAATTGATAATGTTTTTCATTCTCGTTCTTGTTTTACATAGAAGTACATTTTTCATTCAAAGTAATTATCATATCCATTATTTTTTCTACTTGAGAGAAGCAATGTCTTATAGTTAACTTCATATATGTATATCAGAACGGAAGACCTTTTTGTTGCTAATGCAACAAGAGTCTAGTTATTATTATTATTTTTTTTTTTCCTTTTTTTGTCCGCAAGATTTCTCAGAGATGGCTGGATAGATTTTCTTCAAATTTTCAGGAATGATAGAGACTGATAATATCTCTAAGCGTTTTTTTCATTTTTTAAAAATTCATTTCCTGTCGTCCGTTTCCTGTCCCGCGACAAAAAGCTAGGGACATCGAGATCTCGACAACCAAAAACATTTGAGCATCCAAACTTTGTAGGATGATAGACCTATAGTTGTAGATGTGTTTAAACTATTTTGTTTTGTTCGTAGTAACTTCCGGTCGTCACCGGAAGAACTTCAAAAAATATTTTTTTTATGCATATAATTGTTTTCACATAGAATTGATATATAAGTTAAAATCTTTACATATGTCATCTATCCGATGGTGAATAAAGAAAAAAAATCTACTTCCGGTGAGATTTCTCAAATATCTCAGGTTGCTTTTTTTAAACAAATGTTGTAACAGCGAGATCTAAGAAACTGTAAGTGACCAAGGCACAAAGCTTACAAGGATGATAGACATTTGATAGCAGATGTGTTTAACCGTTTTCATTTTGTCAACCGTCACTTCCGGTCCACACCGGAAGAGTTCAAACAATTCAAGTTGTTTAAAAGTTTAAATGTTTTTCTTTGGCAACTTAAGATAAATTGATGGGCAATAAAGTCCCGTTGTCTAGTGTTTGAGAAAAACTACCTAATCTTTTCATTGATTACTTCCGTTTGTCCGTTTCCTGTCCCGCGACAAAAAGCTAGTGACATCGAGATCTCGAAAACCAAAAACATTTGAGCATCCAAACTTTGTAGGATGATAGACCTATAGTTGTAGATGTGTTTAAACTATTTTGTTTTGTTCGTAGTAACTTCCGGTCGTCACCGGAAGCACTTCAAAAAATATTTTTTTTACGCATATAATTGTTTTCACATAGAATTGATATATAAGTTAAAATCTTTACATATGTCATCTATCCGATGGTGAATAAAGAAAAAAAATCTACTTCCGGTGAGTTATCTCAAATATCTCAGGTTGCTTTATTTAAACAAATGTTGTAACAGCGAGTTCTAGGAAACTGTAAGTGACCAAGGCACAAAGCTTACAAGGATGATAGACATTTAATAGCAGATGTGTTTAACGCTTTCATTTTGTCATCTGTCACTTCCTGTCCACACCGGAAGAGTTCAAACAATTCAAATTGTTTAAAAGTTTAAATGTTTTTCTTTGACAAATTAAGATAAATTGATAGGCAATAAAGTCCCGTTGTCTAGTGTTTGATAAAAACTACCTTTCCTTTTCATTGATTACTTCCGTTTGTCCGTTTCCTGTCCCGAGACAAAACCTTGACTTCTCGAGATCTCAAAAACGGTAATAATTTGAACAATCAAACTTTGTGTGATTACAGACCTATGTATGTAAATCTGTTTACACTATTTTGTTTTGTTCGGCGTAACTTCCAGTCGTCACCGGAAGCACTTCAAAACTTTTTTTTTTTTTTTACCTATTTTAGTGTGTATACATAGAATTGAAATATTATGATAAATCATTTCATATATCATGTATGCGATGTTAAATAAACACAATAATTCTTCTTCCGGTGAGTTATCTCAAATATCTCAGATAGCCTTTTTTAAACAAATGTTATACGTGTCGGATCTTACAAACTTTAAAAGATTAAGACACAAAACCTACATGGACGATAGACATTTGATAGAAGATGTGTTTAATCGCTTTTATTTTGTCAACTGTCACTTCCGGTCCTCACCGGAAGGGTTCAAACAATTATGTTTTTAACAAGTTTACCTGACTTTCATGGGTGTTTCATCTAGACTGATAAATAGTGATGTACACTAGGCAAATGTACAAGAAATATCAGCTTTTATTTTCATTAATCACTTCCGTTCGTCAGTTTCCGGCCCCAAAACAAAAAAACCTTGTTTGAACGAGATCTCAGAATAGGCAGAGACGTGAAAAACCAAACTTTGAGGAAAAATTGACTTATAACTGTAGAAATGTTAAATATGTTTTGTTTGGTTCGGTGTTACTTCCGGTCGACACAAAAGGTACTTCAAAAATTGATTATTTTTTTTCATTCTCGTTGTTGTTTTACATAGAAGTAACGTATACATATTTCATTCACAGTAAATATCATATCCATTATTTTTTTCTACTTGAGAGAAGCAATGTCTTATAGTTAAATTCATACATGTATATCAGAACGGAAGACCTTTTTGTTGCTTTTGGAACAAGAGTCTAGTTATTATTATTAAGGTCTTCCGTTTCCAACGGAAGACCTTATAGTGATTGTAATGTTTCTTATTAAGGTCTTCCGTTTCCAACGGAAGACCTTATAGTGATTGTAATGTTTCTTATTATTATTATTATTATTATTATTATTTTTTTTCCTTTTTTTGTCCACAAGATTTCTCAGAGATGGCTGGATAGATTTTCCTGAAATTTTCAGGAATGATAGAGAATGATAATATCTCTAGGCGTTTTTTTCATTTTTTTAAAATTCATTTCCTGTCGTCCGTTTCCTGTCCCGCGTCAAAAACCTAGTGACATCGAGATCTCGAAAACCAAAAACATTTGAGCATCCAAACTTTGTGGGATGATAGTCCTATAGTTGTAGATGTGTTTAAACTATTTTGTTTTGTTCGTTGTAACTTCCGGTCGTCACCGGAAACACTTCAAAAAATATTTTTTTTACGCATATAATTGTTTTCACATAGAATTGATATATAAGTAAAAATCTTTACATATGTCATCTATCCGATGGTGAATAAAGAAAAAAATCTACTTCCGGTGAGATATCTCAAATATCTCAGTTTGTTTTTTTTAAAACAAATGTTGTAACAGCGAGATCTAAGAAACTGTAAGTGACCAAGGCTCAAAGCTTACATGGATGATAGACATTTGATAGTAGATGTGTTTAACCGCTTTCATTTTGTCAACCGTCACTTCCGGTCCACACCGGAAGAGTTCAAACAATTCAAGTTGTTTAAAAGTTTAACTGTTTTTCTTTGACAACTTAAGATAAATTGATAGGCAATAAAGTCCCGTTGTCTAGTGCTTGCGAAAAACTACCTATTCTTTTTATTGATTACTTCCGTTTGTCCGTTTCCTGTCCCGAGACAAAAAACCTTGACTTCTCGAGATCTCAAAAATGGTAATGACTTGAACAATCAAACTTCGTGGAATTATAGACCAATGTATGTTTATCCGATTACACTATTTTGTTTTGTTCGGCGTAACTTCCGGTCGTCACCGGAAGCACTTCAAAACTTTTTTTCTTTTTACCTATTTTAGTGTCTATACATAGAATTGAAATATCAGTATAAATCATTTCATATGTCATGTATGCGATGTTCAATGAACACAAAAAATCTTCTTCCGGTGAGTTATCTCAAATATCTCAGATAGCAATTTTTAAACAAATGTTATACGTGTCGGATCGTACAAACTTTAAGAGATTAAGACACAAAACCTACATGGACAATAGACATTTGATAGAAGATGTGTTTAATCGCTTTTATTTTGTCAACCGTCACTTCCGGTCCTCACCGGCAAGGTTCAAACAATTATGCTTTTAACAAGTTTACCTGACTTTAATGGGTGTTTCATATAGCCTGATAAATAGTGATGTACACTAGGCAAATGTACAAGAAATATCAGCTTTTATTTCCATTAATCACTTCCGTTCGTCAGTTTCCGGCCCCGAAACAAAAAACCTTGTTTGAACGAGATCTCAGATTAGGCAGAGAGTTGAAAAACCCAACTTTGAGGAAAGATTGACTTATGACTGTTGAAATGTTAAATATGTTTTGTTTGGTTCGGTGTTACTTCCGGTCGACACAAAAGGTACTTCAAAAATTGATTATTTTTTTCATTCTCGTTGTTGTTTTACATAGAAGTAACGTATACATATTTCATTAACAGTAAGAATCATATCCATTATTTTTTTCTACTTGAGAGAAGCAATGTCTTATAGCTAAATTCATACATGTATATCAGAACGGAAGACCTTTTTGTTGCTCTTGCAACAAGAGTCTAGTTATTATTATTATTATTTTTTTTTTTTCCTTTTTTTGTCCACAAGATTTCTCAGAGATGGCTGGATAGATTTTCGTGAAATTTTCAGGAGTGATAGAGAATGTTAATATATCTAGGCGTTTTTTTCATTTTTTCAAAATTCATTTCCTGTCGTCCGTTTCCTGTCCCGCGACAAAAAGCTAGTGACATCGAGATCTCAAAAACCAAAAACATTTGAGCATCCAAACTTTGTAGGATGATAGACCTATAGTTGTAGATGTGTTTAAACTATTTTGTTTTGTTCGTCGTAGCTTCCGGTCGTCACCGGAAGCACTTCAAAAAATATTTTTTTTACGCATATAATTGTTTTCACATAGAATTGATATATAAGTTAAAATATTTACATATGTCATCTATCCGATGGTGAATAAAGAAAAAGATCTACTTCCGGTGAGATATCTCAAATATCTCAGGTTGTTTTTTTTTAAACAAATGTTGTAACAGCGAGATCTAAGAAACTGTAAGTGACCAAGGCTCAAAGCTTACGTGAATGATAGACATTTGATAGTAGATGTGTTTAACCACTTTCATTTTGTCAACCGTCACTTCCGGTCCACACCGGAAGAGTTCAAACAATTCAAGTTGTTTAAAAGTTAAACTGTTTTTCTTTGACAACTTAAGATAAATTGATAGGCAATAAAGTCCCGTTGTCTAGTCTTTGAGAAATATTACCTATCGTTTTCATTGATTACTTCCGTTTGTCCGTTTCCTGTCCCGAGACAAAAAACCTTGACTTCTCGAGATCTCAAAAACGGTAATGACTTGAACAATCAAACTTTGTAGGATTATAGACCTATGTATGTAAATCTGTTTACACTATTTTGTTTTGTTCGGCGTAACTTCCGGTCGTCACCGGAAGCACTTGAAAACGTTTCATTTTACCTATTTTAGTGTGTCTACATAGAATTGAAATATTAGTATAAATCATTTCATATGTCATGTATGCGATGTTAAATGAACACAAAAATTCTTCTTCCGGTGAGTTATCTCAAATATCTCCGATAACATTTTTTAAACAAATGTTATATTTGTCGGATCTTACAAACTTTAAGAGATTAAGACACAAAACCTACATGGACGATAGACATTTGATAGAAGATGTGTTTAATCGCTTTTATTTTGTCAACCGTCACTTCCGGTCCTCACCGGAAGGGTTCAAACAATTATGTTTTTAACAAGTTTACCTGACTTTAATGGGTGTTTCATCTAGCCTGATAAATAGTGATGTACACTAGGCAAATGTACAAGAAATATCATCTTTTATTTTCATTAATCACTTCCGTTCGTCAGTTTCCGGCCCCGAAACAAAAATTATTGTTTGAACGAGATCTCAGATTAGGCAGAGACGTGAAAAACCAAACTTTGAGGAAAGATTGACTTATGACTGTTGAAATGTTAAATATGTTTTGTTTGGTTCGGTGTTACTTCCGGTCGACACAAAAGGTACTTCAAAAATTGATTATTTTTTTCATTCTCGTTGTTGTTTTACATAGAAGTAACGTATACATATTTCATTAACAGTAAATATCATATTCATTATTTTTTTCTACTTGAGAGAAGCAATGTCTTATAGCTAAATTCATACATGTATATCAGAACGGAAGACCTTTTTGTTGCTATAGCAACAAGAGTCTAGTTATTATTATTTTTTTTCCTTTTTTTGTCCACAAGATTTCTCAGAGATGGCTTGATAGATTGTCTTGAAATTTTCAGTGATGATAGAGAATGATAAAATCTCTAGGCGTTTTTTTCATTTTTTCAAAATTCATTTCCTGTCGTCCGTTTCCTGTCCAGCGACAAAAAGCTAGTGACATCGAGATCTCAAAAACGAAAAAGACTTGAGCATCCAAACTTTATGGGATGATAGTCCTATAGTTGTAGATGTGTTTAAACTATTTTATTTTGTTCGTCACAGGTTCCGGTCGTCACCGGAAGTACTTTAAAAATTATTTTTTTTACGCATTTAATTTATTTCATACAGAATTGAAATAAAAGTATAAATTCTTACATAAGTCATCTATCCGATGTCAAATAAAGAAAAATAATCTACTTCCGGTGAGATATCTCAAATATCTCGGGTTGTTTTTTTTAAACAGATGTTGTAACAGCGAGATCTCAAAAACTGTAAGTGACCAAGGCACAAAACTAACATGGTTGATAGACATTTGATAGAAGATGTGTTTAACCCCTTTCATTCTGTCAACCGTCACTTCCGGTCCAAACTGGAAGAGTTCAAACAAATCAAGTTGTTTCAAAAGTTAACTGTTTTTCTTTGAGAATTTTAGATAAATTGATAGGCAATAAAATCCTGTTGTCTAGTGTTTAAGAAAAATTATCAATCCTTTTCATTGAGCACTTCCGTTTGTACGTTTCCTGTCCCGAGACAAAAAACCTTGACTTCTCGAGATCTTAAAAATGGTAATGATTTGAACAACCAAACTTTGTGGGATTATAGACCTATATATGTAGATGTGTTTTCACTATTTTGTTTTGTTCGGCGGAACTTCCGGTCGTCACTGGAAGCACTTGAAAAATTATTTTTTTTACCTATTTTAGTTATTTTACATAGAATTGAAATATTAGTTTAAATCATGTCATATGTCATGTATGCGATGTTAAATAAACACAAAATTTCTTCTTCCGGTGAGTTATCTCAAATATCTCAGATAACCTTTTTTTAAACAAATGTTTTAGCTGTCAGATCTTACAAACTTTAAGTGATTAAGACGCAAAACTTACATGGACAATAGACATTAGACAGAAAATGTGTTTAACCGCTTTCATTTTGTCAACTGTCACTTCCGGTCTTCACCTGAAGTTTTCAAACAAATCATGTTTTTAACAAGTTTACCTGACTTTCTTGGGTGTTTCATCTAGCCTGATAAATAGTGATATACAATAGGAAAATGTGCATCAAATACCAGCTTTTATTTTCAATAATCACTTCCGTTCGTCAGTTTCCGGTCCCGAGACAAAAAACCTTGTTTCGATGAAATCTCAGATTAGCCAGAGAGGTGAAAAACCAAACTTTGAGGAAAGATTGACTTATGACCGTAGAAATGTTAAACGTGTATTTTGGGTTCGGCGTTACTTCCGGTCGACACAAAAGGTACCTCAAAAATTGATTATGTTTTTCATTCTCGTTGTTGTTTTATATAGAAGTAACGTATACATTTTTCATTCAAAGTAATTATCATATCCATTATTTTTTCTACTTGAGAGAAGCAATGTCTTATAGTTAAATTCATACATGTATATCAGAACGGAAGACCTTTTTGTTGCTCATGCAACAAGAGTCTAGTTAAGGTCTTCCGTTTCCAACGGAAGACCTTATAGTGATTGTAATGTTTCTTATTATTATTATTATTAAGGTCTTCCGTTTCCAACGGAAGACCTTATTGTTATTGCTTTGTTTCTTTTTCACTATTATTTTTATTGTTTTTTTTTTTCTGTCACCTTTTCTCAAAAACGCTTCAGCCGATTTTGATGAAACTCTCAGATCTTATTCATGACAAAATTTGTAAGAAAATTACACGAGATTTTTTCAGTCGTCACTTCCGGTCCCGAGTTATTAAAGATTTTATGTTTTTGCTTGTTCACGATTTTTCTCCAAAAGTATTTAAGATAGAACTTCCAAGTTTTCAGGGATAGTAGAAAGTGTCCTGCCGCAGTGCCCTTCGCATATCCGAACGTCCGCCGTCACTTCCGGTCGTCACAGGAAGGAAACAAACAACAGTCATTTTTCAACTTTTTTGTTTTGAATTTTTTTAATATTACTATTCGATAGAGACGCTTTAATAACGTCAGAACATGAAATTTATTTTAAAATCGATCCACGCATTCTCGAGATTTTGGGATCCAAATTCCTGAAGCGAGAGTCCGCGTAGCTCAGTCGTTAGAGTAGTGGACTTTGGCCCAGGCGACCCGGGTTCAGTCCCCGAGTGCCGAATGTTTTTTTTTCTTTCTTAATTGTGTTTTGTTTAACGATTTTATCTTTGAAACGATGGATTTTTTATGTTTTCCGTTTTAATTTTATCATAAATCAAAATAATACCTTTTTTTCAGTACAAAGATAGAGCCCGTTTCAAAATACCGTCAATTTCCCGAATTGTGACAGACTTGTTTCTGTCAGCAGCTCGCTAAATTCAGACGCTCGTCACATCGCCGGCATCAAAGACATGCCGCCGAAGCACCCTTGCAGTACGACCGCATTAGAGCTCGCCAGGTCGCTTTGCCGGCATCAAAGAAATGCCGCCATCTCATTGACTGTATGCACAAAACATTTAGCAATGCGCCCACATTTCAAGTATTCTACGGGACTTTAAAAGGAGGACTGTTTAGTATTTATTCAGATATATATAGATATATGCATGTAAATATGCGTTTATTGACATATGTTGTTTATATATTGATTTCCTGAACACTATAAAACACTATAAAATAAATCTCTCTCTCTCTCTCTCTCTCTCTCTCTCTCTCTCTCTCTCTCTCTCTCTCTCTCTCTCTCTCTCTCTCTCCAACGTACGAATATTTTAGTATTTGAATAAGAACTACTACAGGTAACATGCAGTAATGTGGCTAAAGTCTAAATGTACATTTGACGTTTGAAATTATATATGTATTTATTTCTAGTTACGGGATATTGTCTTTGGATTTAAATGATTTGAAATTAATTTTTTATTGATTGCCTTCTTACTGATTGGAAGTCAATGCTAAAAAGTCATTTTTTATTATAGACGGTGTACTTTCTCCTTCTTTGTATCTGTCTACAGATACATATCTGTTGTCTGTCTTGGATTAAGAAAAACCTCCGAAGTTTAAACACTGAACTATACACACCACCGGGTGACTGCGACAAGGTGTGGAACTAATCACCTGTGTATGTCTGTTTGGGCCTATGAAAAAACACGTGTAAACACCGATCGGAGATATACACTGTTAAAACAAAAAGTCTGATTTTTCACTTTTGATAAAAAAAAAAGTCATTACGGCAGGGTGCATCGGGATTATAATCATTTAAAATCTGCCTTAAGTTTATAATTATTTGCAAAGGTCTACATACATGTAATGTTCACCCAAAAAGCGGGATTTATTATATCTGTTTAGTGATTAAGCATCGAGGTCAAAATTCATAAATTTCGTAATATATTAACCGATTGCTTAACACTGGTCATTTAGACATAACACTGGGGTATTGAGTGGATTCAGGAAAAGGGGGATAATTTACCATACTACATTAGTAAGATGTAGGTTATTTTATTTGCCGCCTTGGCAAAATTTTTTATCATACAGTGTGAGTCGGCAAAGATAAACTTGACACAAAAAAAATTAATCGATATGCAAAAGAAGCAGATAAAAAGATAATCAATTTCTTTATCAAATCGATTTCTGATTAATTTCTCTCTCTCTCTCTCTCTCTCTCTCTCTCTCTCTCTCTCTCTCTCTCTCTCTCTCTCTCTCTCTCCATAAATTAACGATGTTTTAAGAAAACAGCTACGCCTATTAAACCTTCCTTTTAATTTTTGCTGAAATTAATAACGCCGTTTAATATGTCACTGATTGTGTTCAAAATTCATAATGTATACTGCTGTAGGTGTTACTTTGTAAAATTGAAACCCGACATTTTATAATGTATAATTAAGATCGCGGAACATTAACTGGTAAAATTGGAAATATACAGCTTACGTCAATTTCACTTGTTACAGTCAAAACATTTGAAATGGGCGGGAACAAATTGACGCGGACGTCTGAGAAAACATTGGCTATAGGAAGTGTATCAGTGGCGACTGATTCTCTGAATCATCGGACAATGCTTTGCCTTGCGTATAATCTCTCCCGAATTTGGATCTTCTCATATTTGCTTATATAATTATTGATGAAATAAAATGGTTTTTTTTTATTGCTTTGCTGATACTAAATAAAATGTGTTTCGATCGCATAAGTAATATAGCAAGTTAGGAACGCTGAGGTGGATTGAAAATACACTTCCAATATTAACTACAGTTTGAATCCAACGTTTTCTCAGACATCCGCGTCAATTTGTTCCCGTCCATATCAAATGTTTTGACTGTAATAGGTAAAATTGACGTAAGCTGTATATTTCCAATGTTCCGCAGTAGCTTTTTTAAAATAAATTTTGTACCCGCGAGATGTCAGAAACTGTAAGTGATTAAGACACGAAACTTACAAGGACGATAGACATTCGATTGAGGATGGGTTTAACTGATTCCATATTATCGCCCGTCACTTCCGGTCGTCACCGGAAGGGTACAAACAATTGAAGTTTTTAATAATTTTAACTGTTTTTCTTTGACAGTTTTAGATTGCTTGATAAACAAAACTGTACAATAGGAAAACGTTAGAAAAATATAAACTTTAATTTTGATTGAGCACTTCTGTTGGTCCGTTTCCTGTCTCGAGACAAAACAAGAGGCCCATGGGCCACATCGCTCACCTGAGCAATGATAGACAAGGATGATTTTACAGTCATATTACATTTTGAGCATTGCAGTTTTCGAGAAAATGATCAGACTTAAACAACTGTTTGTATATGGATTATAAACCTACATCAAACTTTGGACCCCTTGTAAGGCCAAAGAATTGTCCAGGGGCCAGAGTTCAAACAACTTTAAAGAATCAACAATAATTCAAAATGCTTGCATATAAATAAAACCATATATAAAAAATCATTTGAGTTTTTGTGGATAATTTAAATGTTTTCCTCTGTAAAATTGGACACCCCCCCCCCCCCCCCATGTGGCCCAACCCTAGTCCTGAAGATTATAATTTTGACAAATTTTAATCTAGACTATCTGAACTTACTTTTTTAAGCAAATGATTTTTAAAGATATTTTTATATATATTCCTACGTAAAAGTTTGAGCCCCTCCCCCCCCCCCCCATTGTGGCCACACCCTACCCCCAGTATCATGATTTGAACAAACTTGAATCTTCCATACCTGAGGACGCTTTCACACAAGTTACAGCTTTTCTGCCCGATCAGTTTCTGAGAAAAAGATTTTAAAAGATTTTTCTCTATATATTTCTATGTAAAAATTTGACTTCTCATTGTGGCCCCCACCTACCACTGGAGATTATGATTTGAACAAACTTAAATCTACACTACCTGAGAATGCTTCCACATAAGTTACAGCTTTTCTGGCTGATCAGTTTCAGAGAAGAATATTTTTAAAGATTTACTCTATATGTTCCTATATAAAAATTCGATCCCCCATTGTGGCCCCACCCTACCCCTGGGGATCATGATTTGAACAAACTTGAATCTACACTACCTGAGGATGCTTCCACACAAGTTTCAGCTTTTCTTGCCAAATGGTTTTTGAGAAGATTTTTGAAAATACCATCAAATTTTCAATGATTTTTTAATTAACCCCCCTTGAAAGAGGGCATGGCCCTTCATTTTAACAAACTTGAATCCCCTTCACCTAAGGATGCTTTGTGCCAACTTTGGTTGAAATTGGCCTAGTGGTTCTGGAGAAGAAGTCGAAAAAGTAAAAAGTGTACGGACAGACAGACAGACGGACGCCGGACAAAAAGTGATCAGAAAAGCTCACGAGCTTTCAGCTCAGGTGAGCTAAAAACCTTGTCTCAACGATATCTCAAAAATAGTAACTACTTGGACAACCAAACTGTGTGGGATGATAGACTTATGTATATTCATTTGTTTACTCTATTTTGTTTGATTCGTCTAACTTCCGGTCGTCACCGGAAGTACTTTAAAAATTATTTTCGTATTTAATTTATTTTTCATAGAATTAATATATTAGTATCTTTACATATTTTATTTATGCAATGTTAAATAGACAAAACAATTCTACTTCCGGTGAAATATCTCGAATATCTCGGGTAGCTGCTTTTGAACAGAAACTGTAAGTGATCAACACACAAAACTAACAAGGATGATAGACATTTGATTGAAGATGTGTTTAACGGGTTTCTGTTCGGTCCTCACTGAAAGGGTTCAAACAAATCAAGCTGTTTATAAGTTTAAATGATTTTCTTCGATAGTTTTAGTTAGATTTTAAATAATAATGTATGATGGAAAAGTATTTAATAAATACTAACTTTAATTTTCATTGAGCACTACCGTTTGTCTTCTTCCTGTCCCGAGACAAATATCTTTGTCTCAATAAGATCTCAAAAACGGTATAGACTTAAACAACCATACTTTGTTGAATGATAGACCTATGTATGTACATGTGTTTACATTATTTTGTGTCATCTGGCCTAACTTTCGGTCCTCACAGGAAGTACTCCAAATTTTTTGTTTAATTATTTTTTTGTTATTTACCATGGAAGTAACATTTTAGTAATAGAAATACAATGGGTCCCCTACATATGGTTAAATAAACTTAAAAAAAATCCGGTGAGTCATCTCAAATATCTCAGTAGGTTTTTTTTCATACAAATTTTGTACACGGGAGATCTCAGAAACTGTAAGAAATCAAGATACAAAACTTTTATGAATGATAGACATTTGATTGAAGGTGTGTTTAACAGGTTCCATTTTATTTTCCGTCACTTTCGGTTCTCTCCGGAAGTGTACAAGCAAATGACGTTTTTAATAATTTTAGACTTTTCTCTTTGATTATTTTATTTAGTCTAATTAACAGTAATGTATTGTAAGTAATTGAACTAAAATGCTTACTTTTAATTTCTTTAATTACTTCCGTTTGTTTGTTTCCGGTCTCGAGACAAAAAACCTTTTCTCAACGAAATCTCATAACTGACAAAAATTTGAACATCAAAACTTTGAGGAAAGACAGAACAATATATGAAGATATGTTTACCATATTCTGTTAGATCCGGCGTACATGTAACTTCCAGTCGTCCCATAAAGTACTCAAAAATGACTTTTTGTCTTTTCTCAGACGTCCGTGTCAATTTGTTCCCGCCCATATCAAATGTTTTGACTGTAACAGGTGAAATTGATGTAAGCTGTATATTTCCAATCTTGCCAGTTAATGTTCCGCGGTCTTATTGATAGAAAAGAACAAGCATTCCGATAACGTAAGGTGTATTCAAACGGAAGACCTCTCGTTGCTCGCAACGAGATCGCGTCTAGTTATTATTATTATTCTTTTTTTTTTTCCTTTTTTTGTCCACAAGATTTCTCAGATATGGCTAGATAGATTGTCTTGAAATTTTCAGTGATGATGGAGAATGATAATATCTCTAGGCGTTTTTTTCATTTTTTCAAAATTCATTTCCTGTCGTCCGTTTCCTGTCCCGCGACAAAAAGCTAGTGACATCGAGATCTCAAAAACGAAAAAGACTTGAGCATCCAAACTTTATGGGATGATAGTCCTATAGTTGTAGATGTGTTTAAACTATTTTGTTTTGATCGTCATAGGTTCCGGTCGTCACTGGAAGTACTTTAAAAAATATTTTTTTTACGCATTTAATTTATTTCATACAGAATTGAAATATAAGTATAAATTCTTACATAATTCATCTATCCGATGTTAAATGAAGAAAAATAATCTACTTCCGGTGAGATATCTCAAGTACCTCAGGTTGTTTTTTTTAAACAGATGTTGTAACAGCGAGATCTCAAAAACTATAAGTGACCAAGGCACGAAACAAACATGGGTGATAGAAATTTGATAGAAGATGTGTTTAACCGCTTTCATTTTGTCAACCGTCACTTCCGGTCCACACTGGAAGAGTTCAAACAAATCAAGTTGTTTAAAAGTTTATCCGTTTTTTTTTGACAATTTGAGATAAATTGATATGCAATAAAAATCCTGTTGTCTAGTGTTTAAGAAAAATTATCAATCCTTTTCATTGAGCACTTCCGTTTGTCCGTTTCCTGTCCCGAGACAAAAAACCTTGACTTCTCGAGATCTTAAAAACGGTAAGGACTTGAACAACCAAACTTTGTGGGATTATAGACCTATATATGTAGATGTGTTTACACTATTTTGTTTTGTTCGGCGTAACTTCCGGTCGTCACCGGAAGCGCTTCAAAACTTTTTATTTTACCTATTTTAGTGTGTATACATAGAATTGAAATATTAGTTTACATCATGTCATATGTCATGTATGCGATGTTAAATAAACACAAAATTTCTTTTTCCGGTGAGTTATCTCAAATATCTCAGATAGAATTTTTTAAACAAATGTTATACGTGTCGGATCTTACAAACTTTAAGAGATTAAGACACAAAACCTACATGGACTATAGACATTTGATAGAAAATGTGTTTAATCGCTTTTATTTTGTCAACCGTCACTTCCGGTCCTCACCGAAAAGGTTCAAACAATCATGTTTTTAACAAGTTTACCTGACTTTAATGGGTGTTTCATCTAGCCTGATAAATAGTGATGTACACTAGGCAAATGTACAAGAAATATCAGCTTTTATTTTCATTTATCACTTCCGTTCGTCAGTTTCCGGCCCCAAAACAAAAAACCTTGTATCGATGAGATCTCAGATTAGGCAGAGACGTGAAAAACCAAACTTTGAGGAAAGATTGAGTTATGACTGTAGAAATGTTAAACGTGTATTTTTGGGTTCGGCGTTACTTCCGGTCGACACAAAAGGTACTTTAAAAATTGATTATGTTTTTCATTCTCGTTGTTGTTTTACATAGAAGTAACGTATACATTTTTCATTCAAAGTAATTATCATATCCATTATTTTCTCTACTTGAGAGTAGCAATGTCTTATAGTAAAATTCATAAATGTATATCAGAACGGAAGACCTTTTTGTTGCTAATGCAACAAGAGTCTAGTTATTATTATTATTATTCTTTTTTTTTTCCTTTTTTTGTCCACAAGATTTCTCAGAGATGGCTGAATAGATTGTCTTGAAATTTTCAGTGATGATAGAGAATGATAATATCTCTAGGCGTTTTTTTCATTTTTCAAAAATTCATTTCCTGTCGTCCGTTTCCTGTCCCGCGACAAAAAGCTAGTGACATCGAGATCTCAAAAACGAAAAAGACTTGAGCATCCAAACTTTATGGGATGATAGTCCTGTAGTTGTAGATGTGTTTAAACTATTTTGTTTTGTTCGTCATAGGTTCCGGTCGTCACCGGAAGTACTTCAAAAAATATTTTTTTTACGCATTTAATTTATTTCATACAGAATTGAAATATAAGTATAAATTATTACATAAGTCATCTATCCGATGTTAAATAAAGAAAAATAATCTACTTCCGGTGAGATATCTCAAATATCTCAGGTTGTTTTTTTTTTAAACAGATGTTGTAACAACGAGATCTCAAAAACCGTAAGTGACCAAGGCACGAAACTAACATGGTTGATAGACATTTGACAGAAGATGTGTTTAACCGCTTTCATTTTGTCAACCGTCACTTCCGGTCCACACTGGAAGAGTTCAAACAAATCAAGTTGTTTAAAAGTTTAACTGTTTTTCTTTGACAATTTTAGATAAATTAATAGGCAATAAAATCCTGTTGTCTAGTGTTTAAGAAAAATTATCAATCCTTTTCATTAAGCACTTCCGTTTGTCCGTTTCCTGTCCCGAGTCAAAAAACTTTGACTTCTCGAGATCTTAAAAACGGTAATGACTTGAACAACCAATCTTTGTGGGATTATAGACCTATATATGTAGATGTGTTTACACTATTTTGTTTTGTTCGGCGTAACTTCCGGTCGTCACCGGAAGCACTTCAAAAATTATTTTTTTAACCTATTTTAGTTATTTTACATAGAATTGAAATATTAGTTTACATCGTGTCATATGTCATGTATACGATGTTAAATAAACACAAAATTTCTTCTTCCGGTGAGTTATCTCAAATATCTCAGATAACCTTTTTTTAAACAAATGTTTTAGCTGTCAGATCTTACAAACTTTAAGTGATTAAGACGCAAAACTTACATGGACAATAGACATTTGACAGAAAATGTGTTTAACCGCTTTCATTTTCTCAACTGTCACTTCCGGTCTTCACCTGAAGTTTTCAAACAAATCATGTTTTAACAAGTTTACCTGACTTTCTTGAGTGTTTCATCTAGCCTGATAAATAGTGGTATACAAGAGGAAAATATGCATCAAATACTAGCTTTTATTTTCAATAATCACTTCCTTTCGTCAGTTTCCGGTCCCGAGACAAAAAACCTTGTTTCGATGAAATCTCAGATTAGGCAGAGAGGTGAAAAATTAAACTTTGAAGAAAGATTGACTTATGACTGTAGAAATGTTAAACGTGTATTTTTGGGTTCGGCTTTACTTCCGGGCGACACAAAAGGTACTTTAAAAATTGATTATGTTTTTCATTCTCGTTGTTGTTTTACATAGAAGTAACGTATACATTTTTCATTCAAAGTAATTATCATATCCATTATTTTTCTACCTGAGAGAAGCAATGTCTTATAGTTAAATTCATACATGTATATCAGAACAGAAGACCTTTTTGTTGCTATCGCAACAAGAGTCTAGTTATTATTATTATTATTTTTTTTTTTCCTTTTGTTGTCCACAAGATTTCTCAGAGATGGCTGGATAGATTTTCGTGCCATTTTCAGGAATGATAGACAATGATAATATCTCTAGGCGTTTTTTTCATTTTTTCAAAATTTATTTTCTGTCGTCCGTTTCCTGTCCCGCGACAAAAAGCTAGTGACATCGAGATCTCGAAAACCAAAAAGATTTGAGCAACCAAACTTTGTAGGATGATAGACCTATAGTTGTAGATGTGTTTAAACTATTTTGTTTTGTTCGTCGTAACTTCCGGTCGTCACCGGAAGCACTTCAAAAAATATTTTTTTTACGCATATAATTGTTTTCACATAGAATTGATATATAAGTAAAAATCTTTACATATGTCATCTATCCGATGGTGAATAAAGAAAAAAAATCTACTTCCGGTGAGATTTCTCAAATATTTCAGGTTGCTTTTTTTAAACAAATGTTGTAACAGCGAGATCTAAGAAACTGTAAGTGACCAAGGCACAAAGCTTACAAGGATGATAAACATTTGATAGCAGATGTGTTTAACCGCTTTCATTTTGTCAACCGTCACTCCCGCTCCACACCGGAAGAGTTCAAACAATTCAAGTTGTTTAAAAGTTTAAATGTTTTTCTTTGGCAACTTAAGATAAATTGATAGGGAATAAAGTCCCGTTGTCTAGTGTTTGAGAAAAACTACCTTTCCTTTTCATTGATTACTTCCGTTTGTCCGTTTCCTGTCCCGCAACAAAAAGATAGTGACATCAAGATCTCGAAAACCAAAAACATTTGAGCATCCAAACTTTGTAGGATGATAGACCTATAGTTGTAGATGTGTTTAAACTATTTTGTTTTGTTCGTCGTAACTTCCGGTCGTCACCGGAAGCACTTCAAAAAATATTATTTTACGCATATAATTATTTTCACATAGAATTGACATATAAGTAAAAATCTTTACATATGTCATCTATCCGATGGTGAATAAAGAAAAAAAATCTACTTCCGGTGAGATATCTCAAATATCTCAGGTTGCTTTATTTAAACAAATGTTGTAACAGCGAGATCTAAGAAACTGTAAGTGACCAAGGCACAAAGCTTACAAGGATGATAGACATTTGATAGCAGATGTGTTTAACCGCTTTCATTTTGTCAACCGTCACTTCCGGTCCACACCGGAAGAGTTCAAACAATTCAAGTTGTTTAAAAGTTTAACTGTTTTTCTTTGACAACTTAAGATAAGTTGATAGGCAATAAAGTCCCGTTGTCTAGTGTTTGAGAAAAACTACCTTTCCTTTTCATTGATTACTTCCGTTTGTCCGTTTCCTGTCCCGACACAAAAAACCTTGACTTCTCGAGATCTCAAAAACGGTAATGATTTGAACAATCAAACTTTGTGGGATTATAGACCTATGTATGTAAATCTGTTTACACTATTTTGTTTTGTTCGGCGTAACTTCTGGTCGTCACCGGAAGCACTTCAAAACTTTTTTTTTTTTTACCTATTTTAGTGTGTATACATAGAATTGAAATATTAGGTTAAATCATTTCATATGTCATGTATGCGATGTTAAATGAACACAATAATTCTTCTTCCGGTGAGTTATCTCAAATATCTCAGATAGCATTTTTTAAACAAATGTTATACGTGTCGGATCTAATAAACTTTAAGAGATTAAGTCACAAAACCTACATGGACGATAGACATTTGATAGAAGATGTGTTTAATCGCTTTTATTTTGTCAACTGTCACTTCCGGTCCTCACCGGAAGGGTTCAAACAATTATGTTTTTAACAAGTTTAACTGACTTTTATGGGTGTTTCATCTAGACTGATAAATAGTGATGTACACTAGGCAAATGTACAAGAAATATCAGCTTTTATTTTCATTAATCGCTTTCGTTCGTCAGTTTCCGGCCCCAAAACAAAAAAAAACCTTGTTTGAACGAGATCTCAGATTAGGCAGAGACGTGAAAAACCAAACTTTGAGGAAAAATTGACTTATGACTGTAGAAATGTTAAATATGTTTTGTTTGGTTCGGTGTTACTTCCGGTCGACACAAAAGGTACTTCAAAAATTGATTATTTTTTTTCAGTCTCGTTGTTGTTTTACATAGAAGTAACGTATACATATTTCATTCACAGTAAATATCATATCCATTATTTTGTTCTACTTGAGAGAAGCAATGTCTTATAGTTAAAATGATACATGTATATCAGAACGGAAGACCTTTTTGTTGCTTTTGCAACAAGAGTCTAGTTATTATTATTATTATTTTTTTTCCTTTTTTTGTCCACAAGATTTCTCAGAGATGGCTGGATAGATTTTCCTGAAATTTTCAGGAATGATAGAGAATGTTAATATCTCTAGGCGTTTTTTTCATTTTTTGAAAATTTATTTCCTGTCGTCCGTTTCCTGTCCCGCGACAAAAAGCTAGTGACATCGAGATCTCGAAAACGAAAAAGACTTGAGCATCCAAACTTTGTGGGATGATAGAGCTATAGTTGTAGATGTGTTTAAACTATTTTGTTTTGTTCGTCGTAGGTTCCGGTCGTCATCGGAAGCACTTCAAAAAATACTTTTTTTACGGATTTAATTTATTTCAACTAGAATGGAAATATAAGTAAAAATTCTTAGATAGATCATCTATACGATGTTAAATAAAGAAAAAAAATCTACTTCCGGTGAGATATCTCAAATATCTCAGGTTGTTTTTTTTAAACAAATGTTGTAACAGCGAGATCTCAGAAACTGTGATTGACCAAGGCACGAAACTTACATGGATGATAGACATTTGATAGAAGATGTGTTTAATTGCTTTTATTTTGTCAACCGTCACTTCCGGTCCACAACGGAAGAGTTCAAACAAATCAGGTTGTTTAAAAGTTTAACTGTTTTTCTTTGACAATTTTAGATAAATTGATAGGCAATAAAATCCTCTTGTCTAGTGTTTAAGAAAAACTATCTTTCCTTTTCATCGTCCACTTCCGTTTGTGCGTTTCCTGTCCCGAGACAAATAACCTTGACTTCTCGAGATCTTAAAAACGGTAATGACTTGAACAATGAAACTTTGTAGGATTATAGCCCTATGTTATTAGATATGTTTACACTATTTTGTTTTGTTTGTCGTGACTTCCGGTCGTCACCGGAAGAACTTCCAAATATTGTTTTTACGCATTTAATTTATTTCATACAGAATTGAAATATAATTATCTTCACATAGAATTGATATAAAAGTTAAAATCTTTACATATGTCATCTATCCGATGGTGAATAAAGAAAAAGATCTACTTCCGGTGAGATATCTCAAATATCTCAGATTGTTTTTTTTTTAAACAAATGTAACAGCAAGATCTGAGAAACTGTAAGTGACCAAGGCTCAAAGCTTACATGGATGATAGACATTTGATAGTAGATGTGTTTAACCGCTTTCATTTTGTCAACCGTCACTTCCGGTCCACACCGGAAGAGTTCAAACAATTCAAGTTGTTTAAATGTTTAACTGTTTTTCTTTGACAACTTAAGATAAATTGATAGGCAATAAAGTCCCGTTGTCTAGTGTTTGAGAAAAACTACCTAATCTTTTCATTGATTTCTTCCGTTTGTCCGTTTCCTGTCCCGAGACAAAAAACCTTGACTTCTCGAGATCTTAAAAACGGTAATGACTTGAACAATCAAACTTTGTGGGATTATAGACCTATGTATGTAAATCTGTTTATACTATTTTGTTTTGTTCGGCGTAACTTCCGGTCGTCACCGGAAGCACTTCAATACTTTTTATTTTACCTATTTTAGTGTGTATACATAGAATTGAAATATTAGAATAAATCATTTCATATGTCATGTATGCGATGTTAAATAAACACAAAAATTCTTCTTCCGGTGAGTTATCTCAAATATCTCAGATAGCATTTTTTAAACAAATGTTATACGTGTCGGATGTTACAAACTTTAAGAGATTAAGACACAAAACCTACATGGACGATAGACATTTGATAGAAGATGTGTTTAATTGGTTTTATTTTGTCAACCGTCACTTCCGGTCCTCACCGGAAAGGTTCAAACAATTATGTTTTTAACAAGTTTACCTGACTTTCATGGGTGTTTCATCTTGCCTGATAAATAGTGATGTACACTAGGCAAATGTACAAGAAATATCAGCTTTAATTTTCATTAATCACTTCCGTTCGTCAGTTTCCGGCCCAGAAACAAAAAACCTTGTTTGAACGAGATCTCAGATTAGGCAGAGACGTGAAAAACTAAACTTTGAGGAAAGATTGACTTATGACTGTAGAAATGTTAAATATGTTTTGTTTGGTTCGGTGTTACTTCCGGTCGACACAAAAGGTACTTTAAAAATTGATTATTTTTTTCATTCTCGTTGTTGTTTTACATAGAAGTAACGTATACACATTTCATGAACAGTAAATATCATATCCATTATTTTTTTCTACTTGAGAGAAGCAATATCTTATAGTTAAATTCATACATGTATATCAGAACGGAAGACCTTTTTGTTGCTTCTGCAACAAGAGTCTAGTTAAGGTCTTCCGTTTCCAACGGAAGACCTTATAGTGATTGTAATGTTTCTTATTAAGGTCTTCCGTTTCCAACGGAAGACCTTATAGTGATTGTAATGTTTCTTATTATTATTATTATTATTATTCTTTTTTTTTTTCCTTTTTTTGTCCACAAGATTTCTCAGAGATGGCTGGATAGATTGTCTTGAAATTTTCAGTGATGATAGAGAATGATAATATCTCTAGGCGTTTTTTTCATTTTTTAAAAATTCATTTCCTGTCGTCTGTTTCCTGTCCCGCGACAAAAAGCTAGTGACATCGAGATCTCAAAAACGAAAAAGACTTGAGCATCCAAACCTTATGGGATGATAGTCCTATAGTTGTAGATGTGTTTAAACTATTTTGTTTTGTTCGTCATAGGTTCCGGTCGTCACCGGAAGTACTTTAAAAAATATTTTTTTCACGCATTTAATTTTTTTCATACGGAATTGAAATATAAGTATAAATTCCTACATAAGTCATCTATCCGATGTGAAATTAAGAAAAATAATCTACATCCGGTGAGATATCTCAAATATCTCAGGTTGTTTTTTTTAAACAGATGTTGTAACAGCGAGATCTCACAAACTGTAAGTGACCAAGGCACGAAACTAACATGGTTGATAGACATTTGATAGAAGATGTGTTTAACCGCTTTCATTTTGTCAACCGTCACTTCCGGTCCACACCGGAAGAGTTCAAACAATTCAAGTTGTTTAAAAGTTTAACTGTTTTTCTTTGACAACTTAAGAAAAATTGATAGGCAATAAAGTCCCGTTGTCTACTGTTTGAGAAAAACTACCTATCCTTTTCATTGATTACTTCCGTTTGTCCGTTTCCTGTCCCGAGACAAAAAACCTTGACTTCTCGAGATCTTAAAAACGGTAATGACTTGAACAACCAAACTTTGTGGGATTATAGACCTATATATGTAGATGTGTTTACACTATTTTGTTTTGTTCGGCGTAACTTCCGGTCGTCACCGGAAGCACTTCAAAAATTATTTTTTTTTACCTATTTTAGTTATTTTACATAGAATTGAAATATAAGTTTACATCATGTCATATGTCATGTATGCGATGTTAAATAAACACAAAATTTCTTCTTCCGGTGAGTTTTTTCAAATATCTCAGATAACCTTTTTTTAAACAAATGTTTTAGCTGTCAGATCTTACAAACTTTAAGTGATTAAGACGCAAAACTTACATGGACAATAGACATTTGACAGAAAACGTGTTTAACCGCTTTCATTTTGTCAACTGTCACTTCCGGTCTTCACCGGAAGTTTTCAAACAAATCATGTTTTAACAAGTTTACCTGACTTTCTTGGGTGTTTCATCTAGCCTGATAAATAGTGATGTACAATAGGAAAATGTGCATCAAATACCAGCTTTTATTTTTAATAATCACTTCCGTTCGTCAGTTTCCGGTCCCGAGACAAAAAACCTTTTTTCGATGAAATCTCAGATTAGGCAGAGAGGTGAAAAACCAAACTTTGAGGAAAGATTGACTTATGACTGTAGAAATGTTAAACGTGTATTTTTGGGTTCGGCTTTACTTCCGGTCGACACAAAAGGTACTTTAAAAATTGATTATGTTTTTCATTCTCGTTGTTGTTTTACATAGAAGTAACGCATACATTTTTCATTCAAAGTAATTATCATATCCGTTATTTTTTCTACTTGAGAGAAGCAATGTCTTATAGTTAAATTCATACATGTATATCAGAACGGAAGACCTTTTTGTTGCTATAGCAACAAGAGTCTAGTTATTATTATTATTATTTTTTTTCTTTTTTTGTCCACAAGATTTCTCAGAGATGGCTGGATAGATTTTCGTGAAATTTTCAGGAATGATAGAGAATGTTAATATCTCCAGGCACTTTTTTCATTTTTTCAAAATTCATTTCCTGTCGTCCGTTTCCTGTCCCGCGACAAAAAGCTAGTGACATCGAAATCTCAAAAACGGAAAAGACTTGAGCATCCAAACATTGTGGGATGATAGACCTATATTTGTAGATGTGTTTAAACTATTTTGTTTTGTTCGTCGTAATTTTCGGTTGTCACCGGAAGCACTTCAAAAATTATTTTTTTTAAGTATATAATTTATTTTACATAGAATGAAGATATAAGTATAAATCCTCACATAAGTCATCTATGCGATGTTAAATTAACAAAAAAATTGTACTTCCGGTGAGATATCTCAATTATCTCAAGTAGCTTTTTAAAAACAAATTTTGTACCCGCGAGATCTCAGAAACTGTAAGTGATCAAGACACGAAACTTTCATGGATGATAGACATTTGATTGAAGATGTGTTTAAATGGTTTCATTTTGTCGACCGTCACTTCCGGTCCACACCGGAAGGGTTCAAACAAATGAAGTTGTTGATAAGTCTAACTGTTGTTTTTTGACAGTTTTAGTTAAGTTGATAAGCAATAGAGTCCTGTTCCTAATGTCTAAGAAATAACGACTTACATTTTCATTGAGCACTTCCGTTTGTCCGTTTCCTGTCCTGAGACAAAAAACCTTTTTTCGACGAGATCTCAAAAACGGCAAGGACTTGATCAACCAAACTTTGTTGGACGATAGACTTATAGTTGTAGATTTGTTTAAACTATTTTGTTTTGTTCGTCGTAATTTCCGGTCGTCACCAGAAGCACTTCAAAAGAAACTTTTTTTACGCATTTAATATTTTTTAATATAGAATTGAAAAATAAATATAAATCCTTACATATGTTCTCTATCTGATGTTCAATAAACAAAAAAAATCTACTTCCGCTGAGATATCTCAAATATCTCAGGATGCTTTTATAAAACAAATTTTGTACCCACGAGATCTCAGAAACTGTAAATGATCAAGGCACAAAACTTACATGGATATTAGAGATTTGATAGTAGATGTGTAAAAAAGGTTTCATTTTGTCGTCCGTCACTTCCGGTCCTCACCGGAAGGATTCAAACAAATCAAGTTGTTTATAACTTTAAGTGTTGTTCTTTGACAATTTTAGTTAAATTGATAAGCAATAAAGTCCTGTTGTCTAATGTTTAAGAAAATCTAACTTACAATTTCCTTTAGCACTTCCGTTTGTCCGTTTCCTGTCCTGAGACAAAAAACATTAACTCCACGAGATCTCAAAAACTGTAGCGGCTTGAACAACCAAACTTTGTCGAATGATAGAACTATGTATGTAGATGTGTTTACACTATTTTGTTTTGTTCGGCGAAACTTCCGGCCGTCACCGGAAGCACTTAATATTTTTTTTATTTTTATTTTTTTTTATTTATTTTACATGGAATGAATAGATCAGTATAAAATATGATATATGTCATCTATACAATGTTAAATAAGAAAACAAATTCTACTTACGGTGAGATATCTCAAATATCTCTAGGTATCTTTCCTTTTTACAAATTTGATGTTAGCGAGATTTTAGTCACTTAAGTGATTAAAACACGACACTTTTATGAATGATAGAGATTTGATTGAAGATGTGTTTAATGGGTTTAACAGGTAAATATATAAGGAACGGAAGACCTTTTGTTGCTATAGCAACAAGTATCTAGTTATTATTATTATTATTATTTTTTTCCAAATTTTGTGCACGCGATTTCTCGAAAACTATTCGACCGATCTGAACCATTTTTTCAAAGGTGATTGGATGTGATCTGAATTTTATATGTTTTTGAAATTTTTGACGTCGTCACTTCCGGTACCGATTTATCGGTGATTTTGTTGTTTTTGACGAACATTTTTGTGCACGTATAAACTCAGAGACTATCAGAGATATGATTATGAAAATTTCAGGGTATGTAGACCATGGTTTGAAGTTGTGTGTATTGTTTTTGTTTTACGTCAGTGGCGCCTTATTTTGGAGCTCGCCTAGGCTCGAAAATTTGGTACGAATTTTCATTCAAAATTTTCAGACGTTTTGATCTGTATCTTTTTATCAGTTAATATTTTGTTAAAACATATATAACAAAAGTGGTAGAGAATTAATAGTTCTTTCTAACAATATCAAGAAAAAGGGGCTTGCCCCTATATTTAGGGGCCAAGACACTCGTAAACTCTATTACAAATAACTTTAAAATGATAAATATTTTTTAATGCATTAAAGAAGCAAAATTGTTAATCGTAGAAATATATATCATGAAAAATCATTGCCACGCCCATTTATTACGTAATTAGGGATTTATAGGGGCCAAAGTTCTCAATCTTTGATACAATATATCTAAAGAACGAGACATATTTTGTTAAGCATTGTAGAAGAGAAAATATTTGTATTGATGATTTAAATCGATTCCATTAATCAAAACACCAATGTCCGTCCCCATTAAGGATCTACAGGGCTGGCCCCTAAAAGATTCAATCATTTATATCTCAAATGTGAACAACAATTTTTGATAGGTGTAAGAACAAAAATTGTTAGTATTATAAAAACCGTTCCTTAAAAATCAAGAAAAAGGGGCTGGCCCCTTTAATTAGGGGCCAATAAACTCGTAAATTCTATTACAAATAACTTAAAAACGATCAAGATTTTGTAATGTATTATAGAAGCAAAGTTGTTGATTATAACAATATCTATCTGAAAAAATCATTGCCACGCCCATTTATTACGTAACTAGGGATTTTTTGGGGTCAAAATCCTTAAATTTTGACGCAATATATCTAGAGAAGGTGACATATTTTGTTAAGCATTGTAGAAGAGAAAATGTCTGCATTGATGATTTTAATCGATTGCACTTATCAAAACACTAATATATGTCTCCATTAAGGATTTACAGGGCTTACCCCTAAAAGATTCAATCATTTATATCTCAAATGTGAACAACAATTTTTGATAAGTGTGAGAAAAAAAATTGTCAGTATTCTTAAGACCTTTCCAACAAAATCAAGAAAAAGGAGCTGGCCCCTTTAATTAGGGGCCAAGAGACTCGTTAACTCTATTACAAATAACTTAAAAACGATCAAGATTTTGTAATGCATTATAGAAGCAAAGTTGTTGATCATAACAATATCTATCTGAAAAAATCATTGCCACGCCCATTTATTACGTAACTAAGAATTATTAGGGGCCAAAGTCCTTAAACTTTGATGCAATATATCTGGAGAAGAAGACATATTTTGTTAAGCATTGTAGAAGAGAAAATGTCTGCATTGATTGTTCTAATCGATTCCACTTATCAAAACACCAATGTCTGTCCCCATTAAGGATCTACAGGGCTGTCCCCTAAAATACTCAATCGTTTGTATCTCAAAAATGAACAACAATTTAAGATAGGTTTAAGAAACCAAAAAAATAGTATTCTTAAGACCTTTTCAATGAAATCTAGAAAAAGGATTTTGCCCTTTAAATTAGGGGCCAAAATACTCCTAAACTCCATGACAAATAACTTAAAAACGATCTAGATTTTGTAATGCATTATAGAAGCAAAATTGTTGATCGTAACAATTAATGTCTGCTTGAAAAACTTTTTGGCACACCCATTTATGACTTAATTAGGGATTTATAGTAGCCAAAGTCATTGAATTTTTCAAAACATTAAACGGAAGACCTACTCGTTACTCGTAACGAGATCTAGTTTCATTTATTATTTCATTTCATATGCATTTCTTGACCAAAAATTCTGAACAGCAAAATAATAATATGGAAAACAAAGGAAAAGAAGTGTTAAAGAAAGATGCTTGGGTTGCAGCAATGTACCAAAAGAAATGGTGCATAGGACAGGTACACGATACTGGTGAGGATGATCAAGAGATATTTGTTCGATTTATGAGTTAATGTGGCAAGTATGGTGACAGCTTCAAGTGGCCAAAAGAAGTAGATGAACTTTGGGTCAAGCCGACTGATATTTTACACGTACTCTCAAAACTACCAACAGCATCCGGGAAATCAAGAAGAATATTTAAAGTGGATGCAAATGACACTAAGATGGTACAGAAGCCTTAAGTTAAAGGATTGATTCAACTGGTTTCTTTTGATCCCTGTCATATTAGTAAAACAATGACAGAGACATACAAAATAACCTCCGTAACAAAACATCCTTTATAAAAAAAAAATATAAAGAAATAAAGGATTTTGTGTTGTTATTCTCTTTATTGTTTAAAAAAAATAGTCTTTAAGCTGTTTATGACAATTTTTACATTGTATCTTCATCTTTCTATTCAACCCCATTTTTTGTAACCTCCGTTACGATTGAGGATCACTATGTACATTGTGATTTTAAAAAAAATTGCTAAGCATATTTCCATAAAAAGTATATTTTGTTAAAAACAAATAAATAATATATTGATAAAAAGTGGTAAAGTTAAGTAATATTCCGTTAACTTCATCATGTCTGTAATCAAAAGTAGTGTTAAATTCATTTTCAAAAATTTCGGCAAACTGGATTTATACATATCCTGTCAATTGTTTTTTTTATACTCGCAGCTCGGATTTTTTTCTGTTGCAATTTAGTAATATATAATGATACAACTAAAAAGTATAATACAAATAAGGACATCAAGAAAAAATATTTTTATTCTACAGCTGCCTTTTCTTCGTTGTAACCTCCGTTACGGAGTGACTGTATGTGACGAGTTAGAATTTCCATAAATACAAAACGACAGCATATTGACGTGTAAAATTTTATTTCCTCAATTAAGGATGTTTACTTTATAATTCTAATATGAAATTATGTCCAAACTCCTATATTCATATTTCTGTATCTTGGGCTTCGTAAATGTATGAATTATGCTGGAATAACTGTGAATGCTTCACTGAAATTCTACTTCGCAAAATATTTATTCAGTGCATTCCATCACCCCGTGTAAGCCTTCCGTCTTCTTAATCTCCTTGAGGAACTACCCAAACTTAGGAACCACTAAGTCCAATAGCTGTTTCACAAGCAGTTTATCAAAAAGCGTGTTCGTATAGGTTTGTAAAAGTTACAATATCAATTAGAAGCAACCCAAATTAAAGATCTGCTGAACATAATTTTACAGGGGATTATATAACATTTTAGTTATGATCTACGATGATCATGAGTTAACATTTAGTGTTCTTATTCAAGAGTTATATTTTATTTCTAAATAAGGCAACAAAACTGCCAGAGCTGTCTATCAAAGAGTACATGTATGGATGCAGGTTTTGAGTCTCCGAGTACCGAGTCTCTGAGTCTCCCACCTGGGTATGATGCATCACTTACTCATAATACATTCATTCATACATGGCTTAAAGGTTACAATGGTTAAATAGTATTACATGACTAACTTGCAATATCAGGGCCTTCATTGCAGACACAGGATGCCAAATATGACAATTTGTTCATAACTTGTTCATATATTTTCAATTTGGATTTTACTGTGCCCGAATTAATTAACCTCATTTAGGACTAAGAGTATTGGGATGCAGGCTTTGGGTCTCCCGCCTTAGTATGACGCATCGCTTGCGTACAAATTCAAAATGTCAGAGATGAAAGTATACATGAGTTCATGTTTTAAAAGGTGACCAAGGTTATATAAAACATGTGATACATGGCTCAGTAAAGAGTACCAGAGCTATCGATGCAGACACATCTGACAACTTGTTGATAAACTCCCAATTTGGATATTTGTGCCCGCATTCTACACCTGGTTGCATAACATCATTTAGGAATACTGCGCAGTGCAACAAGGGTCACAGAGTTCATTCTGTTAGTTATCATTACCACAATTCATTGCTCAGCTCCTAGGTATACATAAGTATAATAGTGACCAATTTGTAATACTAACAATTCAAGGTCATAGCATGGCTATCTGGTTACACCCATGTAGAAGGGCATATGCACCGAGGCAGGCGTGTTTCCCTCGGGGCTTCACACCTTTATCAATTTAGCTCCACCAATCAACTGTATTTTTACCTGAGGTTATACATTGATCTTTTATTTGGACAAAATGTATACCGGAGTAAACTAAATGAACTAATTGCTCTTGAGACAGCTTGATTCTAAATGTAATAAACATTGCATGTAGACCTTTTTGTTTTTAGTGAAATCATTTGTTTCACAGGTACAATCAACTGCTGGGCCGTAGTCGAAATTTTTCTTGAAATAAAAATAATTTGATAACAAGATTTAAAATAAAAATCAATTCTGTCGAAGACGTAATAGATAATGAGATGCATGGCGTGCAAAGGTTATTATTCATTGCTTTGACATGTATGAACATACTCACTAAATTGGATTATAAGGTTTATAAAATGTTGTTAGAACTTTACATGTATAAAAATGGAAGATGGAGGTCAATGTAGGCGTTGACACGATTTAAATTCTCCAATGTCGTAATTTGTTCTGTGTAAATACTTTAAAAGCTAGCTGTAAGTTCAATGATTTTGACAAAATATTTATAATCCTTGACTGCATTTTACAGACATCCCGATTGAGGTAAACTAAGCGACACTTGAACAACCATAATGATTATAAACTGAAATATTTAATGTCAATCTTTCTTTATTTAAACTTCTTTTTTTGCAATCTATGCATTTATAAAGAAATCTAATTAGCTTGAATCAGAACAGTCCTTGGGATTGAAATGTTTGACATTATTGATCAAAACATCATAAACACTGGCCAAGAACATCAACTGGACGAAAATTGATAACATGAACAGAACTGGATGGCTGTGGCCATTTTTAGACTTTATAAATTATCTTTAGAAGGAGGACTTTGTATTAAAATATAGGACATATTCAAATTTTTAAACTACAATATGAAGATTGTTCTTTCTTAAAAAATGGTTTATAATTAGAAAAATCATATATAAAACTTCAAACTAGATCTGATGACTAGTCGTTAATCTAGATCTGATGACTAGTTATTAATCTAGATCTGATGACTAATTGTTAAAGTAGATCTCATGACTATTTGTTAAGGTAGTTCCGATGACTAGTTGTTAATCTAGATCTTATGACTAGTTGTTAATCTAGGTCTGATGACTAATTGTTAAGGTAGATCTGATGACTAGTTGTTATGGTCGATCTGATGACTTGTTGTTCAGGATGTTCCGAGGACTAGTTGTTAATCTAGATCTAATGATTATTTGTTAAGGTAGATCTGATGACTAGTTGTTAATCTAGATCTGATGACTAGTTGTTAATCTAGATCTGATGACTAGTTGTTAAGATAGATATGATGACTAGTTGTTAATCTAGATCTGATGACCAATTGTTAATCTAGATCCGATGACTAGTTGTTAATCTAGATCTAATGACTAGTGGTTAATCTAGATCTGATCACTAATTGTTAAGGAAGATCAGATGACTAGTTGTTAAGGTAGATCTAATAACCAGTTGTTTAGGTAGTTCCGATGACTAGTTGTTAATCTAGATCTTATGACTAGTTGTAAATCTAGATCTGATGACTAGTTGTTAATCTAGATCTGATGACTAGTTGTAAATCTAGATTTTATGACTAGTTGTTAATCTAGATCTGATGACTAATTGTTAAGGTAGTTCTGATGACTAGTTGTTAATCTAGATTTAATGACTAGTTGTTAATCTAGATCTGATGACTTGTTTATAAGGTAGATCTGATGACTAGTTGTGAAGGTGGATCTGATGACTAGTTGTTAATCTAGATCTGATGACTAGTTGTAAATCTAGATCTGATGACTAGTTGTTAATCTAGATCTGATGACTAGTTGTTAATCTAGATCTGATGAATAGTTGTTAAGGTAGATAAGATGACTAGTTGTTAATATAGATCTGATAAGTTGTTAAGGTTGATCTGATGACTAGCTGTTAAGGCAGATCTGATCACTAGTTGTTAATCTAGATCTGATAAGTTGTTAAGGTGGATCTGATGACTAGTTGTTAATCTAGATCTGATAAGTTGTTAAGGTTGATCTGATGACTAGTTGTTAAGGCAGATCTAATGACCGGTTGTTAAGGTAGTTCCAATGACTAGTTGTTTTATGGTATTACAGTTGTGGATCTGCCTCTCTCATTACCAAATATTTAATATAAATCCTGTAAGAGTTTACAACGTTGAAAAATAAAATATGCCAACTCTAATTACAAGGTAGTTTGTATTTTATGGACAGCTGATTTTTATTCTTTCCATTGAGAGGAAAATCGATGGTTATATATCAATAAACGAACAATCAAAATAAGCTACAGTTACTGTTGTTTTAGATTGTTATCACTCGTTGTTTGAAATGATTTTTATACTAATTGTAGTCCTAATAGATCTTTAGGAAAAATATGTATTATTGCTAATTAGATTTTAAATTGAGATCGGACTTGTATCTGAATATAGCAATCTATTTTTTTTTTATTATTTTTAAAAATACACAGAGTAAAATATTTTGGAACGTAAAAAAAAACAATTTCTCAATTGTGGTGTTTGAAAAAAATATTAAAAGTTAACAAAAAGGTCTTCGACATAAACTAGTGTACAAAAGAGCGGATTTGTGGCTTGTTTCTATATTTATAGGCTAACTTGTTTTTTTGTCCTTAGTTATTTTTTTGTGTGGATATAGTGACAGTTCCAAACTAACTGGTCGTTCTAGATAACTTCTTTAAAATATGAAATGTGATATAAGGCATTACCAAGTTCCTACAATAGGACGTTAAGTTAAAATAGTTATCATAGGATATTTAATCTCTTGAAATCATGGTGACATATATTTGTATCTACAAGCTTGATAAACCATGTCAACGTACACAGACTTTATGTGAACATGCAGGAAAAGTCCACAGTCAAGAAAATAATGTGATCAGACACAATACCTATCTTTTATGGTATTCTTTTTAAA
This sequence comes from Magallana nippona, assembly GCA_033439105.1. Classification (NCBI taxonomy): domain Eukaryota; kingdom Metazoa; phylum Mollusca; class Bivalvia; order Ostreida; family Ostreidae; genus Magallana; species Magallana nippona. Next base: position 2,606,346 of record CM065919.1, on the reverse strand, counting down.
ATCTATTAGCGCTAGTATCTGTATTTTGAATGATTGTTTTCCTAATGCTAAAACAACAAATTATTTATACATTATATTCCTATATCTTGTATTTAATGTATTTTGAAGAGAACATCTGTTTAGGATACAGATGCCATTGTCGTTAAGTAAACAAAGTATTTAATTCATTGTAATGATCAGAATATAGAGTTTGGGTATTTATTTTAACACGCTAGCGGGAAACTTAACATTGATAGTTGACAGAACAAAAAAGAGATAGATTACTTTTGATAACAGAGAGAGAGAGAGAGAGAGAGAGAGAGAGAGAGAGAGAGAGAGATGCCAAAGAAATATTATTATGAGGTGAGTTAAATAATATGCGTAGTAAATAGCCAGACGTGCTGTATACTTTGTATATATTAAAATACACGTATAAATAAAACATCATTTTCTATTGGCTCACTGGTAACTGTATGGGGAGAACAAAGAACTTTCGATCAAAATGGAAAATTGATCCAAGCTTAAACATTAGAGAGTTTGAGATTTCAAACGTGTACGGGTACGTGTACGTGTGTTATAACTACGTACACGTACACGTTTTTGAAATTTATCAGTTGAAATTTCATAACTTGTAGGATATAAACGTGTATGTAAATTTCGAGCACTGTGTTATTGTGACCTCAGAAAAGACGTCATTTACGTTCATTGCGCTTACGTAAAACATGGCCGATACTTTAGATATTTCTTCTTTATGTGAAGACGACAATTTGTTGCTTTTGTCTACTCTTTTAAAAGAAGACGACGTAAAAGGTCCATGTTTGAATCTTGATGATTTATCTGATGAGCAGTTTTACTCATTTTCCACTTTCAAAGGAATGACATTTCTCGTCTTTGCAATGTGTTGTCTCTGCCATTGAAGTTCCTGTGTCCAAATGGTACTCGGGTGACTGCACATGAGGGTATGTTGATTTTGCTCAGATGTTTGTCATATTAGAACAGGTTAGAGGACATGGAGCTATTATTTAACCGTTCAAAATCTGAACTATTCAACACTGTTCTGGATTACTTGTACATTAAACACTCAGGGAAGTTAAGTAATCTGAATCAGAGATGGCTGGATGAGGAACACCTGCGACCATACGCAGATGCAATATCGGATATTGGCGGGCCGCTTTAACATTACTGGGGCTTCATAGTCGGGACTGTAAGGCCAATATGTAGACCTTCTGTCAACCAAACACTCGTCTACAGTGGACACAAACGGGTGCATGGCCTTAAATTCCAATCTGTAGTAATACCAAACGGGTTGATTGCCAATATGTATGACCCTATAGAGGCAAAACGTCACGATTCTGCAATGCTAAGAATGAGCGAACTTCTGCCTACACTTGAGCAGTACATGACAATGCCCGACGGCAGGTTTTTCTCTCTATACGGTGACCTTGCCTATCCTTTGCGTGCTCACCTTATTACGCCATTCAAAGGAGCAACATGTATACTCGGCGACCAGGAGAGGATTTTTAACGGTAGAATGTCAAAGCTTTGCTCAAGTGTTGAGTGGACTTTTGGAAAAATATTCTCTCTCTGTTTGCTTTTAAAGATTATAAGAAAAACCAAAAGCTGTTCTTATAACCTGTGGCGAAATATTATCTAGTGACCTCTTTGCTCACCAACTGCCATACTTGTTTGTATGGCAGTGTGACCAGTGAATATTTTTTATCTTTCACCCCTACACTCGAGGAATACATGTCATGATCTGTATATTTTGCCATTCTGTGGTGTAAAGAGATTTGATGATAGCTTGAATCCAAATTGTTGCAACAATTGTTCATGGTGACTGTAAAATGTGTGATAGATACTTGCATTACAAAAAACATGCAATATAAGTAAAAACAATAAACATTGTGAAATGTATTGTTTCTGAATTTTGTTGAGACACAAATATACATCTGTCAGTAAATTTTGCGCAGATTTAATTAATTGTTTAAAGCTATACACTCTGCCATTTTTTTTATATCAAGACAAATTAAACTGTTTAGAGAAAATGATTGGCCCCATATCGAGATGTTTGCAGTTTTCTTTTTAATTGCCAAATACTAGTAAAATATGGAAAAATTACAGAGTGCTAAACAATGAATATGCTTACAAAAACACATAGTCTTCGATTATAAATGAATATACCTACAAAAGAACATAGTCTTCGATTATGTAAACTTTAAAAAAGCAAAATAAAACAAAACAAAATATACATTGTAATTAAACACAAGGTTTCTCCTCACATCAATCGATGCAAACACGTTTTTTAACGTATTGATTATATTAGTAATTTCATTTTCATTCTATCTCACTTTTCATTAACTATGTATTTTGGCTTTAAAAGTAATTAACTTGCATGTAATTAATTTATTCAGACATTTGGAAAACAGCTCAAACATTAATTTTGTTTTTCCATTTCAAGCTTTTGGAGTCTTTTCTGTTTTTCAAGCTCAAACCGCTCTTTTTCTAAATTTAACTGTTCGCGACGAAGCGCAATCTCATCTTCCTTTGACTGTCTTTCAAGTTCCACTTTTTCTTTCAAAAATAACATAACTGATGCTGATTTCTTTGGCATTTTCTTCAGGTTTTCGTCTGAAATAGTTTTATTTGTCATTAATTTACTAAAATCAAAGATATAATCAATAGAATGTACAAACCCTAGATCAAGCAAAGATATATACTGAACGTATACATGTATTACGCTAAATGATTAATGATAAAGTAACTTTTCTCTCTCTCTCTCTCTCTCTCTCTCTCTCTCTCTCTCTCTCTCTCTCTCTCTCTAATACTTTTTGAGGGTGTCAAATGGTCAAAAGCACGTTTTCTGATATCTTTGCACAGAGCCTCTTCTTTTGTAGATTTTGATTTGTCATCTTTCTGTTTCTCCTCTTCATCATTTGTCAGGTTTAAGATTTCGTCAAGGAAAATTTCCTTTTTTTTCTTCCAGACTCCATATTCTGAAAAAAAATATTTCTAATATTTAAAACAATAAGTTAGTCTTTAAATTAAATCATTTTTTATATGATTTAATGGTGCTTTTTTAATTTTTTTATTTGGTGTGGTGTCAATTGATATGGTCTTACCCCTGTCCCCTCCTCCCCGCTCCCTTCTTCCAACTACATGTCCCAATTCACACTTTCAAAAATGGCAGATACAAATTCCAGCAACATTACAAATACAAAATTAATAAAAAAAATTATTAATAAAACATTCACTGACTATTTCTGTATTTATGGATCATACAGATATATTATGATCTGAAAGGCTGACTTCTAAGGCCTCTCGACGCAGTTTTATGACATGAATTTACTTAAATAACTTCAAACAAATGGTGAATTTCTAATCTGCATGCAAATGGAGTTTAAAAGTCTATTTATTGCATCACAAGAACCTATTCACTCATCAATTAGATTATTTATGATGTAAACGCTACAAGTTTGTACTTACGTGTAGACGGCACTCTACAAGTTAGAGAACGCGTAGAATCCTTGTCGTCACAAAAACCGATGACGTAATACGTCATTAGGTGATTCCCCTAGTACACGTACACGTACCCGTACATGTTTGAAATCTAAACCTATCTATTACATTGTGTCAAACATATTGCAGTACGAGATTTAAATAAACCCAGCACAGACCCTCGACATATTAAAGAGGTCGGTGTACATATAAAAGCTGTAAACTTTTAAGCTCGCATCATGTTTGCAAATAACATTTAAAGCTCCATAATTTAGATGAAAATTTGTAATTAGCATATGATATATCTTGCATTCTGATGAAATGCCTCAATTATCTAACAAGATCTTTGACAATAACTGGTTTATCACATTATAATTTGGTTCTAGTTGTAACGCCCTATTTCATTGGCTTAACAAAATCATTAATATTGTATAAAAAAAACTTGCCTACGTCACAATAGGACGCTCGTGCAATATAGTAACCCACTTGAAGTTACGTTTAACTTAACTTGAGACTATGTTTAAATATACAGTTTTCATACGGAAATTTTCAGTTTTAATAGATTCATCTTGAATGATTTCCAAATGCAACTAAATAAGTGATGCATACATTTCTGGTTCTGTACCAGTTATCGGCTAAGACCAGTTATCGGGTAAACTGAGAGTTCGGGTTTATAGCACGCGACTATCCGAGATTTTTTAATTCCGTACTCTATTTTGAGTAAAGAAAAGTTGATAACATTCTTGAATATGTTTTAAACATGAGCTTAAACGATCATTGTTTACCGCTTATTTACATCTTTGCACTTTCAGCATGGGGAAGTGACGTCATAAGTTGAAATTATTTCCCTTCTTTGATTTGACATAATATTACTACATATAACATGTAGAAACAAAAGGAATTCACTAAATTCTGAGAGATTCATAGCGCAGTTTAACGCCTAATTGCACAATATTACGCACTGAATAGTCTACGATTTTGTGTATTACCCTATGATAATAAACGAATAATTTTATGAGTTTTGTTTATGTATCGTAACCCATACGATCTTTAATCTGACCCCAAAAAGAGGCATAATACAAATTACATTTTGCAGAGTATCAAATCAACATCTACAGGGATTTTATTATGTAACATACTATGTCATTATCGAGAAGGCGATAACTGGTACAGTAAATCGTAAAACTCGGCAAATTCGGGGCGTGCTAAAAAGCACACAAACGAGATGTTTTGGGTTCTAAATAATTATTAACCTAACAGGTGCATAAACAAGGAGTTTACCATTTAAAGTATGTCAAATTTTATTAACAAATATCAAGAAATAAGGAAATCCGAAAAGAAAACGTTAAATTTTAGCCGATAACTGGTACAGTGCCAGTATAGTTAAATAAAATGTATATCTGTAATCTGTATTATCTGGTAAACTATATCAATGAAATCTTCATCTTTTCCGAGAAAAGAGTTAAAATCTTTTTCTTTTAAGCCCTTTTCACAATTGACGCACGACCACGTTGCAACACTTTGCGATCGGGATTTTTGGCTTTGCGCAGCTCTTGCATTCGTTGCATGCATTTTTGTGTTCTCATCAAGTCTCTTCAGAATAGTTGACATGCACACTATTCAAACGCGACCGAATGCAATCTTATTTATTGCAATGCAACGCACGAACATTAGTATGGACGTTTTACTACGTTTTACAGTGTCTCGTCACTCTCATGTAATCTTACAACGTTTTACTATCATTGCAAGACTTATAGGGTTCAGTTTCCATGCTTTGCTACTATTTTACACTGGATACGAGGTTATTTTCGCCCCTGGATATTTTACTTACGATATATCTACTTACGGTTTAGCCTGTTCTTGAATTCGCCTCAGCAATGATCTGGTAAAAAAGAGATATTGTGAGACGTACATTGTAATTCTTAATCTGCTAACTAACAAAAAGAGCGATATGAGCGAAAAAAAAAAAACGGAGGCGAATAGTTCCCTTATACAGTGTACATAAGCATATCGGTTTCAGGCCACAATTGACCTTGGTTTTGGCTGTTAGTTTTGTCATTTTCTTGGGCGGTACCTTTTCTTTCTTGCATTCAGATATATCTACTGAAGAGCGTCGGAAACGGGCGGTATATATACCCCTCTTACTCGTACAAGCATTTGTACTATGAAACGCATGATGAATTATTAATTAATTAATATGAAATCGCATTGGCGCACGTTCAATCGTCCGATCATCTGGTCTTTCCTGCGATCTTATCGCATTATTTTACAACAGTCGATTTCATTGTACAACAGTCGCAAATAGAACCAAGATATATCGCAAAATTCAATGCTTTTACATCGCACAACGGGTCGCTCTGAATCGTGCGAGTTTCGTACGAGTACTTATCATATGCAATTATTTTGGCAACAGTTTACGAACCATATCTAATTTTATTGATCGCACGAATATTTTGTCGCTTCTACTCGTGCGCCAATTGTGAAAGGGGCTTTATATGGTATAAATATATATAAGGATATATACTTCCTCTTTCTTTCACTTTAATGCAGAAGAACGTTGCCTCATTTATAATTACGTTTGAGAGCTTAACTTAAGAGCATGGACATAAGCACCATGGAAAATTTGTTTTGGACTGTGTCTGATGAATACAATGTATCTGGTGATTCTTATGCCACAATGATTAGATTGAACAACGAGGCTGCGTGGAGATTCCTTCCAGTTAGCCTGTTTATTGCTGCCCTGATGATCATTGGAATAGTTGGTAATGTAATTGTGTGTATCGTATACTATAAACGAAAAAGGAAATCCACACCTGATCTCTTTATTTTGAATTTGGCAGCTCTGGATCTTTTGTCCTGTTTGATTGGAATCCCCATGGAAGTGGCAGACCTAAGTTTACCGTATATGTTTAATGCTCCAACTGTTTGCAGAATTGGAAAGACTCTTGAATCTTGTACAATCTTGGCATCAGCAATGACTCTTGTTTTCATTTCCATTGATCGGTACAAGCTTATCTGTAATATGGGCGAAAGGTTCAGCAATAAGACAACAAAAAGACTTTGTCTTGCTTCACTCGGTATTGGTATTTTTTTATCATGGCCATATTTGATATTAATGGGAAAGAAGACAGTCGACCTTGGACTACCGGATATTAAGGGTGTTGACTGCGCAGTATCAGACGATTTTAGAAAAAACACTGTTCCTCTTGTTGTTTACGGCATATTGTTTGTTTGTTTTGTCTTGAGTCTTGTTTTTATGATTTTTGTATATGTAAGAATATCTATATTTCTTAAACGATCGAAGACAAACAGACTGCGGCACATTGAAGAAAGTTATGTAAGCAATTCAACTGCATTCACTCAACATACGCATTCAGGTCAGGTTCGGTTTGAAAACATAGATGACACACAGCAGATCGATGTCAACGATCTACACCAGGAAGCTGTGAAACAACTCGCCAAAGTACCAAAACGGAATTCCGCTGTAAAAGTAACACAGACCACAACAATTTTTGTTGCAATAACAATCGTATTCATTATCAGTTTTCTTCCATTTCTAGTTGTTATGACATTATTAAGCACCACCATTAGTGACATTGAGAAAGAAATATCAAAACCACTTGAGGTGTTTATGGAGTTTTGTTTAAAAACTTACTTTTTGAATAATGCGATTAACCCGTTGATATACAGCGTATTAAGCAAACGATTCAGACAGGATGTTAAGCGCTTATTTTTAAAATAATAACAAAATGAGGTCTATGCTTAGAGCATTAAGACACATATATATTGTTCTAGGAGCATACAGGAATGAACATTCAAATTTTGAATGCATATTTTCCTTATGCTTGTTAGAAGAAATACTGCACATATTCTGGGACCTTCATTTTGGCTAGCAAATGTATTTTGGTGACCCACTGATCCATTGTACATAAAAAAGAGAAAGAGAGTATAGTGCATGTTTTTTGTTACATGTATGAACGGGTTTTTTGGTACTACAATAAAGTTCTGACAATGATGGATAAGACTTCTATTGAATGTTGTTTATATTTCGTTAAACGGCGGGCGTCAAAACTTAGATAGCAACATGGGGTGTCAAGTATTGCCTTAAACGTTCCGCCATACCTACTATTTCTCAGTTCTAAGATATTTGGAGTAACTCAACTTGCTTATGATGTAACAACGCTTTCATTGACTACTGAGAAAGAACACTAAAACGATTATTGTCAAATGCTGAGAAATCTTTACGAGCATCTAATAGAGCAGCAACTATGTCAAAAGAGTATAAAGGTTTTTCATCAGGAAAAATACGTAATAAGTAATAATAGTTTCCATTTACTCAAGTCTCACATTAGAGTTTGATCTTTCATACGAATATAACTCCCATGAAATGTTTGAAAACATCTTATTCAAAACAATTAACAAAATGTCTTCTCTGTTATTTACATAGAAGAGTTGACGTGTTGCTTGTCTCTTTCTTAATAAACTAATTTTCTGGATTCGTTCTTTTTTCCTGGTTGTTTTTTGTTTTTTTTGTTGGGAAGATAGAATTACACTTTGAACCGACTCGTCGTCTTAAACTACTTTTTATCTGAATGAAGTGTGACGGAAGGAAATACCACGTGTTCCGACAATAGGACATAGTTAAAAATGTAATGACCGGACATTTAATTTCTTGAAGATATTGTGGCATATATTTGCTGAACAGGGATGATAAATTATGTTTATATGCAAGAAAAGTATGTCATCATGCAAGATAGTTTTAAACATGCAAGAAAATTTGTAATCAGACAAACTACCTATTTTTTATGATATTCTAGTTAAATTATGGATAAATGTATTAGCGTTACTAGATGTATTTTGAGTGATTGGTTTCCTAATGCTAATACTAATAAAACAATACATTATTTCCCCCACATCTTGTTTGTTATGTATTCTAAAGAAAACACCTGTCCACTTTGATACATATATCATACATGTATAAGGTTTTTATCTAAGTTTTACATATGACCCAACTTAGAATTACCAAATTCCTCAACAAATTATGGATTAAAAACCAACTCTGCAATAATTACCAATGACATAAAAATATTGAGCATTATATGACATGATTTCTTATTATATAATGGCTGTAGTTTGTAGCTGTTTAGATAATCGAATGCTTGTTAATATAAAAAAAATAAGTGTTAAATGTATTTTAAGTACGGTTTGCATTGTAGCCTACCCCTAACCGATTAAGGTGATATGATACACCCATCGATATTAATGTGGATAAAACCATATTATATATAAAATACTTTCAACGGTTAACAATCTTTAAATTTTGGACATTTTTTAAGAGGTAAAACAATATAAAAAAAAAACCATCGGTATTCGAAGTAATGACTTCCAGATTCGTAGTTTAATCTCTAGTCCATTGCATTACGGTTTTATGTAACAACACTGGGAAAGAAAAAAAAAATTATGCTTGATTTTATTGTTTATTTCGATAGGAAGTACGTCACAATATGGATGTGTCCCATACGGCATTTACTTCTTTTGCCGTAATATCCCATCTCAAATTTATACTATTCTGGTTTTATCAATGAATCCTAAGATTACAATATAGGACACGTTTATTAAAGTCTTCCGTTTCCAACGGAAGACCTTATTGTTTTCGTACTGTTTCTTATTAAGGTCTTCCGTTTCCAACGAAAGACCTTATAGTTTTCGTACGATTTCTTATTATTATTATTAAGGTCTTCCGTTTCCAATGGAAGACCTTATAGTTTTCGTACTGTTTTTTCTTATTATTATTAAGGTCCTCCGTTTCCAACGGAAGACCTTATTGTTATTGCTTTGTTTCTTTTCCTCTATTATTAAGGTCTTCCGTTTCCAACGGAAGACCTTATTGTAATTGCTTTGTTTCTTTTTAAGGTCTTCCGTTTCCAACGGAAGACCTTATTGTTTTCGTACTGTTTCTTATTATTACTAAGGTCTTCCGTTTCCAACGGAAGACCTTATTGTTATTGCTTTGTTTCTTTTTCACTATTATTTTTATTGTTTTTTTTTTCTGTCACCTTTTCTCAAAAACGCTTCAGCCGATTTTGATGAAACTCTCAGATCTTATTCATGACAAAATTTGTAAGAAAATTACACGAGATTTTTTGGGTCGTCACTTCCGGTCCCGAGTTATTAAAGATTTTATGTTTTTGCTTGTTCACAATTTTTCTCCAAAAGTATTTAAGATAGAACTTTCAAATTTTCAGGGATGGTAGAAAGTGTCCTGCCGCAGTGCCCTTTGCGTATCCAAACGTCCGCCGTCACTTCCGGTTGTCACAGGAAGGAAACAAACAACAGTCATTTTTCAACTTTTTTGTTTTGAATTTTTTTAATATTACTGTTCGATAGAGACGCTTTAATAACGTCAGAATATGAAATTTGTTTTAAAATCGATCTACGCATTCTCGAGATTTTGGGATCCAAAGTCCTGAAGCGAGAGTCCGCGTAGCTCAGTCGTTAGAGTGGTGGACTTTGGCCCAGGCGACCTGGGTTCAGTCCCCGAGTGCCGAATGTTTTTTTCTTTTTTAATTGTGCTTTGTTTAACGATTTTATCTTTAAAACGATGGATTTTAATGTTTTCCGTTTTAATTTTATCATAAATCAAAATAATAACCCCTTTTTTTCAGTACAAATATAGAGCCCGTTTCAAAATACCATTAATTTCCCGCATTGTGGCAGTCTTGTTTCTGTTAGCAGCTCGCTAAATTCAGACGCTCGTCGCATCGCCGGCATCAAAGACATGCCGCCGAAGCACCTTTGCAGTACGACCGCATTAGAGCTCGCCAGGTCGCTTTGCCGGTATCAAAGAAATGCCGCCTTCTCATTGACTGTATGCACAAAACATTTAGCAATGCGCCCAGATTTCAAGTATTATACAGGACTTTAAAAGGAGGACTGTTTAGTATTTATTCAGATATATAGATACATGCATGCATGTATATATGTGTTTATTGACATATGTTGTTTATATATTAATTACCTGAATACTATAAAACACTATAAAATCTCTCTCTCTCTCTCTCTCTCTCTCTCTCTCTCTCTCTCTCTCTCTCTCTCTCTCTCCAACGTACGAATATTTTAGTATTTGAATAAGAACTACTACAGGTAACATGCAGTAATGTGGCTAAAGCCTAAATGTACATTTGACGTTTAAAAATTATATATGTATTTATTTCTAGTTACGGGATATTGTCTTTGGATTTAAATGATTTGAAATTAATTTTTTAATGATTGTCTTCTTACTGATTGGAAGACAATGCTAAATAGTCATGTTTTATTATAGACGGTGTACTTTCTCCTTCTTTGTATAGTCTACAGATACATATCTGTTGTCTGTCTTGGATTAAGAAACACCCCGAATTTTACACACGGAACTATACAAACGACCTGGTGACTGCGACAAGGTGTGAAAACTAACCACCCGTGTATGTGTGCTTGAGCTTAGGAATAAACAGTTGTAATCACTGATCGGGGAAATATACTGTTAAATCGAAAAGTCTGATTTTTCACTTTTGATAAAAAAAAAAAGTCATTACGGCAGGGTGCATCGGGATTATAATCATTTAAAATCTGCCTTAAGTTTATAATTATTTACAAAGGTCTACATACATATAGTGTTCACCCAAAAAGCGGGATTTATTATATCTGTTTAGTGATTAAGCATCGAGGTCAAAATTCATAAATTTCGTAATATATTAATCGATTGCTTAACACTGGTCATTTAGACATAACACTGGGGTATTGAGTGGATTCGGGAAAAGGGGATAATTAACCATAATACATTTGTAAGACGTAGGTTATTTTATTTGCCGACTTAGCAAAAAATTTTATCATACAGTGTGAGTCGGCAAAGATTAACTTGACACAAAAAAAGATAATCAATATGCAAAAGAAGCAGATAAAAAGATAATCAATTTCTTTATCAAATCGATTTCTGATTAATTAATCTCTCTCTCTCTCTCTCTCTCTCTCTCTCTCTCTCTCTCTCTCTCTCTCTCTCTACAAATGCAGTTTATAGCGTATGACATTTTATATATCTTATTTCAAAAACATTTAGAAGTAAAGAGTAAATCCATAAATTAACGATGTTTTAAGAAAACAGCTACGCTGTTAAACCTTCCTTGATTTCGATCCTTTTATTTTTTGCTGAAATTAATTACGCCGTTTAATATGTCACTGATTGTGTTCAAAATTCATGATGTATACTGCTGTAGGTGTTACTATGTAAAATTGAAACCCGACATTTTACAATGTATAATTAAGACCGCGGAGCATTAACTGGCAAGATTGGAAATATACAGCTTACGTCAATTTCACTTGTTACAGTCAAAACTTTTGAAATGGGCGGGAACAAATTGACGCGGACGTCTGAGAAAACATTGGATTGAAACTGTAGCTATATGAAGTGTATCAGTGGCGACTGATTCTCTGAAGTCATCGGACAATGCTTTGCCTTGCGTATAATATCTCCCGAATTTGGATCTTCTCATATTTGCTGATTGTATAATTATTGATGAAATAAAATGGTTTTTTTTTCATCGCTTTGCTGATACTAAATAAAATGTGTTTCGATTGCATAAGTAATATAGCAAGTTAGGGACGCTGAGGTGGATTGAAAATACACTTCCAATATTAACTACAGTTTGAATCCAACGTTTTCCCAGACATCCGCGTCAATTTGTTCCCGTCCATATCAAATGTTTTGACTGTAATAGCTTTTTTAAAACAAATTTTGTACCTGCGAGATCTCAGAAACTGTAAGTGATTAAGACACGAAACTTACATGGACGATAGACATTCGATTGAGGATGCGTTTAATTGTTTCCATTTTATCGCCCGTCACTTCCGGTCGTCACCGGAAGGGTACAAACAACTGGTTATAATAATTTTAACTGTTTTTCTTTGACAGTTTTAGATTGCTTGATAAACAAAACTGTACAATAGGAAAACTTTAAAAAAAAATATAAACTTCAATTTTGATTGAGCACTTCTGTTGGTCCGTTTCCTGTCCCGAGACAAAAAACCTTGCCTCAACGATATCTCAAAAATGGTAACTACTTGGAGAACCAAACTGTGTGGGATGATAGACATATGTATATTCATTTGTTTACTCTATTTTGTTTGATTCGTCTAACTTCCGGTCGCCACCAGAAGTACTTTAAAGATTATTTTCGTATTTAATTTATTTTTCATAGAATTAATATATTAGTATCTTTACATATTTTATTTATGCAATGTTAAATAGACAAAAAAGTTCTACTTCCGGTGAGATATCTCGAAGTAGCTGCTTTCAAACAAAATTTGTACCAGCGAGATCTCAGAAATGATAAGTGATCAAGACACAAAACTAACAAGGATGATAGACATTTGATTGAAGATGTGTTTAACGGGTTTCACTTCCGGTCCTCGCCGAAAGGGTTCAAACAAATCAAGCTTTTTATAAGTTTAAATGATTTTCTTTGACAGTTTTAGTTAGATTTTAAATAATAATGTATGATGGAAAAGTATTTAATAAATACTAACTTTAATTTTCATTGAGCACTACCGTTTGTCCGCTTCCTGTCCCGAGACAAAAATCTTTGTCAAAATAAGATATCAAAAACGGTATAGACTTAAACAACCTTTATGTATGTACATGTGTTTACATTATTTTGTTTTATCTGGCCTAACTTCCGGTCCTCACAAGAAGTACTCCAAAATTTTATTGTTAATTTTTTTTTGTTATTTACCATGGAAGTAACATTTTAGTTATAGAAATACAATGGGTCACCTACACATGGTTAAATAAACTGAAAAAATCCTACTTCCGGTGAGACATCTCAAATATCTCAGTAGGTTTTTTCATACAAATTTTGTACCCGGGAGATCTCAGAAACTGTAAGGGATCAAGATACAAAACTTTTATGAATGTTAGACATTTGATTAAAGTTGTATTTAACAGGTTTCATTTTGTTTTCCGTCACTTTCGGTTCTCTCCGGAAGTATACAAGCAAATGACGTTTTTAATAACTTTAGACTTTTCTCTTTGATTATTATTTTATTTAGTCTAATTAAGAGTTATGTATTGTGAGTAATTGAACTAAAATGCTTACTTTTAATTTATTTAATTACTTCCGTTTGTTTGTTTGTTTCCGGTCTCGAGACAAAAACCTTTTCTCAACGAGATCTCATAATTGACAAAAATTTGAACATCAAAACTTTGAGGAAAGACAGAACAATGTATGAAGATATGTTTACCATATTCTGTTAGATCCGACGTAAATGTAACTTCCAGTCTCACAGAAAGTACTCAAAAATTACTTTTTGTCTTTTCTCAGACGTCCGTGTCAATTTGTTCCCGCCCATATCAAATGTTTTGACTGTAACAGGTGAAATTTATGTAAGCTGTATATTTTCAATCTTGCCAGTTAATGTTCCGCGGTCTTATCGATAGAAAAGAACAAGAATCCCGATAGCGTAAGGTGTATTCAAACGGAAGACCTCTCGTTGCTCGCAACGAGATCGCGTCTAGTTATTATTATTATTATTATTTTTCTTTTCCACAAATTTTGTGCACGCGATTTCTCGAAAACTATTCGACCGATTTCCACAATTTTTTCAAAGATGATTGGACTTCATATGATCTTCATACATTTTTGATAATTTTCCTGTCGTCACTTCCGGTACCGATTTATCGGCCATTTTGTTCATTTTCACGACCTATTTTGTGCACACAAAAACTCAAAAACTGTCAGAGATATGAATATGAAATTTTCCGAATAGTTAGACCATAGTTTGAAGTTGTGCCCATTGTTTTTGTTTTACTCCTGTGGCGCCATTTCTTGGAGCTCGCTATGGCTCGAAAATTGGGTCCGAATTTTGAATCAAAATTTTCACACGTTTTGATCTGTATCTCTTTATCAGTTGATATTTTGTTAAGACATATATAACAAAAGTTGTAGATTATGAAAAGTTCTTATCATTGATATCAAGGAAAAGGGGCTGGCCCCTTAAACTAGGGGCCAAGAGACTCGTAAAGTATATTATAATTAACTTAAAAACTTTTAAGATTTTGTAATGCATTATAGAAGCAAAGTTGTTGATTGTAACAATATCAATCTGAAAACCTGAATGCCACACCCATTTATGACGTAATTAGGGATTTTTAGGGGCTAACGTTCTAAAACTTTGATACAATATATCTAGAGAACGAGACATATTTTGTTAAGCATTGTAGAAGAGAAAATACTTGTATTGATGATTTAAATCGATTCCACTCATGAAAACACCAATTCCTGTCCCCATTAAGGATCTATAGGGCTGGCCCCTATACTATTCGATCGTTTGTATCTTAAAAATGAACAACAATTTTAGATGGATGTAAGAACAAAAAATGTTAGTATTTTTAAGACCTTTTCAGGGAAATCAAGAAAAAGGGGCTGGTCCCTTTAATTAGGGGCCAAGACACTCGTAAACTCTATTACAAATAACATAAAAACGATCAACATTTTGTAATGCATTAAAGAAGCAAAATTGTTGATCGTAACAATATCTATCAGATTAAATCATTGCCACCCCCATTTATGACGCAATAAGGGATTTTTAGGGGCCAAAGTACTTAAATTTTGATGGAATATATCTACAGAAGGAGACATATTTTGTTAAGCATTGTGGAAGAGAAAATGTTTGCATTAATGATTCTAATCGATTCAACTAATCAAAACACCAATGTCTGTCCCCATTAAGGATTTACAGGACTGGCCCCTAAAATATTCAATCATATGTATCTCAAAAATGAACAACAATTTTTGATTGGTGTAAGAACAAAAAATGTTCGTATTTGTGAGACTTTTCAAGGAAATCAAGAAAAAGGGGCTGGTACCTTTAATTAGGGGCCAAGACACTCGTAAACTCTTTTACAATTAACATAAAAACGATAAACATTTTGTAATGCATTATAGAAGCATAGTTGTTGATCGTAACAATATCTATCAGAATAAATCATTGCCACGCCCATTTATGACGTAATAAGGGATTTGTAGGGGCCAAAGTACTTAAACTTTGACGCGATATATCTACAGAAGTAGACATATTTTGTAAAGCATTGTAAAAGAGAAAATATCACCATTGATGGTTCTTATCGATTCCATCTATCAAAACACCAATGTCTGTACCCATTAAGGATTTACAGGGCTAGCCCCTAAAAGATTCAATCATTTGTATCTCAAAAATGAACAACAATTTTAAATAGGTGTAAGAATAAAAAATGATAGTATTTTTAAGACCTTTTCAAAGAAATCAAGAAAAAAGGGCTAGCCCTCACAATTAGGGGCCAAGAAACTGCTAAACTCTATTACAAATAAGTTAAAAACGATGAAGATTTTGTAATGCATTATAGAAGCAAAGTTGTTGATCGTAACAATATCTGCTTGAAAAACTCTTTGCCATACCCGTTTATTACTTAATTAGGGATATATAGGAACCAAAGTCCTTAAACTTTTTAAAAAAAATTGAACGGAAGACCTATTCGTTACTCGTAACGAGATCGTATCTAGTTCACTATTATTATTATTGTTGTTGTTTTTTTCTGTCACGTTTTCTCAAAAACGCTTCAGCCGATTTTGATGAAACTCTTAGATCTTATTCATGACAAAATTTGTAAGAAAATCACAAGATATTTTTTTTGGTCGTCACTTCCGGTCCCGAGATATTAAAGATTTTATGTTTTTGCTTGTTCATGATTTTTCTCCAAAAGTATTTAAGATAGAACTTTCAAATTTTCAGGGATGGTAGAAAGTGTCCTAATGCAGTGCCCTTTGTATATCCAAAACGTCCGCCGTCACTTCCGATCGTCACAGGAAGGAAACAAACAACAGTCAACTTTTTTGTTTTGAATTTTTTAAATATTATTATTCGATAGAGACGCTTTAATAATGTCAGAATATGAAATTTGTTTTAAAATCAATCCACGCATTCTCGAGATTTTGGGATCCAAAGTCCTGAAGCGAGAGTCCGCGTAGCTAAGTCGTTAGAGTGGTTGACTTTGGCCCAGGCGACCCGGGTTCAGTCCCCGAGTGCCGAATGTTTCTCTCTTTCTTAATTGTGTTTTGTTTAACGATTTTATCTTTAAAACGATGGATTTTTATGTTTTCCGTTTTAATTTTATCATAAATCAAAATAATACCGGCTTTTTTTTTTTCATTTTCAGTACCAATATAAAACCCGTTTCAAAATGCCGTCAATTTCCCGCATTGTGACAGTCTTGTTTCTGTCAGCAGCTTGCTAAATTCAGACGCTCGTCGCATCGCCTGCATCAAAGACATGCCGCCGAAGCACCCTCGCAGTAGGACCGCATTAGAGCTCGCCAGGCCGCTTTGCCGGCATCAAAGAAATGCCGCCATCTCATTGACTGTATGCACAAAACATTTAGCAATGCGCCCACATTTCAAGTATTCTACAGGACTTTAAAAGGAGGACTGTTTAGTATTTATTCAAACTGACACTTTTGATAAAAAAAAATAATTACGGCAGGGTGCATGGGGATTATAATCATTTAAAATCTGTCTGAACTTTATAATTATTTACAAAGGACTACATACAGGTAATGTTCGCCCAAAAGTGGAATTTATTATGTATCTGTTTAGTGATTAAGCATCGAGGTCAAAATTCATAAATTTCGAATTTTATTAACCGATTGCTTAACACTGGTCATTAAGACATAACACAGGGGTATCGAATGGATTCGGGAAAATGGGGGATAAATAACCATACTACATTTGTAAGATGTAGGTTATTTTATCTGCCGACTTAGCAGAATTTTTTTGTCACACAGTGTTAGTCGGCAAAGATAAACTTGAGACAAAAAGAAAAATAATCGATATGCAAAAGAAGCAGATTAAAAGATAATACATTTCTTTATCATATATATATATATATCTCTCTCTCTCTCTCACACACGCACGCACGCACGCACGCACGCACGCACGCACGCACGCACGCACGCACGCACGCACGCACGCACGCACGCACGCACGCACGCACGCACGCACGCACGCACGCACGCACGCACGCACGCACGCACGCACGCACACAGAGAGAGAGAGAGAGAGAAAGCGACTTAAGAAATGTTATTAAATAGTGAGTTCAAGTATATACGTAGTAATAATCAGACGAGATGTGTACATGTATATATTGAAATACTTGTATAAATAAAGCATTTTTTGTATTGGTTCACTGGTGCTTCTTTGGGAAAAACAAAGAACTTTCCAACAATATGGAAATTGATCCAAATTTAAGCATTATATTGTGTCAAACATATTGCAGTACGAGATTTCAATAAAACCACCACAGACCCTCGAGACATACTCAAGACGTCGGTGTACATATAGAAGCTAACACTTTTAAAGCTCGCATCATATTTGTATTTCATATATAACGCTCCAAAATTAAGATGGAATTTTTGTTATCAACATAACAATATTAGCATTAGATAAGAATATCTTGCATTCTGATGAAAAACATCAATTATCTGATAAGATCTTTGACACCAACTAGTTTATCACAATTATAATTGAATCCTAGTTGTAACACTTTATGTTATTGGCTAAACAAAATCATATATATCGTATAACATAACTTGCCTACGTCACGATATAACACTCGTGAAATTAACTAATCCGCTTGACGTTACATTTAAACATTTTAACCTAAAAGAGGAATTAGAATTACGTAACATTATGTAATACAGTGTGTTTATACATAGCGTTAGGTGATAACCATCGGATGGGTGACTTGCAGCAACTAGCATGACTAGTGTGGCTTGCGGCCCGGTATTTTCGAAGTATAAGGTCCGTTCTTACATACATTTTTACATGTACATTCTTAAAAAAAATCCATTTCAAACAAATGAAAGTTTATATTTATTTGAAGTTAAAGATAAAGTTTCCTTTGCGTATTATAACACAATGTTTAGTACAAAATCCATTCAAAAAATGACCATTCAATGAAATACCTATAATAGGTGTACTCAATTAGAAAACAAGTAACAAACAGATTACATCCAGGGTTAATCAAGCTCGGTACAGGTAATTGAGAACAACAAACCTACAGTAAGTGTTTTATATATATATATATATATATATATATATATATATATATATATATATATATATATATATATATAATATAGTATATAATCCAAAAGAGTGACAGATGATATTACACAGTATAAATAATCCAAAAAAGAAAAAGAAAATGCACAGTTCCAAAGTCTTCAGGTGACCATACATAAGATATGAAATTGTTTTCCTTACACAGGCAATTGTGCCTCACGTGAATTTCACGTTAATTTCACGTTAAATTCACATGAAATTTTCACGTGAAATTCGTGTGAAAAGAGCACTCACACGAATTTCACGTGAAATTTTTCACATGAATTCCACGTGAAGTTAACGTGAATTTCACGTGAAATTAACGTGCATTTCACGTGGTCCAATAGCTTAATTCAGCCTTTTCATTAGGTTTTCACACTCAAATGACGGTAAATACACCTCATTAGTTTTTTGTCATTAATTTTCAAAGCATGTGCACTTGTATATATAATTGTACCTCTATACAAAATAAAGACATTTAAATATTCAAAATCTGAGTTATTATATGAATAAAATAAAAAATTTATAAGCATATCAATAAAAGTCCATAAACATACATGCTAATAATTTTAACTCGTAAAATATCATTTCAATGCTATTAATTAAATGAATTCTTAGTATACTCAGGTGTACTGTTTTTATTTATTGGAATTCAAGACATAAGGTCGATAGGTAAAATAAACAATGAAAAAGATGCAAAACGAGAGAGAGAGAGAGAGAGAGAGAGAGAGAGAGAGAGAGAGAGAGAGAGAGAGAGAGAGAGAGAGAGAGAGAGAGAGAGAACAAATTCAATCATTAGCATTTCGTTTTTTCCTGTAGGGTTTTACACCATTAACTTTTCAACTTTTACCTCATCTTAGTTGACTTCTGTCTACCACCTCTACGTTCTCCTTTGTCAGTGTTTTATCCTGTAAAATATTGGGATAATTTCTTAAATGTTTATAATTATAATCAGTCATAAGATAGAGTGAGTTAGAGTTTTTAAACATTATTTATAAAATTGACAAGCAAGATTAAAAAGTACTGAAAAATTTATTCTTGAGGAAATTCAGTACTATCCTCATTTAACCTCATGTAATATAATTCTAATATATTAATATCTTTGTTCATTCTTGAATCTGTAAACTGCTATCAAAATTCAAACTGGTATTTTATTCTTCATACAAAAAATCCATCTAAATAACTTTTCAAATATTACCTTGGATCATTGTCCCCATCATATCAGCTGCAGTGCAGAGATTATAACCTTTAAATTTAAGAGGAATGGTTTAGGTTTAATCTTCTGGTTATGTCCAACCACATCTTAGAAACCTACAAAAATGTACATCTGTCATTTACTATACAAGTATATCAAAAGTTGTACATTTACAAATGCTACAAAATGCTTTATAGCTAAATATTCTTGAATACTCACAATTATAGTATAATATTCTAAAGAGACACAATGTATTTCTATGATAGACTCTATGTAAAACTGCATATGAAGACAATGCCTTCCAAACGTCAAGTAATTCCTTGAAAAATAAAAAAAAAATAATTAGATGGTAGATAAAATAACAAAGAAACTATGTTCATGATTACAAAGTGATAAATCATTTTTTTAAACCTACTTTTCTTTAAAAAAAAAAAAAAAAAAGAAGACAGGTGTACATTAATTGTTTAAAAAAGAGGGAAACTACAAACAATCGCCGATTACGTTAAACAATTAGGCCTAGATAAGTCACTCACCGAAACCAGAACATGATCATCCGTAATACAGCTGATCTATCCTGTTTTCATCTATCGTTGTTGGCGAAGTCAAGTCTTCCCTTCCACTTTTAATTTTCTTCCGATGCCACTGTATCTAGCTGCCTTCAATAAATACATATGTATGAAACACAATGCTTTTATTCTTCATAAAATTTTATTGTTTTTTTTTTATTTATCAAACCCGCACAGCTTTAGTAATATTTAAGATCTTTCCGAGAAAATTCGGATTGACAGACCTACCGATCTCAATTAATTTGATTATCAACATTATTTTACAGTGACCTTTAGTTAACTGTTATGAAATTATTTTATTTGTATAATTGATTGAAATATCCTCATCAGCATCACGCTATATATGTATAATATAATTGTAGGCATATCAAGTGTCGATCGCGTCTTCGAGACAGTCAATGTTCAAAGTGAAACAGAATTTTCACGGAGAGAGATAGATATAAAGCGTTGCAACAAGATCTACACGGTCACTACTCTTTTTATTTTAAAAATATACAGCTTACCTTACAATATTGGCATCCAAGTTACACCAGTCCACAACATACACAGTGCAGTCCATCTTCTGCTTCAACCTGTGACGTAAAATGTGACGTCGGCACGAGCACGACTAATTAAAAGCCGATTCAGACTTCAATCCGGAATTCATTTAATTAATAGCATTGAAATAATATTTTACGAGTTAAAATTATTAGCATGTATGTTTATGGACTTTTATTGATATGCTTATAATTTTTTTATTTTATTCATATAATATGTTAAGATAACGTTAAATTGCTAAAGGGTTTTTGTTGTTGTATGCATTCCTGTTATCTGGTTATATCACTTTGGTGTAATCGAAAGTATTAAAAACAACTCTCAGCCAGTACTGAAGTAAAATACACATCTTGAAAAAAAATAATCAGGTGTTTGAAATTTCACGTGAAATTAACATGAATCAATTCACATGAATTTCACGTGAAATGGATTTCACGTTAAAAATGTGTGAAAATCATGTGAACTTTCACATGAATTTCACGTGAAGATGTTTCACGTGAAAATCACATGAAAAATTTCACTTCACACGAATTTCACGTGCATTTCATGTGAATTTCACGTGAAGCTTAACGTGAAATTCACGTGAAGCTCTCTTCACGAGAATTTCACATGAGGCACAATTGGCTGTGTAGAAATGTTAACTATGACGTCATGATGTAATGGGAGGCTTAAGGAATACATTCATGACGTCATGATACGATATAAAACGTTAAAGTTCGGGAAAACTGAATTAGACAAAATATGAAAATAATGACATCAATAAATGTACAAATATAAAGACTGGCTGGAATAAAGATGATTATATATAGATATATTATTGTTTGTTGAGTTTTGGGGAAAATAATTTAATAAGATAGTTCTCTTTCACAAGTATCATGGCGGTTGAATCAGTTTTAAGTTTATTAAATGGGAATACTTGATAATCTCCCTTAGCATATCTGTCAAATTGTTCACTGCAAGGTGTTTTTCTGGTGCTGGGATCATTTATCTCTTTCTCTCTCTATCGCTCTCTCTTTCTCCCTCTTTCTTTTCTTTCTCTTCTTTCTCTCTCTGTCTTTTTTTCTCTTCTTTCTCTCTCTGTCTTTCTCTCTGTCTTTATCTCTCTCTTTCTATCTCTCCTCTCTCTCTCTCTCTCTCTCTCTCTCTCTCTCTCTCTCTCTCTCTCTCTCTCTCTCTCTCTCTCTCTCTTCACAATTATATACTATGTACTATGTGGTTTTTTTGATCATAGGTGAGACAATGAACGTTCCAAAACACCCATTTTTCTAGTTTTATATGACAGGTGGTGATAAGGTGATAACGAACAGTGTTCAAATTCAAAAGTCTAAAGGATAATTACAAAACAGGAGCAGAGCTAACACAGAGCTATTGAAAAATAGAGGTAGTTAGGTGCGATGGAGGAGTAAGCATCCTCTGCTGACCGGTCACACCCGCCGAGCGCCCAATGTCATATCGGTAAAAATGACACTATCGGGGAAATTGTCGTAATTTGGGAAATAAATCATGATCGAGAAAAACGGAGAAAAATCCGTGGACATTTCGGTATTTAATCAATAGTCGAAATATACTATGGAATCATTTTTATTCGTCGGGGTCAATGGTCCTGGGTAACCAACATTATTCTGGTTCATGGGGATGTATTTTAGTTGGTAGTGTATTCGGGAGAGTTTTAATGAATATTAAACAAATTCTTGTGTATAGCTTCCTTTGGATGTAAATTCGTGGCAAAGGGTTACCCATGAAAGCCACGATCATTGGTCCTCAACGAACAAAGATGATTCCACAGTATCTAATATTGGTATTACAAACTGTTGATCTACTTCTTTCATCACTAAAGATTTAATGTAAGGCTTTAAGAGTTTACAACGTTAAAAAAATAAAATATTCCAACTCAAATTACATTTCCATAGAGAAGAAAATCGATGGTTATATTATCATTAAATGAACAAATAAAATAAGCTACAGTTACTGTTGTAATAAATCGCTTCCCACTTGTTGTTTGAAATGATAATCATACTAATTGTAATCTTTATAGATCTTTAGAAAAAATGTATTATTGCAAAATAAATTTCAAAATAAATGGAGATCGGGCTGGTATCTAAACATTGGAATCTATTTTTTTTATTCTTAAAAATACACAAAGTTAAATAGTTTTGAACTTTTAAAAGAACATTTCTCACTTAAGGTGTTTTAACAAAAATATTAAAATGTTTTACTCGTTGTCGACATGAACTAATGTATACACAGGTAATTGTGCCTCACGTAAATATCACGTTAATTTCACGTTAAATTCACATGAAATTTTTCACGTGAAATTCGTGTGAAAAGAGCACTCACACGAATTTCACGTGAAATTTTTCACATGAATTTCACGTGAAATTAACGTTAATGTCACGTGAAATGCACGTTAATTTCACGTGAAGTCTAATAGCTTAATTTAGCCTTTTCATTAGGTTTTCACACTCAAATGACGGTAAATACACCTCATTAGTTTTTTGTCATTAATTTTCAAAGCATGTGCACTTGTATATATAATTGTACCTCTACAAAATAAGGACATTTAAATATTCAAAATCTGAGTTCTTAATCAAGCTTTCTTAAACAAGTATTGATCATTTGCATTAATATATTCAATTGGTCAATTGATTTCGAAATCAATGCCTCCATTTGATCCAAAAATATGAATCATTCATATTGCAAACCCTGGCAATTACCTTTAAATAAACAGTAAAACTTTGATATAAAATTCTTTAAGCTTTATTTTTCTCTGTATTACAAACAGATGTAAGATACTCTTTGGTGCTTCAATCTAAAAGAGAAAAAAAATTCGATTTAGTAACTTTAACACAATGCTTCTAAAGCTCGTTCATTTTAATATGAAATAAAACCTGTGATGTGACAACTTATTTGCTTAGAATTCTTAGTATACTCAGGTGTACTATTTTCATTTATTGGAATGCAAAACATAAGGTCGATAGGTAAAAAAATAATGAAAAAATGCAAAACGAGAGAGAGAGAGAGAGAGAGAGAGAGAGAGAGAGAGAGAGAGAGAGAGAGAGAGAGAGAGAGAGAGAGAGAACAAATTCAATCATTAGCATTTTATTTTTTCCTGTAGGGTTTTACAACATTAACTTTTCAACTTTTACCTCATCTTAGTTGACTTCTGTCTACCACCTCCACGTTCTCCTTTGTCAGTGTTTTATTCTGTAAAGGCATATTGGGATAATTTCTTAAATGTTTATAAATATAATCAGTCATAAGATAGAGTGAGTTAGAGTTTTTAAACATTATTTATAAAATTGACAAGCAAGATTAAAAAGTACTGAAAAATTTATTCTTGAGGAAATTCAGTACTATCCTCATTTAACTACATGTAATATAATTCTGATATATTAATACCCTTGTTCATTCCTGAATTCTTAAACTTCTTTTCAAATCCAAAATGGTATTATATTCTTCATACAAACAATCCAGCTAAAAAACTTTTCAAATATTACCTTGGATCATTGTCCCCATCATATCAGCTGCAGTGCGGAGATTATAACCTTTGAATTTAAGAGGAATGGTTTAATCTTCTGGCTATGTCCAACCACATCTTAGAAGCCTACAAAAATGTACGTCTGTCATTTACTATACAAGTATATCAAAAGTTGTACATCAAAAAATTGGCATTTGGTGCAATTGGATAATTTTTTAAAAATACATTAATAGTAAACAACAATCCTTACATACTGTATCAATGTAAGAAATATTACCATACATATACAATTTTTTTGGGTATAAATATATAGATCTAGTAACTTTAATACTTTAAAAAATGATACAAAATGCTTTATAGCTAAGTGTTCTTGAATACTCACAATTAATATTCTGAAGAGACACAATGAATTTCTATGATAGACTCTGTGTAAGACTGCATATGAAGACAATGCCTTCTAAACATCATGTAATTCCTTGAAAAAATAAAAAATAAATAAATAGATGGTTGATAAAATAACAAAGAAACTATGTACATGATTACAAAGTGATAAATAATAATTTTTTTTAAAACCTACTTTTCTTTATTAAAAAAAACAGGTGTACATTGTTTTATTTTTTTTAAAAAGAGGGAAACTACAAACAATCGCCCATTTCGTTAAACAATTAGGCATAAATAAGTCACTCACCGAAACCTGAACATGATCATCCGTAATAAAGCTGATCTATCCTGTTTTCATCTTTCGTTGTTGGCGAAGTCAAGTCTCCCCTTCTACTTTCAATTTTCTTCCAATGCCACTGTATCTAGCTACACCTTCAATAAATATATGTATGTGTGGACAAGTGTGCTATTAATCATAGTTAGTTCCCCTTTATATGTTAATTACGTTTTAGTATTTTCCGGAAATGTTTGATTTTCCGTATCTGGATCCGAAATTACATATAGTGTATGTTTAGTGCTGCCATGCAAATGGTGTAACTTCGCATTTGTGGAACATTGTCTGCATATCCTCATTACTGTTCTTCTGTGCAACTACATTGTTACAGGTATGTTTGAGACTACAACTTTTGTATGATTGCATAACATCTAGGTTGTTAGATTTCCTGTATATTGTATCTTTATGTTTTGGCACATACTCTTTTTCCCGCCATATCCAAATGTTATCATTTTACCATGCTTACGTTAAAATACTATTATCTGAAGGTTGTCATTATTTCTATGATTGTTTAATATCCTTAACCAATTGAAAACGATACTGTTGTAAGCTATCCAGAATTTATCTCATAGTTTTTGTGTATTTTGTGATGCACGTGTGTGGTATTCCGGAATAGGCTTATCCGTAAGGTTCTGCACGTGTCCGGTTTAGTGTTTAGTGACCGAAGTAAATATCCTGTTGCATTGTTTATGTCTCCAAGAATGTAAATATTATTGAAGTTAGTTACATTTTAGACGTTTAATTGAACGTTTACATTTTGCTACAATTTGATCTTATAGTTTTTACTTAATTCTAGTCAACATGTCAATTAGAGGTTGCAGTCATTTTAGGTCAGGGTTATGTTTTAGAATGGTAATTGTATTGTTTTTCTTGACTAGCCATAGGGTGCAGTGATACATCTGTGGAAGTATATTTGATAGTA
Organism: Magallana nippona; assembly: GCA_033439105.1. Taxonomy (NCBI): domain Eukaryota; kingdom Metazoa; phylum Mollusca; class Bivalvia; order Ostreida; family Ostreidae; genus Magallana; species Magallana nippona. Next base: position 2,580,295 of record CM065919.1, on the reverse strand, counting down.
AATCATACCATTTTATAGTCAAGTATAATTCAGTGAGCAATTGTTATATGAGGTTAAACATCTGGTCATCTGGTTCTTGATAAGCTAGATCAGGTTAGGTATAGTGGTACGTGTGCCATCTTCTTTTGTGTACAATAATAGTGCATAGAGTATATATAGTAGTCTATTGATGTTTATACTACTTGTACCTTGTTTAACCAGACATATGTAGACAGGTATTGTCTAGTATAAATCGATTGCATATAATATGTAGCCTCGCCACATTTTCATATTTTTGACATGTGTACTTATTATTCTTCTTTGTTCATTGTAGGCTACTGTTGCCTTTCTTGTTCCTGAATAAATAACTTTTATTCTTCATAAAATTTTATTGTTTTTTTTTTTTATTTATCAAACCCGCACAGCTTTAGTTATATTTAAGATCTTTCCGAGAAAATTCGGATTGACAGACCTACCGATCTCAATTAATTTGATTATCAACATTATTTCACAGTGAACCGTTATTAAATTATTTTTTTTGCGTAGTTCATTGAAATGTCCTCATCAGCATCACGCTATATATGTATAATATAATTGTAGGCATATCAGGTGTCGATCGCGTCTTCGAGACAGTCAATGTTCAAAGTGAAACAAAATTCTCACGGATATACAGCTTACCTTACAAGATTGGCATCCAAGTAACACCAGTCCACAGCATAACATACACAGTGCAGTCCATCTTCTGCTTCAACCTGTGACGTAAAATGTGACGTCGGCACGAGCACGACTATAGTCTGTCCCAAGATATTCATGCAGCACATTTGACCGATTTTTAATAAAAATACACATACCTGTGAAAGAAGTGCCATTGAAATCGATGAAAGGGAAAATTTCCAAAATATCTTCATTGACACGTTATCATTTTTCAATCATAAAAGTTCACAGGAACGAAAACAGATTTCTTACGGAGATTTATAATGGGGAATGTTTACATCTTTTCTCCATTCGGAAATACTCGGAATACCTCGCTCAATTTTTCAACGTTATCATCCGGGTCTGCTTCAATACAAAATCCCCGTAGACATAACATTTTTTAGCCATATATTGAAACATGATAAGCTAGAGGGGGCGTTTCAACGGAGAAATCTTGGAAATTTTTCATACTTTTGAATGAATATCGTTTGAACCCTGAGGTATTTATAAATATCGAGTAATTAAGCAAAATGTGAATACAGGATATCTTGGGACAGAGTATAATTCAAAGCCGATTCAGATTTCAATCCGGAATTCATTTAATTAATAGCATTGAAATAGTATTTTACGAGTTAAAATTGTTAGCATGTGTGTTGATAGTCTTTTATTGATGGTTATACATTTTTAATTTTATTTATATATGTTAAGATGACGTTAAATTGCTAAAGGGTTTTTGTTGTTTTATGCATTACTGTTATCTGGTTATCACTTTGGTGTAATCTAAGGTATTATAAATTGAGTTCAACAACTCTCAACCAGTACTGAAGTAAAATACACATCTTGAAAAAAAACAATCGGGGTTGTTTAAGAATTGTTTGAAATTTCACGTGAAATTCAAATGAATCAATTCACGTGAAAGGAATTTCACGTAACGTAAAAATTGTGTGAAAATCATGTGAACTTTCACATGAATTTCACGTGAAGATGTTTCACGTGTAATTCACATGAAAATTTTCACGTGAGTTTCACTTCACACGAATTTCACGTGAATTTCACATGAAGCTTAACGTGAAATTCACGTGAAGCTCTTTTCACGTGTATTTCACGTGAGGCACAATTGGCTGTGTATAAGAGCTGAGGTTTGACTTGTCTCTATTTTCATGAGCTAATTTCCTGCATTTTTTCCTGAATTGTTTTTTTTTTTGAGTGGATATAGCGACACTTCCTAACTAACTGGTCGCCCTAGAGCACTTCTTTAAAATATGAAGTTTTATAGAAGGCAATACCACGTGTTCCTAAAATAGGATGTTAAGTTAAAATTGTTTTCAACGGATACTTAATCTCTTGAACTTATGGTGATATATATCTGTCTCTACAAGCTTGACAAATCATGACAACATACACGAACCTTATGTGAACATGCAGTAAAAGTTAATGTCCACATGCAAGAAAATAATGTGATCAGGTACATTACCTATCTTTTATCATATTTTGGTTTAAATATGGATATATTTATTAGCACTAGTCTAGTATATGTATTTTGAATGATTGTTTTCCTTATACCAATACAACAGAGCACATTATCCTTCTAGATCGTGTATTTAATGTACCTTAAAGAGAACGCCTGTTCAGAATAAAGCACATTCTCCCTCTACACCGTGTATTTAATGTATTTTAAAGAGAACGTTCAAGATAACGCACCTATTGTATTATGTTTAATGTTTTGGATTAAGTTCTACATACGACCCATATTGGAATTGCATAATTCCTCAAGAAAATTATGGAATAAAACGAAGTATACAATAAATAAAAATAATGACATAAAATGTTTAGCATCATATATGTGATAAATTCTTACTTTTAAATGTCTGTTTCATACACGGTCAGCTGTTTATATACTCGTACGCTTGTAAATGAATTAGATATGAATTTAAATATTATGAAAATAATTCCAATAAAGGCATATAAGCACAATCTACTAGTATTGTGTTTTAAAAATTATTTTAAATACCGTCCTTTATAATACTATTCACTGTAAAACGTTATGATGTATAACTGTTGAGATATGACACTTTTCTAGCTGACGAGAATCTAGTACCTTTATAAAGAATTACAAACGACGTTGTTTAGAGATAATATGCTATAACTTTCAGGAACAGCGAAATCCTTAATTTGATTCGATTTGTCCTTGCAAATAGGAATTTCAATTTTACATCGGCATACTGTGTAAAAATTAAATGTTTAAAACAGGAGAGTGGTTTTTCCACTTAAAATATTAATGCACATAAGCTTGCACACACGTTTCGGAGAATCAATGGTAAGGATTAGTCATGCAGTAGTCCGTTCTATTTACAATAATAAGAAGGTTTGTATAGCTATTTTATTCCATCAGCATCATGTCAAGCGTTAAATTAATTAATAAAACATGTAATATCTGATCAAATTTGTAAGACCACATAATTCCCGGTTTTAAAAACTAAATTCCGGCAAGAAAAACCGAGTCTACCTAATACGTAATCAGGTCTCAAACCAGGATATTAAACAAATATATATTATTTATAGTTAAAAAACCACACATGAAAAAGTGTTCAGAGAGTAAACACGAGTATACATGCCATGGAGACCTCTTCCTTTTTGACAAGTTATTGGAATGACTCTAATGGGTCAGACTCGTCGAAAGATTCATATTCTTTACTATTGAAGTTAAACAACCAGAAGGCCCTAAGAGATCTCCCGGTGATCCTGTTTCTTGTTACTCTAATGGTCGTTGGAATAAGTGGCAATATAATTGTGTGTATAATTTACTCTAAAGCAAAGAAGAAATCAACATCCGATCTCTTCATTTTGAACTTGGCAGTTCTGGATCTTCTGTCATGTACGTTCGGAATCCCTTTGGAGGTTGCTGACCTTAGTTTACCGTACATGTTTAATGCTCCAGCTGTTTGCAGCATTGGAAGGACTCTGGAATCGTGTACAGTTATGGCGTCAGTGTTAACTCTGGTTTTCATATCAATTGATCGGTACAAACGTATATGTAATTTTGGCGAAAGTTTTAAAATTTTGACGGTCAAAATTATGTGTGTCGCTGCATTGTGCAGTGGTGCCTTGTCATCGCTGCCATTTTTAGTGGTAATGGGAAAGAGGACAGTCAACCTTGGATTTTCCGGAATAGAGGGTGTTGGATGCGAAGTCTCAGACGATATGAAACATACTCACTTTACATTTGCTTATTATACTGTTATGTTGATACTTTACACCGTTGGTCTAGTTTTCGTTATTTTTGTATATTTGCGCATCTCTATATTTTTAAGAAGAACCAGGAGCATGAGAATAAGGCATGTTGAAGATAGTAATAAAAGCTCAACCACGGGCACTCAACATATTCATTTTGTTGAGATTGAATCTATCACTGTGGAAAGTGGACATCAAAGTAGCACTGATAACCACCACCAGGAAGCAGTGCATGCACTCTCGAGAGAAAACCCAATTACTTCCGGTGTGAAAGTTACTAGGACAACAACAATATTTGTAGCAATAACTATCACTTTTATAATTAGTTTTCTCCCCTTTTTGGTTGTCATGATATTATATAGCATCATTAAAGACATAGAGAAGGGCATGTCAGAACCAATGATGGTTTTTACCGAATTTTGTGCAAGAACATATTTTCTGAATAATGCGATTAACCCGTTGATATATAGCACTTTAAGTAGAAAATTCAGACAAGATGTTCAATCACTGTTTTTTACAAAATGCTGTGTGAGATAATTCACTGATGCTAGTACTTCAGAGATCGGAAGTAAATAAATTCTAGATTTCTGAATACGAATTTTACTATATGGAAACGTCGGAATCCATGTTTAGCATGCCAACTTTTCTGATTTGCAAATTCCTTAAATTGTATCTTGCATTGTTGACTATTTCTTTCTTTTTGGGATGAAATGTTATCTCTATGTTTTTATGTATTTATCATTGTACACGTACGTGCTGAACCAGAAGTAACTCTTTAAGATTATGTAGCTGTGTGCAACAAATCTAAAAGGATATCAAAATATGACATGGCGTATTCAGATAACTAATATCAAGAATATCTGTTTCCTACATATGCATTTTATGTGCTTTAAATAAAAAACACCTACCATATGCAATAAAAGTCAACATTGAAAATTAAATGTGTTTAGATACATTCTGGTATATCTAAATTCTTAAGTGTTGGAACATTCTACCCCTTCAATGAATTATAACTTTTAAGGACAGATAATATGTTGTTTATATATTGAAATCAGGTCTTCCAACAATCTGTTGGAATTCCCTTGGGTACCAATTGTGCCCCATTGTTAGCAGACCTATTTTTGTATTCATATAAAGCAGTATTTATTCAAACGTGAAAAAAATAAATCACTCGCTGTGGCCTTCAACTTAACATTCAGGTATATCGACGACGTATTATCAATTAAGAATTGTTACTTCCATACCTGCGTCGATTCGATATATCCCAGTGAACTTGTAATAAGAGATACCACAGAGTCTGCTCATCTGTTTCATATTTGGATATTTTACTAGAAATGGACATTGATGGTAACCTAACGACAAAACTTTATGATAAACGTAATAACTTCAATTGTTCTATAGTCAACTTTCCTTGCGTTACTAATGTAGCAATATACCTTCATCACCTGCATATGGTGTTTTTGTCTCTTAGTTAATTCGATACGCAAGGGCATGCTCTTCGTATGAACAGTTTCTAAGGCGAGGCAAGCTACTGACAAACAAGTTGATAAAACAGGACTATCAGCAGTCTCGTTTGAACTCATCTTCTCGAAAGTTCTATGGTCGATACAACGACCTTGTCAGCAAATACAATCTTCCACTGGGTCGCATGCTGACTGACGTTTTTCATACTTATTGTTAGACCATAATTAATCACCTAATTGTCTACGGACTTTTCCGTTTTTTCCCCGATTACGACAAAGAGCACACGGCGGGTGTGACTGGTCAGCAGAGGATGCTCACTCCTCCATGGCACCTGATCCTACCTCAGTTTTTAAAGAGGTTCGTGTTTGCTCTGCTCCTGTTTTGTAATTTTCCTTTGGACTTTTGAATTTGAACACTTCGTTATCACCACATGTCATATTCAGACAAAAATATAATGTGCAAGTAAATAAATTCAAGATTTACAAATACGTTCGAATAAATTAAGTCATGTACAATTTTACCCTTGCCACTTACATCCATCGGATGAAGGACCTGGGAGCTACAGTGCTACTCATTGAAAAAAATGTGTATTTATTGCGCACGAAAATGTGCGCTAGTTTTGGACTGATTTACCTTATTTATACGCAAATTCTGTGAAAATAATTAGTACCATTAAATTATTCATGAAATTTACTACTGATATCGTCTCTTTACTTGCCCAATACCTTCTCTGGAACACACTACTGATCTCAGAAAATCAAGTATGTTAATTTTACATCGAGAGGCGCCATTTTTACATGTAAACAAACTGCACCACTTCACGTCACGGGGCTAGTGTTGGTGTTTAAAAGATGATCTGAAATCTGATCTGATGATTAGTTGGTTGACCGCCTAATCTTCTTTTAATGCACACTTTTAAACGTTTAAATTTCCTGTTTTAGAAACTTTTTCTCAAGAGCCTTGATTTTAAGACTACTTTTGTTCTACTGGAGTTTGGAGTCAGCTGAAGACACTTGATACTTACATAATTCATAAGTTGTTGACAAGTGGCTAGAAAGGACGTACATGTATGTAGGTTTTTGTATATAGTTTAGAAAATGTTTAAAACAGTAGCACTGAACAATCTCTCTCTGTCTATCATCAACAAAACAAAACACCTGCCAGGTTTAGTACTGACAACCTGTTGAGAATATCTGTCGCTTTCTAGGGACCTAAACAACAAATTTCGTAAGAAAGTCTTGATAATAACGGTTAAGTTCAACACATGTCCACCTTAAAATAACTTTATTACTCAAGCAGTGTAATAAAACCGCCTATATAAGAATTACCGATAATGATACACAAATACATTATATATGGCATGATATTTTATGCTTGCAATGTATGTTAGCTTTATAAATTTGATAGCATAGAACTCTTTTAAGTTATTTTAGTACGGTTTTTATCATATCGGGACCCCAACCGGATAACTTGTTAAACGAAATGCTCAATATCAAATTTAAACAACCATATCATATTTGTTTTTCAAATAAATTGGATATTCATAAGTACTCTCTAATTCTAATAAAAGCACTCAATCATAATGTTTTATTATTTAGAACTATTTCGTTGGTACTAGTTAATCTATGAAGGTTTTTATATGATGTATCTTTTTTCTTCAAGTAACGATAACTTACTTTTGACAACGATTACTCATGTCCATTGTTTAGACTTCTATTCATGGTGATGGTAATTAAATAATTGCATTGATAAAACATTTTTAATAAAGAAATGTATATGAGAAAACCTGAAACTTTGAAATAATTTGAAAATTATTTATATAATATAATTAATTTATCACGAACACTACAAGTATTGGTTGAGTGATGGATGGCCCTGACCAATTTTGAATTATATATACATATACACATAAAAAAAATAATATAAAGGAAATATGTTTTGTTGCAAACTTAAGGATTTCACCTGGAAATACTCTGTACAATAGCATTCTATAGTTTGACGGATGCAAGGATTTCTTTAATGGAAGTTGTTCCTTCTTATATGTACTTTGGGGGCATTCACTCCTTAGTCATGAGTCACGTGATCTGTACAGTAGGTAAATATTCATTTCTTGAACCAAACATTGGTTTGCTTTAAAAGAAGATACGTCCATTGCTTTCGCTATGTCATGGCTAATGATGAAGGGAATCCAATATATATTCCTCATTTCGTCAGATCTTGTTCTTTGTGTTTTTATTCACTTCTAAATAAAATAACCTTCCATCAATACTTTGATATATTATATACCTAAATTAGTTTTGTGTGAATTACATGTAACATCTATCATCTCTCTCTCTCTCTATCATCTATCTATCTATCTATCTATCTATCTATCTATCTATCTATCTATCTATCTATCTATCTATCTATCTATAAGGAGAAAGTGAGATATTCCTAAAATAGCTAACTTATTACGTCGTACTGAAGTTTACAAACTGGGACGATGGGAAACCCTTTAGACAAATACATCAACAGTATCTATCTATCTATCTATCTATCTATCTATCTATCTATCTATCTATCTATCTATCTATCTATCTATCTATAAGGAGAAAGTGAGATATTCCTAAAATAGCTAACTTATTACGTCGTATTGAAGTTTACAAACTCGGACGATGGGAAACCTTTTAGACAAATACATCAACAGTGACTTAACACTTTAGCAACTATATAAGTGTATGTATTATATCAACGGAATACTGAATTGCCTTCTCTCCGGTAAAATTCCCTCTTAATCAACTTTGTTTTCTCATAATCCAGTTTTTTGCTAACGTTATTATGTTCGTATAATTTACCTCTATTAATCTTAAGTTTTGTAAAAAAAAAAAAAAAAATGTTACATAAAAACACAGCTCTTCATAATGAAATAGTGTTTGGCAATCTTTAAAACTATGACTTTTTACTAAGCGAGTTGACAAAAATGTTTTTCTTATGTGAATTAAATGATGACGACGACATATCAGACACATTGAAGCTGCATATTTTGGTCGTAAATTCATATTTCTTAAATTTAACATCAAATTTATGAGTTTTGTTGAGGTTTATGATTACAAGTTTTCAAATACAAGACGAAACAATGACAAGACGATCACATGTTTATCTCAATATGCGGTGGATATCACTCATGTAATATTTTTTTGATATTCCACTGCGTGTACTTACGCCACACGATGTCATAGTTAAACATTACGTAGCTTCAGGCGGATGATTGACGTAAAATGAAAAAGTAGCGAAATAATTCAGTTGAAAAGTGTAGAGTTTTAAATCTGAAGCATTTAATGCTGTTTTAATTTTTTCTGAAGTAAATCTATAGACTGTAAGTAATTGTTTTATATTTTATGCTATTTATATTACTGCTTATTAACGAAGCATATTATATTTACTAAATATGTAAATCATATAGTGAACTGCAAATCTGTTTAAATGTAAATTATCATGAGTGAAAACTTGGTGTTTGAGCAATACTCATTACAGTTATTTTACCAACTTTAATCCAGATAACCTTAATGTAGGTTTAAGAGTATTGTTGTATGAATTTAGATACCATACCTGATGAATTCAATGTGAGGATCATGCAGATGCAGATCAAGGCTTTGTGTCACACATAGGTATGCATATATATAAATATCAGATTTGATACTTATTATAACTCTTTAGATATCTAAGTTAGCACTGCGATAAGGGGAATGACTCTTGTTTATAAACTGTGCTTGGCAAAATCATGAAATGGATATTTTGAATCTGATACAATGCAGTGTTATATTATGTGTGACCTATTTTATTTTTATGATGATGTAATATTGATAAATTACTTATTGTGATACATGTATTGTTAAATATTTCAGAGCTTAATGTAAAGAATAATACATTATCGAGAACCCTACTGTTGTCTATATATCTACAATAACACTACCATTACAATAATATAAATATAAGTAATATGGAATTCTTTGAAGGGCTTCATTGGATTTGACCATGCCCCGACCAAAATTGCCGCCTTATAATACTCAAAAAATGATTTTTTTATTTCTTAAATAGCTAAGACAATGAAATTTCAAAAACAACCGTTTGTCCAGTTTCATATATCTACATTGGTATTAAAAATGTGGATTTGCTTCTTTCATCACCACAGAATTAATGTAAATGCAATAATAGTTCAAAAATTAAAATATGCCAACTCAAGTCACAATATAGTCTGTAGTATATGACAGCTGATTTGTACACTTTTCATTAAAAGGAAAATCGGTGGTAATATTATCAATAAACGAACGAATTAAATAAGATACAGTTACTGTTGTATTAATTAGTTTTCCACTCGTTGTTTGAAATGGTACTTATGCTAATTGTAGATAGATCTTTAGAAAAAATGTATTATTGCTAATTAAATTTTAAAATAAATGGAGATAGGACTTGTATCTAAACATTGGAATCTCTTTCTTTTATTCTCAAAAATACACAAAGTAAAATAGTTTTGAACTTTTAAAAGAACATTTCTCACTTGAGGTGTTTGAACAAAAATATAAAAAAGATAACAAAATGTCTTATTCCTTATCAACATGATTTCGAACTAGTGTACACAGAAGCAGCTGTGAGACTTGTCTCTATTTTCATAAGCTAATTTCCAAGATTCGTTGGTTTTTTTCCTTTAGTTGTTTTTGTGTGTGTGTGCATTTAATGACACTTCTTAACTAACTCGTCGTCCTAGAACACTTTTTATGTAAATGAAGTGTGACGGAAGGAAATATCACGTGTTCCTGCAATATGATGTTAAGGATTACATTTACTCAGGGGCGAAAAAGAATTCCACTATTAGGAACGAAAAACTACTGATTGTACATTGTAGCCCTACTATTGTGGTGCTGTTTTTCACTTTCAAATAACTAGGTCAATGACCTAATTTTTATGCTAGTGACCTCTGAACGTTTATTGAAAAATTTGTCAAAATTGTCCACCCTTACCTAGGTTTTCTTTATTTTGAAATTATTAGAAATAATAAAACAATTTGTTCGTTGGGAGATGATAAAATACGAATAGTTTTACTAATTTCATATTTCAATGAATCGTTTAAAGCTCATATTTTGAATTTAATTCAGTTCGAATTTCCTCTATAATTTTCACCCATTTTTGATCGAGTATTACAAAAAACTGACTAATAGGAGCTCCAAACTATTGATTGCCTAAAACTATTTTTATTGTCGGTATTCTGTTGACATTAACATTATATAAGATCAATGATCAAATTTTCGAGATATTCTGTCTGAAATTAATTTTATGTAATTTTTAGATTTTTCCCTTCGCGTGCCATCTAGTGACATAAAATTATACACAAGATAATACAACCACAAATTATGTAAAATGGCATGAAAAACACGTAGAAACTTAACTTTTGTAATTTCATTGCTGGAGAAAGTTTTTAAGAGAAAAAAAGAAAATGAAAATATTAGTCCGAATTTCCTCTGTTTCAGAATAAATCTACCTTTCTCGTAGTATATCTTCCGTAAATGAACAAAACATGGATATTGATATCGATATTTGTTTATAACATTGATATTTTGTGTTTTTAAAACAATATTTGATTTCAAGTATTGAACTTTGTAAAAATATTTTCTGAAATCTCAAACCCTGAGTAAACGTAATCCTTAAATTAAAATTGTTATCATCGGATATTTAATCTCTTAAATTTATGGTGACATATATCTGTCTCTACAAGCTTCATAGATCATGTCAAGATACACGAACATTATGTGAACATACAGGAAAGGTTATGTTCACATGCAAGAAAATCACGAGATCAGGTACACTACCTTTTATGATATTCTGATTAAAATATGGATTAATTGATTAGCGCTAGTATCTGTATTTTGAATTATTGTTTTCCTAATACTTATACAACAGGGTACATTATCACCCTGCATCTTGTATTTAACGTATTTTAAAGAGAACTTTTTGTCAGGATAATTCATATAATAATTGTACATGTATATCGTTTTTGTATCAGTTTTTAATATCTCTCATATTGGAATTACCTTATTCCTCTTACCAATTATTTGATATACATTAACAATACAATAACTATAAATAATGACATAAAAATATTTAGCATTACAATTGACAAGAATTCTTTTTTCTATATTGTCTGTCACATACAGCTGTTTATATACTCGTATGCTTGTAAACAAAACAAAAACAAAATATATCTATATATAATTATTTTTTTAATGAATAAGATATGAATTTTTATATTATGAAAACAATTTAATAAATGCATATAATCATAATCTACTAGGATTATTTTTTAAAAAAATTATTTGAGATACCATCATTTATAATATCATTCACTATAACGCGTTATGATATAAAACCGTTGAGATATGACCGGTTACTTTTCTAGCCGACGACAACTTACCTTGAACAAGACATGCAAACGACGTTGTTTGTAGAAATATACTAGAACCTTCAAGAACATCGAAATTCCTAGATTGATTAAGATGATCCTTGCAAAAATGAATTTCAATTCTACATTCATTTGAATTACTGTGTAAAAATTAAATGTTTAATAGAGGAAAAGATAGTGGTTCTTCCACTTAAATTATTCATGAACATAAGCTTGCACACATGTTTCAGAGAATCAAAGCGAAGAAATAGTCATACAGTAGTCCGGTCTATTTACAATAATAAGGCAAAGGCTTGTATAGATATTTTATTCCTTCAGCATCATGCCAAGCGTTTTAATATGGTATGGTATACTGCAGGGAAACACTGTTTTAATATGGTATGTGAAACGCGTAAGTCTAAAGAAATATTTGAATTTTATTCGAGCAAATAACAAACGTAAAGAACTCATACCTTCTACCGTATAATAACAATTCTTTACTTGACAAACTTTGACCATACTTGTCTAGGCAGCAAAAAAGAAAAAGCAGTCCTGAGAGAAAGATAGCTCTCATGTTTACTTGAACATTTTGAAGGTTAACAAATATCAATACATTTTATTTAAGGACTGAATGTTTTTGTTTTATCATTATTTTGAATTCTTTTTTCGTGTATCATGAAACCTATATCCAGCCTCCTCTCTTATCCTATTCCATACTCTAGTCAGTGTAAAGGTTATAGATAGTGGCAATATGCCATATATGTTTTTATTAAATCATTCTGATATGATTTTTGATATCACTATAAAAACAATTTTGAGAAATGTATTTAAGGAATGAATTCAATATTTATTAGTTTTATACTATATAAAATGGTTTGGGGCAGTCACGCGAAGCGGTTTATCAAAAACTGTAAAGTGTCCCAAACCAGCTTATATCGTATAAAACTAATAAGTATTGAATTCATTGCTTATAATTAAATTCTTTGCTATTATTTGTAGATAAAAACAGTCATTTGACCTTTAAAATGACATTAAATCGTAAAAATTTATACCTAACGTCAGGCGGATTGATACGTTTTTGACGTTAGTCTTACTATGACGTAGGCAACATTCTTTATACGATATAAAATAATTTTCTAAGCCAATCAGAAAGTGCGTTACAACCAAAAATTAAATTATTTGAAGAGAAAATTTTGAAAATTTGAAAAATGACTGATATAAGGATTTGCGAATTATTGTGAAGTAAAATCAGGTAGAACATCTATAGCGGCGGAATGTCACCAGTGACCCTTTGATGCCGCGATAGTTTGGAAATCGACTTTGCGCAAAATTGCATTTGTGAATTATATGTTTAGCTGAGAAAATTACGGCGATCTGTTTACAAATTCTTTCCTGATTTTTTGTGTGTTTCTTCATATAACAAAGCAAATGTTGACTATGTTTTCGGGCAACATTGATTATATTAGCCACCTTTGGACGACAAATTGCCCTCCGCTAGGCGTCGGCAATATTTCGTCCCTTTGGGACTAATATAATCCATGTTGCCCTCAACCCCAGTCAATATTTGTATAATATTAAAACCACTTATGATTTTGTAAATCTACATTTCTAAAGTTAAAATTCCCCCATCTTATGTATTTTTACTTAAGAAACTTTACATGATACAACTGATCAAAATATGACAGCCTACACAAAAAAGAACTGAAAATGTGGGATTTTGGGGCTAAAATTAAAATGGAGATGTTTTCTTTACCTTATCTATAGATTATATAAACGATTCAAACATTTTTACTTTTAAATTGTTTATAACATTTTACTATATTTTCTATAATAACTGTCATGTATCAACAAAAGTCACCCGATCAATGTCCTGTCTCCCCTTAAAATATACTAAACTTGTGTTTGAAATTTAAATGGATTTTTTCTACTGCTTCTTAGAAAAAAATGTTTGCACATATTTTGGGACCCTCCTTTTGGCTAGTAAATGTGCTTGGTCGATCCACCCACCCTTTGAACGCACCTATTTTACATGAATGAACGTGTTTTGTTTCGGACAAGAATAACTTTCTGACACAAGTGTCACGTAAATGCTGTATGAATTGCTTTGGACGGTAAACGTCAAAACTTAGGGTGCGCTTGACTTGTCTACACTGTCGTACACCCGGTGAAGACGATTTACACCATATAATCAAGCGCAGTTTGGTTTAGAGTATCATTTACAGTATTGATGCCAAAGAGGCAACATCAGCTGAAGAATTTCTATTTGGAGACGATTGCTCCGTTTTCTTTTGGTTTAGTTTTTTTTTGGCAATTAATTGCCACCCTTGGTAGTTTGCTGGTAGACACACGATGTATTTGTTTCCTTTAGGCTGATAAGAAACTTTATTCAGGAGAGATAGATTTAAAAATGAAAATATTTTATGCTCATTTTTTTTTATTTTTAAAGTGATGATAGACAGATGAAGAAAACAATAGTCTATGTGTTGAGTCTGTAGTAATGTTCCAGAATACGATGATATTACATTTAGGAGAATTTGCAGACTCAAAAGGTCATTCGTTGAAGTTATTGGACAAGTAATAGGTGGAAAGCTCATTTACAAAGAACCTCCACTTTGTCCGGAAAAGCAGGTTTTGATAACACTGTGGTATCTGGGCACACAGTCAGCGGTTCTAATGACGGCGGACAGAGTTAAGATTGGCATCACCGATTTTAGCGTCATCAGAGCTTGTCGAAATGTTGTTGATGCCCTTGTTTCTGTCATACCAAGGGTAATTAAGTGGCCAACTAGAGGAGAGATTGAAACCATTATACTAGAATTTCAAAGAACGAGGTTTCCCTGATAAGATGGTACTCATATCAAATTTACACCTCCCCCAAACCATCCAGAACAAAATATTAACCGAAAAGGATTCCATTCTTTGCAGTTACAGTGTGTATGTGATTCAAATTTACTTTCCATATATGCCTATGTAGGATGCCGGGAGTGTCCATGACGCCCGCGTTCTTAAAAACTCAGAAATATGGGACAATGACCCACAACTGTGTGGAGACAGCATATTACCGCTGATTCAGCATACCCCCTACACATAAGAATGGTTACTTACACTATTTCGACGTGTTGTCTTACTAACAAATTATAACATCGCCTTGTCAGGTACAAGAGTCGCAATCGACGAAAGTGCTTTTGGACTCCTGAAAGAACGTTTTAAGCAATTGCAGCACATTGATTAAGTAGGACTAGAACATACATACAATATTATAATGTCATGTTGGCTACACAATCTCTGCATTCGTCAAGGAGATATTTACCTGAGTACTTTGACAACAACGAAGACCAACAAGATGCTGTCGTCAACGCCCTCGGTAATGTTTATGGAGTATTCAAAACAAGCCAAATAGCCAATCGACTATTGCGTCCTGACGCCAATATTGCATGATTGATTTTTATGTATAAAAGCCCCACTTGCAAACGTGATATTGTAAGAAAGTGTTACTGAAATTGTATAACTTCAAGAATAAACAATTAACTTTTGTGTATATATATTTTTTTTAATTTTCTGAATATCATAAACATTAACATATTTTTGTCATTTATCTGCATGTACAAAATATGTTTTATATATCAGACCTATTGTCAAGACTAACAAAGTCAACATGTATCAAAATTAACAATTATTTTTACCAAACAAAGAAAGGAAACGTTTGGATTATCAGGAAGCATTAACTCTACGAATTTGGTTCCAAATTATCTACCAACGTCTCAAACATCTTTTTTCCCTTCATTTTGAACAATTTGAAAAAAAAACCCAGCAAAATAACTAATTGAATTGGTACATGTTAAATGTATATAAACTGCAAATAATTGGATTATTAATAACATAGATAATCTTTGCGTTTTATAGCGGTACTTGGAAACGGAATACGTTTTTTTTACCTGCACTGTCCTCTTTGTCTGTAGATCGCTGCTGTGGATGATCATGGTCAAGCTCCGTCTGCTCGGCATTCTGGATTACCTCAAGGGTTCCATCATCTTTAACGAGAACGTTAATAGCCCCAGCATTACCTTTTATGAAATTTGCGATTCTTTCTTTAAATTCTTCCTCAGCCAATGGATGTACAAAACGGCGCAGTTATCTTTGTCAAACTTCATGAAAGTTAGATAACTTGTTATACAAGCTACAATAATTAGTGACATTGAATTTCATAATATTTACATTAAACAGGTCATATTATTTTTGCACAGTATACCTGAATTCAATATTTATAATATTTACAATAATTTATAATTATTTATATTATAATAAGGCATTATTAAAAATATGAATGATTTATTTTTGTTTTTGTTTTGTTTTTGTTTTGTTTTTGTTTTTGTTTTTCATGTCTTTTTTCTATAATGGATAGGACTTATCCTTTTCCATTTTATTAAGATAAATGGGAAAAAACCGTGCATGCCTCGTAACTTCCTCCATCCCTGGATTCAGGCACACTTGTTACAAAGGATATCGATGTCCTTCTCGAGGCGTAAAATTTACCCTACGTCAAAACCTTCACAAGCTGCGTGGAATACTAATTAAATCTACCTCAAAACCTTCACAAGCAGCGTGGAATACGGATTAACTCTACGTCAAAACCTTCACAAGCAGCGTGGAATACTGATTTACAGGCTTTACAGCGCAGGAAAATCCTAAAACATACAATCTTAATTATTGTTTTATTATTGTATTATTATCTTAGAAACGTTCTGCGCTTTACTGCTTATAAATATTCATAGAAGTATTCGTAATTTTCACTTATTGAGATTAAAAAAATACCTGTACTCTGCATCCACAAAAATTTTAACTGCCTTTGTTTCTTTTTCAAACGCCGGAATTGAAATTAAACTTCGGAAGTTGCCACGAATATTACTTTTAGCTATTGTTTACATCGGGCTACATATATCGAAAGCGTTTATCAATTAAAGTACACATTAATTTATCACAGTCTTACTATGGTATGTCATAGAAAAGTTGATTTTTGTATTAGCCTGATCTACATTTATATACATTATTAAATAAATGCGTTTGAAACTATCTTCTAATACTTCATAGTACATATAGCCGTTGACTTTTGCCGCCGAAACATGTTTAATTGGTAATAAAAAAAAATCTAGGCTTTTGATTTTATTTTTCTTATGCATTGAACACTTTAATATTAATACACATGATGTGCTACAATTAGGTTATCAAAACGTATTTTTTGCATTGAAAGAGAGAGACCCTGCAGATTTTGCAGCTTACTATTTTGTCGCCATATTGGAAAGTGAGGTGTAATTTCCAACACAAGCCCTGAACAGAGTGTAGACGGTGTACACCTAAAGTGTACACTTTTGCACTTGCTTATAAAAAGGTGTACACCGGTTATAAGGTGTAGACAAATCAAGCGCGCACTTAAATGGTAACATAGCAGCCATAATCTATTATGCATTTTCATCTTATTATTGAACAAAACGTTCCAACATACCTATAATTTCTCAGTTCAAAATATCTGGATTAATCCTCCTTCGCATATTATGGAACAAAGTTATCATCTATTATCTAGATCTAGACCGTGTAATGTCCATTACTCTCCTTTTGACAATGTTGTGGAAATGTTAGCATCTCTAGGAATTTAAAATGGTCTTTGCTTGTTATAGCAAACATTAAAAGTGCAATTATGTAACGTGTTCAAATGCGTTGAGATTTTATACTCATGATATAGATGACATGTTGATAAATTGGTTACTCAATTTATTAATCAATCTGCTTTGCTCCTTCTTCTAAAATTTCTTTCTCTAATGTATATCCATTTTAGAGAGAGAGAGAGAGAGAGAGAGAGAGAGAGAGAGAGAGAGAGAGAGTAGAACAATAAAACACACTATTTACATAGATCTTTTCTCGTAATAAAGAGATCTTTTCTCGTAATAACGAGATCTTTACTCGTAGTTACGAGATAATTAATTGGTAATAACGAGATAATTAACTCGTGATAACGAGATATTTTCTCGTAACAACGAGATAATTAACACGCAGTACCGAGATCTTTTCTTGTAATAACGAGTTATTTTTTCGAAACGAGATAATTAATTCGTAATAACGAGATGGATTCTCGTAATTATGAAATCTTTTTCTCGTAATTACGAGATAAAAAGAGCTTTAAATTAAACATCCAGATTTCACGCTTTAGCGCGAAAGAAAACAACACAGTCAGTGGTGCATAGGTAGAGTACCCAGGCCACTTGCGGTGAGGCGTGACTAATCCTTCATGTCTGGCTAGCGCTGTCGATAAATTTCAAAGTGATTTGGGAAGTCAGCGTGTTTTTACAAGCTGATAAAAGTTTTGCGCGTGAAAACAAAGATACATTTGACAAAAATGTTTTCTATTAATTAAATAGTGAAGTAAGGGGGTATTTCAGGTGTTATAACACATATTATATCACAATGATATCGGTTAAAATAAGTATGGGCATTAATATATATTCTTTTATATAATACAAGCAATAGCCATAATATCATTAAAACTGGTATCATATAACTGAACTTGAGTTTTCTGCAAACTCAAAATAAATAGCAAAATTAAATTCATGTGTTTATTGTGTCCACAGTGCTGGTCGAGAGTTTATTATTTTTAATATTGAAAAGTGACATCATTTGCTGCTTGTTTTTTGTTTTTACCAAGCAATAGAATAATAGATGATGATAATAATTGCCTTCTGAACACAGCAACACAAGCTGTATAAATTTCAAACTAGTAGTCATATATTAAATAAGAAATAAATCAAATTAAAAACGAATGCATTTAATTACACTATCATAATTTACGTTAGAAAATGTCGATTACACACAATATCCCCCTAAATCAAATGGGTAAGGGGTAGATTCTCCAACTTATTAGGTTCAAAAGGTTAACAGGTATGCGTTATATTATATCAGACAAGCAAACCTGAATGCCAGACTATAAATAGAAAATTGCATTTACAAGATCTAGCATATTATATTTAATTTTACTCATGTTGGTTATTTCCCTTTTTGAACACAGTTCGATAAAAGAACAAAATTTGTGCATGTAGTGAACGATTGAATCTTTTTACTGCAATAAAAAACTTAACTTGGATAAGGTGCAATGCAATAACAAGCACTACTGCGTACACTTTTGCAACAGATATTGAAGGATAAACCCAGAGCTGTCATTCAACACAATCCCGACCGATCCTGAGAGTAGAGGTAAATGGATTTCGGCTATTCGGAGAGACATGATGGATCTTTTTAAGCGTGAGTCTCTGTGATTTCTGGGTTTTTATTTAACAGATCTTCTTATGGTTTTTACCAAAAAAAAGTTCTGGTAATAGTGCGACAGAATTTTGATAGAAATCTAAATGCATTTAAAAGCTTGATCAAAAATGTTCTTAAGTCGGTTGACCTGTCTAAACGACGAAGTAGGCCTATGAATGGCATTTTTGGCTAAATACTTGCACATGTACTATGATACTATGATCATGTACATGTAGGTTGGCTTTAGGCCCCAAGTATGGCCAAATATATCCATTCAGTTAATATCAATATGTTTATTTTATCGTGTAAATGACATACAGGAAAACTTAATTTAGCTGTATTTTAAAAATAAAATATGTATTATAACTTGTTTATCCCAAATGATTTATGAAGACTAGCTTTTATATTTACAGTTTGTTTTCAACATTTCAAGTGTGGAGACTTTTAAGTGGACACCTTTAAGAAAACCCTTGAAAATATTTGATGTCATTTATTAACAATTTGTCTTGCTGGTGGTTCTGTTACTGCTGTAGTTTTCATCCAGAAACACTTGTTTCTGTAAAAAAAAATCCAGAAACAAAAATCCAACCCAATAGTATATTAATAACACAAGTTATCAAACTCTGAATGATGTCGAATACCCCCTCCCCAGATTTGATTTAGTTTTCGCTTTCATGCGAAATGCAAATGAGAAATTGTTTAGTACTATTCCAGTTTTTCAGTTTCAATTTCTTTATTGACCAATATTTAGAGCCCTCGATGGGCAACAGGAAGATTGTACAATAAACATTCATAATGCTAAATAAACACATACACAAGACTTAGAAGGGAAGAGTTGGATGATTGAAAGAAGACAGCTTAAACATTTATTTAGCATATACTTAGCATGTATATTTATATATATTAAACACCCATACATAAATATGTCAAAATAATAAAAAAACAAATCTGAACTGGTTTATCACATGATGAGAAACTACATGTAATATTTGATTCAGAAATACAAATTAAGGCAGTGTCTTTTGTACAAATTTACCAAGAGAGTTGATTTAATATGTTTCTAATTCTTCAGTTTAAAATCCAAAAATAATTTTTGTTGAAACTATCTCTTAAACAGTAAATTATCTACACAACCATATATGATGTACCCACTTTTGTCTTTGAATGTGTGTAAACTGCAGTCAAACATTGCTTGCTAACTAGTAAACTTGTCAGATACTTTGTGTTATTATTATGCTATAGGAGTTTAGGTTATTTCGTTTTACAGAAATAAGTGTCGGTGAGCATAGTTCAATAAGCACAGACCCATGGAAAAGTTAGTGAACTTGTTACAGTGTACATAGATAAAATGATAGACTGTATGTTTTATTATTTTTAAACTCATACATTTTAGTGAGTAGAGATGATTGTACATAATAAATATTTATTTTGAAACCATGGGCTAGTGCTTTCGATTGGGTATCGTCTGTATTAATTTTTACATATATAATGTGATATATATATATATATATATATATATATATATATATATATATATATATATATATATATAGATCATGCCAGTTCTAATTTATATATATATATATATAAATATATATATATATATATATATATATATATATATATATATATATATATATATATATATATATATACTTGACATGGTTTACGGGTCATAAACATGGGTTATGGGACCCTGCATTTGTGGTAGGCTTATTACAAAAGGAAACGCATTTTTAGGAATAGTTTTTGACGAAGAAGCCAAATATAAGATAAATATAAAGATTACTCATATTTGGTTTCAAAGCTATAGATAACGTTGTGGGTCACCACATTGTGGGTATATGTCCCACAGCGATATATAGTAGATGATATATATAACATACTTGTGGATAGGAACCCACAAACCATATCATGGCAATATATATATATAATTTTTTTTATGGGATATATCCCACAAACCATATATGGACGCAAAAACAATGATATATAGCATACAGCTAAATATGATTTGTATAAGAGCACAAAATACAACATATCATTTTATCAGACATATATAGGCTTTTTCTTTGAGGAAATTTGTTTTATAAAAGTACCTGCAAGAATTACTAACGTTCTCTACTAATGGCAATAGTGCACAGTATGGAGCATTCCCGAAAACAGAACAGCCAGTGATGCACTGAAGAATTTTGCTTTGTAAACCTCTTGTGATGAAAAGATTTAGATACTGTACTAAATGAATCACAGACGTATGCAATTTAAGTCATAAACAGCATGCAAAGCATGCATTGAAATGATCATAGATATGTTAATGCACCTCAGGAAGAAGTTTGGTTTGTGTACCCCTTTTGATAAGCTGAACACAGATCAAAACATTGTCCTTAACCGGTGTCAAAGATAAAAAAATATTTTTAAATACGTTGTTTTTTTAAGTTTGGTTGGTATATTTCCAAAGATAATTTGGTAACAGACCAGAAAACTTCTTAACTAAAATCATTGACGCCTAAAGCGTTAAATGCCATTGGTTTGAAACTACTTGTAAATATTAAGCTATGAATAACTTATCTCTGTTATAGCTTAGGTCACACCAAAATGTCCTATACGTTTTTCCTAGTGACCTTGTCTTAATAATATCTGATAAAGGTAATAACCCAAATGATTATTTTCCTGGTCTCCTTGTTCATGTAATACCACGTCTAGGTCATGACGAATCCCTACGTGACCA
Source organism: Magallana nippona (assembly GCA_033439105.1). NCBI lineage: Eukaryota > Metazoa > Mollusca > Bivalvia > Ostreida > Ostreidae > Magallana > Magallana nippona. The sequence continues at coordinate 2,558,504 of CM065919.1, read as the reverse complement.
TGTCCATCTCTGTGTCAAATAAAAGCAGCAGCAAATCTATAACCCCCACCCAAAATATTGCTATGGCATGGCAATCTCTCCTCAACATTTTTCGTGTAGACACACAGAATAACAGACAGACTAGGTAAATCCTTTATACCATGATACCTTTATTTGCAGAGGTAAAACAACATTAATAAGGGAACACTTTTATCAGTTAAAGATTATATTTTATTTTTTTAAGTTAGAAAAATTTGTCATGCATGATTTCATAAACAAGACATATAAATGTAAACATTCTTGATAGCTGTAATAGTAGTAGCATTGAAAATTGTTCACAGACAGAGAGACAAACAGAAAGCTTCACAAACAGATAACACACCTTACCATCGCATACACTCTTCTGGTCTATGGCCAGCAGAGCTAAAACCAGAGGTGCCACGGGAAATTGAACGTCACAGATTTCCTATGCAAACATAAGGGGAAATATACCATAAAATGTAAATATTAGATATTAATATGATTGTCCTTTTAAACGATAAGTATTCTAAATTACATTTGTCATATACTTTTAGAATATATGCAATATACATTTCAATCATGTTCACTTAACCTTAAACAAAAAAGTAACACATAAGAAATTAAAACATCTTATTGCTGACATTATGATTTTAAAATGAATAAACACACCAAACATGAGGTCACACATCAGGGACACATGCTGCAGATGGGAAGCAGAGAGAGTATACAGATATAATACATAAACATTCAATCTAAAACATGAAGCATCCAGTAGACTCTTGTTTATAAATAAGTCGAAGGTGTTTTATAAGGAGATACTCTTCCAATTACTGTTCAAATTTAAAGGGTTTATCACAGAATCATGTTTGACTGCAAGACCAAACGTCCTAAATTTGTCAACTTATTTAAGTCTAAGCATATGTTGCATTTTACTCTTTTTCTGATGAATACTTCTATCTTTTTCTGATGAATACTTCTACCAGCAAGACATTTGTATTTGTTTTTTACTTTCAGTGCCTCTGCCTTTCTTGGTACACTTTTATTTTTAAAGCCCATATAAAATTCAAATGTCCTATTCCATTTTCCATTTTTTCTTTGATGGTAATATGGTGTATGATGGTTCATCCACTGATTCTATACCACTTGGGACATAATCCTTGTGTTAAAAATAATGTTTTACAATAACTTCAAAAAATGCACATGCACTACAGTGTATGTGGTGTGCGAGGAGAATTGTTCATATCCTTAAATAACAGTTTTTTTTTTAAAGTATGTGAAATGTGATGTTTTAAGGACTAATTGTCACAGAAATCCCCTCATATCCCCTTGAAAAAATAACTTTAAAAATTTCAACTTAATTAGAAATACTTTCATTCATACCTTGATCTATTTCTGCATTGAAAGCAACTTTTCTTTTCCTGTTTATACGTTGGTTTCTTTTAAAAAAAAAAAAGAAAAAAAAATCAAAGAAGATATTCCTTTTATATATACATGAACAATACATATATCTTTCTTTCACTGATGAAGAAGTGAATATAGATATATCAATTAATGAACAAACAGTATCACTTTTTCATTATATCAAAAGCACACATGCTCAACAATTCTTACTATGCAAATGGAACTTAATTACAATGTTGCATTTTATTGAAAGTTACAATCATTTAGCAATTAGCGAACAGCATTTAGCAATTGGGATATCAGTGGGATATATTCCTAATTAAGGTCTTTATATTAATAAATTAAAGCTGAACACTGGTCGTAAATAAGCACCCCCACAAGGTGTCTATGTATATATACCCTTTGATTTCGTTACGCCCGATTGCACACCTGATACTTGTGGCTGTCGTATAGTATCCCTTTCTTTGGTCTTTGGATTATATGCATTTATTTCTTATTTTATGTGCATATACTGTTGGTAAATAATGCATTAACCCGTTTATTTGATGTTAGTATTCTTTTTGCTTAAAAAAGTGCATAAAATTTGATAATTTCATTGCGACTGAGTAGCACAGCGAGGCAAGATGTATGTCCTCACAGGTGAGACCTCTACAGCGAAATACTTTAAATTGTTTAAATGTCTGGGGCTTATATAAGGTTTATAGAGGGATAGCGGTGATGAGAAAGAATCATTTTCATTGGACAAAATGATAAACAAGTCAAAAAATTTATGGCAGACAGTAACTATATATTTACGAGCGGTGTACAGCTTTCATGATGATCAAACTGTCAGAATTTCACTGTGTATGTTACATACAAACATCTTTCATGGTGGTTAAAAAAATGATTGTGTTTATACATACATACATACATATAGACTTATAACAATCATTAGTAAATCATCACAATCAAGCATCTTACAACAGTGACCCAAAAACAAGAACTGACAACTCTCTGTATCATATAGTCATACTTATATTGAACAAAAACCCATAATCATACATGTTTGAATACAAAAAATCCTAAAACAGTGACTGACATTCCATGAACATGTTGATAACCTAGTGATCAACAAACCATAAACACGTGTAAAGACTTCAACAATTAGCTCGAACAACCAATCTACAACAGTGATCCACATCCCATGAACAGACAAAAACATGTGTACATGTATATGACAATATTTACTTTCATCTTCTTTCCATCTATTAAATTGCATTGATTGATTTGAGTGATATTTACAAGTAACAAAGAAGACCTAATCACCAAATCTAGTGCATACGCATACTATCTGATTTCAGTATTTCTTGAGGATCATGACTGACTGACTCTCCTCGCGCCTTCAACCGCATTATGACCTGATATTATACTAATGCTCATACACATTTCATTTATGTTAATATTTGTTACCAGTAAAATGAATTCAATTTATCAATTTAATACTATATCAAAGGTTATATTCATTTTATAGCATTGTGCACTATTTTTATCAGCATGATTCGGCTGTTCCAAAGGCTCTTCTGTTAAATGCGCATTACTTGTAGAATAACAGATTTTTGAAAATTAAATCATAATTGCAGAAAGGTAAAAAACATAAATATAACCATTGAATCCTTATTTTTCAAAGACAGGTGGTCTGATTACTGCGACAGTGTGTGCAAACAAATTTTCATAACATGCTAGTGCTTGTTATTCAATTTGTATTCAATTTGTATACACACACTGTTGCAGTTATGTGACCACATCTTTCAAAAAATAATGCTTCAATGTTTAAATACTAAAAAACTATCTGCAATCACATATCAGTGTATATATTTGCATATAAACATATGTCTAACTTACTCATTATGTACGCATATAAACAGTCAAATATCTGTCCTCAAAGACACAAAAAACTCACGAATAACCCACACACAAAAATGTTGGAGCAAACAATATATGAAAGTGACCCATATCACGAACAGACAAATACATGTAAATATGAAAGCAGCTCCAAAACCATATGCATTCACATATATATGTTTGCAAATAAACAGATGCCTAAACTCAAAGACACAAAAACTCAGTAACAAACAATAGGAAAAATATTAGAACAAATTATCTCTGACAGTGAACCACAATTCATGAACAGACACAAACATGTATATATGAAAGCGATTCAAAAAACACAAGCATTCACATATATATCTTTGAATGTACACATGTACAAACTCAAGATGTATGGAGGCATATATATACCCGGTACACAAATGTCTATTAAGTAAACTCAAAGACACAAAAACTCATGAACAATCCACTGAAAAAATGTTAGAATAAGAAATCTACGACAATGACCCACAATCCATGAACAGACACAAACATGTATATATGACAATGACCCACAATCCATGAACAGATACAAACATGTATATACATGACAATGACCCACAATCCATGAACAGACACAAACATGTAACTATATACAGTTCAATAATTCATCGAACAAATTAGACATTGTCTAAATGTCTAAACTCAAAGACACAAAAAAGTCTTGAACAAACTACCTGTTACAGGATAAATGTTAGAACAAATAATCTACAATAGTGACCCACAATCCATGAACAGACACAAACATGTATATATATGACAATGATGCACAATCTATTATTGCAAATCTAACATGTATGTATACACTTCAGCCGATATGGCGATGTGTTGAGTGATGACACTTTTGAATCGGTGTGTATTTCAATTGCCATTCTGATTGGCACATTTTTGTAGACCTGCCCATTTATCAAGTGCATGTTGAAAACATGAATCTAACACGTGGAAACAAATGTCGGAGAAAGAAAACTTATAATAAAGTTGTGCTCACAAGTTTAAAATTACAGAGTTAATTGGAGAATAAACAGGATGAAGTCTATGTACATGCATGTGTAAATGATATATTGGTGAAAAAACAAAAATGTCGTCGAATAACTTTACTCAGTTTATTGTGAGGAGATTCTTCAGAAACTGTTTAGTGAACCAATATAGTTTATGTTACCATTCATAATGTACCATATGTGGAATATCGCATGAGTTGAACAGACTGTAATAGTGCTAATTTTTTCCTCACATAAAAGATTGCTGCCAAATTTAGATCTACGGGAAAATGATTCGGGTCCGTAGGACACTGATAGAACATTCTATCTATATAGATTCGGGTTGATATGCCGTGAAATCCAATAGACATTGAACAACTTATATGTCTTCACTTACTTACTTCCAATAAATATGCATTGAAAATCAACTCCTTAAAATGAAGATATGTGGTTTGTTTATGTAAATGTAAAACTGTGTGCAAAATGGCGTCTCGATCTGCACGTGAAAATTTTATCCCGAGGTCGGTTAAGCGTGTTTGAGAGAAAGTCAGCGACAAGTATGGTCTGATGAATGTTGAGGTAAATTAATGTCACAGACAAAGTGAGTTACAAAATGAGGTTAATCACAGATCAGTCCAAATTAAACAAGTTTTCGCCATAAATTGAAAGTTTTGTGTGTGTTTGAAGACACATGCACACTTATAATATTTAGTATGTGTGCCATTGATCGATTGAAGTTCAATAAAATGCAATTTATGTGATATTTTATTGTCAGTATCTGTTGTGAATTTTTTGGAATTGTCTACAACAAAATAAAAAATTGATGCGTAAAAATGATTGAATTTATCGATGTAGTACTATGCTGAATAATGAAATGGGGATCCTGTTTAAAATATATTTTGTACACCATAAAAAACCAAAAGCGATTATTGTGAGAACACTTGGTCAACTATTGCAGTGATTTTATTTTAGATTTTGCAGTCCTGGTACAAAGTTAAATGTCACAAATGGCAGTTTGTGAATAAATTATCAATACCGCGAAAGAGTGGGCGGTTACCAAATTGGCCAATTAAAACGCTTCTTTTATAAACTGCAACTGGTGATTCAACCTGTTTAAATGTTACATCAAATAGTGTCATCACTTAACGCATCGCTTCATCGGTCGAAGTGTATACATACACGCTAGATTGCTATAACAGACACAAACATGTATTATTATAGCAACCTTAGAACCATAAACATTGACATATATATGTACACATAAACACAAATGTCTAAACTCAAAGATATGGAACACCTAAACTGCCTAATGTAGATAATCTCCATAATATGATGATGCTTTAACATTATATGATGATGCTTTAACATTACATGCTGATATTCACCATTACATGCTGGTATTCAACATTACATGCTTATACTTCAACATTACATGCTGATTCTCTAACATTACATGTTAATACTTCAACATTATATGCTGATACTTGAACATTATATGTTGATACTTCTTCATTTTATGATATTCCATCATTACATGCTGATAATTTAACATTATGCTGACACTACTTATAGGATGATAATTTGTCATTATATGCTTTTACTTCTTCATTATGTGCTGTTACTTTAACATCACATGCTGATATTTAATAAAATGATGGTATTTCAGTATGTAGTGATTCTAAATTAGCTATGAGTAGTGTTGTCACGATGATCGATTTTTAGTCGATGATCAGTTGGAAAGGTCGTCGATTTACGACAATCGATTTAGGATTTTATAATCGATTATAATCGGTTTATTAAATTAGTACCATACTTATCATTTTGTTAATTATTCTATATTTTATAAAATTAAAAGTTGAAAACTGCTGCATATTCACGTGTATCTCTGTTCGGCTAGTGTTTTCGTAAGCCATTTTGAAATACTAAAATCTTGTATGTTACGGTAGAATGATATTGTTCCGGATCAGAGCAATGCTAGAATTTAAAACAAAATAAACAATGAAATTTAATAACGTCAATTCTTTAATTTTCGATATAAATAAAAATAATTGTTAGTCATTATTTTGATAGAAACTCCTGTTTTATCTATTACACAATTATGTGGACACGAATCCACGTTTTAATAACAAAATGGCCAAAATTGAAAACACACGTGCCAACACTCTGCGATCATCCAGGCACAAAAACAATGATATTACAAAGAAAAGAGTAAAGAGAAGAGAGACTAAAGTCAAGCAACTCAACAATTTAAACAAGCTTCATTTACATTTATTTCCTTATATAAAAATGGACACTCTTCGAATCTGATTGGTTGTTATCAAAATCTATATTCCCAAAACTAGGTCTTATGCCACTCAGGTGAAACTGGATTCTGGAGGGAATGGGGGCACGACCACCTTCATCATATTTGTTGTAACTTGCGCCGAAATCTCTCTGTGTCAAATGACTCCCGAGTCCCCTGATTATTACTCTCGTCCTTGTTTAGGCACTTTTAAGTTAGATGTCAATTTTATAAGTACGTTTTATGTCATAGGTTGATTGTTTTAATTCTGAAGGCGGGCGCCTTCAAATGGTGATAATTTTACCCCTATTTGGAGCTTCTACACCATTAAACAGTGATTTTACTGTCCCTTTTAAGGGAATCAGAGCCAGGGATGGGGTAATCATAATCAGTAATCGTAATCAGCTGTAATCGATTACAGGTTGCTGAGTAATCATGAGTAATCAGTAATAATTTGTAATTTAATCGATTACTCTGAAAAAAGGCCTTTTGGTGCAAGTGGCTAGTGCTTGGCGTATTTCAGAAGCTGAATATAACAACAAAACAGTATTATCAGAATGAATTTAAAAATGTTTCAAGAATTAAGATTTTTTTTAAATCATTAATCTAAATAAAGTGCACCACTAGAATACATGTACAGTATAATATACTAAACTCTTCTTTGAAATGCATTTGAAAAATACAGGTAAATCTCAGGTAAAAAGCAGACTATAGTTGTTATCAAAACACAATTCACACCTATTGTTTTGTACTAATTTTCAAAAGCATGCATAAAGGGAACACACCCTAAGATAATACCGTTATAACAATAATGATATACCACAGAGTTCCTAGTCAACCGCTGTGTTAATTGTAGAAATCGCTTGTACCAATTTGTAGTCTAAGTTCAACACATATTGATCAATACAGTCAATTATGTGTGAACTGTTTTCTGTTTAATCTATAAAATTAAAACTGTGTCACATGCCCCGTATTTTAAAATATTTGATCTATTGATCTACATATGATCAAATTTCCATATATACATATGTATTTTCACCTTGTTTGAAAAAGAGAAAAATGGTCAGTTCGTTAAATTTTTTTTTTTAATTTAATGAAGTGAAAAATGCATGTTTCCATAAAAAATGTGTTGATTAAAAAGATAGTTAGTATATTGCCTAATTTCATTAACTTAGCGCATCACCTAACATACATGTAAATCAAAGGCCAAAACTGCCACAAAGGCGTCGAGCTGACATTTTCTTTTATATAGATATCATTAATTTGAATTTCTGTACTAATAGTTGTATATCAAATAATATTAGAATAAAAAAGTAAATGAATTATGTTTTATATTGCTTAAAAAAAAACTCAGTATATTTCCTTATGAAATAGGTAATGATGAATTTATAATACAATAACTCATCATGGTTACAAAAATCGAAGAAATTTCAAAGTTCAAAAGTAAATTATCTTCTTTCTGCTTTAAACAGTCTTTGAAAAATTTTCACAAGTTCATAATTTCAATACGAGGTAACAACATATTAATATTGTGTTCCTAATTATAAAAATAAAACATACTTTTATTTATTTCAATTCCCATTTAAAACAAGATTACCTATGGTATCGTTGTTTATAAACAAATCCACACCACATGCTATCTATTAATGCTCGACCAAACCAGCTGCATTATCATGTATACTTATTGCAACAAAATCACTAGATATGTTTATCGATTACATTCATTTTGGAGACCGTGCCCAATAACAAATAAATTTACATATTAAATTTTATTTCCATCGGGCACGGTCTCCAATTAAAATGTAAGCGATAAACTAAAATAATATTTAGTGAACTTTAACGCCTTATTGTATTCATCCGCCATTTCTTGATTAAGCAAATTTATACTTATGCAATGAGTTGTCAATAACCAGGGAGACAAAGTTGTTTTTTTGTACATAATGTAGTTGAATAAATGAAAAAAAAAATCTTGTAATACTTTTAATACTTTAAGGAACTCATCACTTAGGCGCATTTAGAAGGCGGTGCAGAAGAAAAATCTGGAAGATTGCCAATCCAGACGATCGCTAGAAGACTGCCGAGCATTAGCTCGACGCCTTAAAAAAATGCTGGCACCGAAGAAGTACACAGTACAGCTCATAAGAGAGGATCTCGTCTGAATAACAAATAATGTCTGAACATACGATATGTTTGGGTGTGATGTATTAAGGCACATGACAACCAACATGCTGCTTATAAAATTATGGCTCCATTCAAGCAAAGGATAAAGTATTGCGTCCTCTGGATTGCAATATCTTACATGAAGTCGGATGTCAGAGACTATGTGCACTGTTGAAACTGATTTTAGCAATACTGTAAATTCCTTATCTTAAACGAGTACTTAATTCTGCGATTCCGCTGTTTTGTATAAAATCGCGAGAATATAAAATCGCGAGCACTAATTTTTTGTCATAATTTCCTTAAATTAAAAACTGTCTGAAAAATAAAGCGAAATTTTAAAATCCGCGAGGGTTGCTTTTCGCGATTTTACGCGGAAATTATTTCCTGGCTTTAAATTAGGAATCTACAGTAACTGTACCGTTGAAAAAAATCGGTGCTTACATTGCCCAATCCTACCCGTGGATCTCAAGGGAGAGCCCATCAATCCCCATAAATCTAATCTAACCTGAATGACAAAAGTCTTTGTTTACATGTAGGTGCTATTAACATTTTTAGCCATCCACTCTGACAAAGCGCCAAAAGATTGGGTTCACTTCAGAATGCACATTTTTTGACCAAAAATCACCTGGGGTACTTTTCAAACTGCTTGAATTTTATGGGCTGATGGGGAGCACCAATGGTCTCACCAAGCAGGCATTCTTTAAATTTAGAATGACCCTGTTAAAGGACAACCCATAATCAAATAGTAGTATTTGTTGAGTATCTTGATCTAAACTAGTCTCAGTGAACCTAAGTCCTATTTGATCAATCTCCGAAACAGAGAAATAGCCCAGTGTTAAATTCTTTACAGGCATCCACATGCTTTGAGTTTTAGCGTATTTCAATCTCAAGGCGACCCTTCCTTATTTTTAGAACCACCGCATAGTGAAGTACCATCATGTAATGAAGAAATATCAGCATGTACAATATAATATAGTATTATCATATAAAGACAAAGTATCAGCATATAATGTTAAAGTATCAGCATGTTATGTTGGAGTATTATCAAGTAATGTTAAAGTATCAACATGTAATGTTAAAGTATCTGCATGTAATGTTGAAGTATTATGATGATCATGCAATCTTGAAGTATCATCATATAATGAAGATCATCCACATAAGGCATTTGAGGCTATACTAAGACACAAAAACCTCATGAACAATCTACTTGAGCAGACAATCTATGACAGTGATTGACATCCCAGGAACAGACAAAATCATGTATATATGACAGTGACTCAAAAACCAGGAGCATTCACATATATATATGTTTGCATTGAAACAAATATCTAAACTCAAAGACACATAAAAGTCATGAACAAACTACAGGAAAAATGTTAGAACAACCAATCTATGACAGTGACCCACAATTCATGAACAGACACAAGCATGTATATATGACAGCGACCCAAAAACCACGAGCATTCACATATATATCTTTAAATGTACATGTCTAAACTAAATATGTATGTATGCATATACACAAGTTTCTAAACTCAAAGACACAAAAACTCATGAACAAACTACAAGAAAAAAATCTATGACAATGACCCACAATCCATGAACAGACACAAACATGTATATATGACAATGACCCACAATCCATGAACAGACACAAACATATATATTTGACAGCGACCAAAAAAAAACGTGAGCATTCACATATATAAATGTTTTCATATACACAATGTCACAGACACAAAAAATCATAAAAATCTACAGGAAAAATGTCAGAACAAACAATCCAATTTCAGAGAAAAAGCTGTCAAATAATGTCAAAGTGATCCTATAATTTCTCACTGAAGGATAAAGGCTGAAAAAGAAGTGGTGACAAAATATAAACAATAACAAAATTAAGTAATGTAACTGCATGTATTACCTTCACTGATAGTTCCTCCCAGGCAATATGCTGATGCTACTACCATTACAAGCTTCTATCTAATATTCTGAAACGAAACAAATGGTTTGGTGATCAATTAGTACTCAGATGGTATCCTTTAAGGAGGCTGGGTGGTTAACAAATTAACCATCAGATCTTCTTTAAATGTTTAGATATGAATTGTTTAGCTATCATTTACTAAAGAAAATATCTAAATATTTAGCTTTACAATTTTATCATTTTTCTATATCTTTACACAGAGTTTTTCTTATTAAGGAGATTAAAAAAGTCCAAAAAAGGTCGCGCCCATCGAGCCCTCTTCAAGAGAGGGAGCATAGCATTAAACTATGTGGTATATGCAAAACTGAATTCTTTTGCAATTAAAATCCTTAAGTCATATGTTGTAAAACATTCTGTACTGCAGAATAAAAATAATACCAATATTACCGGAAGTCTTTGGAAACTGTGGATCATGTACGGTACGTGTGCTGCAATAGGAATTGCTTCAAAAACGCTCTCTACAATAGATACAAAGACGAATGTTTTTCTAGTAAAGTCCTGCTTTGACAAGAATTTCCTATCATTCAGAATACATGGCCCAGAGGTTCTGGAGATGAAGATGAAAATGTGAAAAGTTTACGACAACGGCGCCAATGACAACCACAACAACGACAGGCAACGGATTTTTATCAAAAAGCTTACTTGTGCCTTCGGCTCAGGTTAGCTAAAAACTGATCAGAATTCTTTTGAATGTGATAAGGGATGGACACGAGGAGTTCCGATTAATGCTAATATGGAAGTGGATACTTTTCTCAGATAGACTGCCGCATTACCAACTTTTTATTTTATTGAAAATGCCATAAAATTTATGTGGCCTTAGATAACATGTTCATACATATCCACCACTGTTAGCCACAGTGGCTTTTGTACAAAAAAAAAAAGGAAATGTTAAAAATTATTAATGGGTTCCTTAAGGTGGAAAAATAACAATGTAGGTCGCAAATTTGGACACCATGTACCTCGCATCATCGGTTTATTTTTCATTTGAATTGTTCAAAAAGACATTTATATGACACCGATGCATATTCTTTTATAAATAGTTCTTAATTGACAAGATCTCACCTCTTGTTTAATTCTTTTCTTTACATACATTAACAAACTTGGCCTATTTCTTGCATTCATATTCCAAATAAACAATTTTTGATCTCATAAGACCAACCAAGCAACAGAGATTCACTTAATACATTCTTTACTTCTACAGAAGCCAAGGAGTTGTCAATTGTGGTATTTACGCAAGAAATAGACAAGCTCTTAATGTTATTGTAGATGTTAACAAGAGTGAAATTGGAGGTAAGATATTTAAGAGAGCCATTAATAAGGAATACGTGGTGTGTGTGTGTGTGTGTCTAGTTTAACAAATTGTATGTCATTGAAAAAAAAAAGCTGATGATGCAAGGAATTATATCCAAATTGGCGTCTTCCCTTGTTTATTTTTCCTCAAACGTACATGTTCCTACATAAAATTTTTAAACAGTGCTTTTTTACTACACAGGGCTGAGGCCCCTGTGTGTTAGCTTTAAATTTTGATTCTTTTGGATATTGCTCATTTAATTATTTCCTTCATTCCCAGAACCCAGAATTTGGATACATTTCAATCTACATAACTATATGTATTTTCACATATTTATAACAAAGTAAAAGATATAAACAAAGGAAAAACATGTTCTTTGGATTCTGTCAGTCTATTCACATACCATAGATGTTGTCCAATTCAATGTCCCGTTTTTGTTTTTCTGATTTAGACAAAGTCAATAGTTTTACCACACTCTGTATAGAATCCTCCTCATTCTTCAAAATAAAAGTGAATGCTACAAATGAATGGTCATTTGTATAACAGTTTATATCATTTATATAAACATTTCCTTTTTACTTTCCTTCGGTCAAGTTAAAACTATAATATAAAGATCTATTTTTGAATAAACAATATTTCATGAACCAGCTCTTCTTTTAAAACTCGACTTTTGCAGTAAATAATTTCTCAATAATAATTTCAATATGAAAATACTTCATGCAATCATATCAGCTTGATAGTAGAACCTTACGTTTTCAGAATGCTATCAATTTCCTGTGTTTATTGAATACAAAGCTTATTAAGGAGATTTAAATTGTCGAACTGAAATAAGGTTGTTATTGTTTCTTTTATACCTTTAATTCTCTCCAGCACTCTTGTGCTTTGTAACTTTCCCCCTGTTTAAGGGGATTATCCTTTAATCTGTCTACTTCCTCACATATTGATGAATAGAAATATGGCTAGCATTTCTCAGCAACTTCCTTCATCTTATTTGACAAGCTCCTTCACAGTTCTTCTTATTCGTCATCCTTCATTTTAGCGTTTCCTCTGTGTAGTAGTTCCTTGCTATTCCTTAGATTTCATAAATTCTGAATTGCTTGTTTGTGTCCAGCATCTTTAAAACCAATTATCTCCAATAACAGGCAGCTTGTCAGAGTGATATCCCAAACATTGATGTCCAAACCAGTTTTGGGGACTAAGTTGCAAGAACAGCAATCAATGAACTTTGTGTAACAACTTTTTTTCACATCTTTGTACATAAGCTTTAACAAATTGTAATGTATCAAACACTTCCTTGAATTTGGAATTTTGCAGTCTCTGATGCAACAACTTTTCTGTTTATCAAAAGTTAGATGAAGTATATCATGTTTTCGTTTATCTAGAAACTGAGTCACTAACTGTCATTCCCGAACTCGTAGTTCAAACTCAATTAGGTGCTGCAAAACCTTTGATCCATACTTCATCAACAGCAAAATAATCTTCAGAGAGTTTGCTTCAGGTTTATCTGCCATATTTCAGGAAGGGGGAGAGATTCTAAATTGTACATATACCCCTAGAAAAATAGAAGACTAAAAATAATGAAAAATTTAAAATATAAGGAATTTTAAAAATACTACTGGCGTGCAACCAGTTCTCGCCGAATACCATTTCTCACCAGTGCATTGTTACGTCATTTTATCAACACATAAAATTGTATACGAAAAATGATATAACAATGCACTGGCGAGAAATATATGGTACTCGGCGAGAACTGGTCGCACGCCAGTAGAACTCTATTTATTAAGCTGACAATAGTAAAATCCAAAAATGATTTTGAATTTCTGACTTATAAAAATCTAGTGTGTTAACCATATGTTAACTGGCTACTGTGCTTTGTTGATAGTACATTAAATGATGGAATAAAAGGTAAATAGTTCATTTTATTTACTACATTTCATCATGATTTATCTAATTGTATACACTGTATGTACATTTCATTTGTGTTTTTTTGTTCCACGCTCAAGCAAACTATATATGCATATGCAATATCAATTTAAGTGATATTCATATAGCCATTTTTTCTTAATTTTGGACCACACAAAAGGGATTGTGATGAGTCACTGTGTACAGATCATTGGACATGGATGATCTGACGGGCATTGTAACAGTGTAAAAAGAGCGAGTAAGAAATGATTACATTTAAAACAATATTATAAAAAGATACCAATCGCACCTTTCACAAAGATCATTTAACTGTTCGTTATTTGTTGAAAACGTGTACATCGAAGTGTCTTCGTCCAATCCGGAAATCATAGTTAGACATAAGTTGACACTGTTCATTTTTGTATAATATATGGTCATTATTATGTTTGTTTTCCTTGCAATATGAAGGGGTTATGTACAACACATTTGTTTTAAACTGCTGACTTTATTTTAAAAATCGAATACGATGACATTGACAGGCTAAAATAGACAAAAACAAAAGATAATGAAAGTAGTTCAACGTCAATATCGAGTTGGTACAACAGGTTGCTTCTTCTTCTGATTGTCAGACATTGGATATCACTTTGTAAGAAAATATTCGATATTTTATACTTTGTACTGGCTCAAACATCTCTATATAAAGCTTTGGTGGTGCTTTATATGAGAGTCAGCTGCCTCCGACGGTGACTGGTTATACCCGCACTTTCTAAAGAAAGTCCGGGTATATTGTTGTTACCCTGTTCCGTCCATCCGTCCGTCTGTCCGTCCGTCTGTCACGTTTTACTTTCTCAAACTGCTCTTACATCTTATAAACCAGCAAACTGAACTCTTGGAGTATGATTTTGGGTGTCATGTTGTTTTGTAAATAGGTTTCAAAAATTCTCTGTTAGTCCTGGGGGTCAAATAATTGGTAAAAAATGACGTTTTTTTCACAAAATACCTTCTTTCTCGAAATTCTTTTACATTTTCAATAGTAGACGAATCATCTCTTGGAATATGTTTTGGGGTGTCTTATAGATGCGCAATAAGGTTTCGGAAATTTCAGTTTTGTCCTGGGGGTCATTAAATGGCTGAAAAAAGACTTTTTTTTTTACTGAAAGTCTGGTTTCAAAGAACGTCAATTTTTTTGCAGTAGCCAAATAAAATTTCTAGAAAATGATTCGGGGTGTCATGTTGATGTGTAATAATGTTTCAGAATTTTTTTTTATCACGTGGGTCTGTGGGCATAAAAATGACGTTTTTGGGCAAAAACATATGGTTCCCAGAACTCTTCTTACAATTTATGCAGTAGCACACGATGCACAAACGTACCGGAAATTGCATGTGGCCTTCTTTTTGACTAAAACTGGTACAAGAGATCGTTATTTAGAGGCAAACACTTGGTGCGGGTATTACTGTCTAATGACAGCATCTATATAGTTATTTCTGTCTGTCTGTCTGCTCTCTCTCTCTCTCTCTCTCTCTCTCTCTCTCTCTCTCTCGTAACTTCAGTTTTAATGCTGCATAAGTCATAAGCAGAGCTGACCAAACTGTAGATTTAACCATTATAGTCTGTCCCAAGATATTTATGCAGCACACTTGGCCGATTTTGATAAAAATACACATACCTGTGAAAGAAGTGTAATTGAAATTGATGAAAGGGAAAATGTCCAAGATATCTTCATTGACACATTATCATTTTTCTCTCATAAAAGTTCACAGGAACGAAAACAGATTTCTTACGGAAATTTATAATGGGGAGTGTTTACATTACGGGTCTGCTTCAGTGCAAAATCTCCGTAGACATATTACATTTTTTAGCCCTGTATTGATTCATGATCGCTAGAAGAGGCGTTTCAACGGAAATATCTTTGAAATTTTTCATACTTTCGAATGAACATCGTTTGAACCCTGAGGTATTCATAAATATCGAGTAATTCAGCAAAATGTGAATCCAGGAGATATAGTTGGTCTGTTTCTGGGGACAGAGTATAGCTGTATATTGAAAATGGAAGTAGGCCTGCTCACGATTATGGCAAGGAACATCTTTCTTCAATCTCATATCAAATACCTGTGCTCATCCAATCCAAAGTCAAACATCACGTCCCTGAAACAAACCACCAAGCGATGACAGCACACAAAACAGAATCCCAAGGAGTGAGAGGTGTGGTGAAGGCAGATCCGGCGATATAGTGGAAATGAGAATTAACGTGGTCGGAATCGGTGAGGGTCCCTCGCATCCTCCACCCAGATGACATCCTTGTTTCTGTAAATGCTGCCAGTCTGAACATGCTGGACATCAGAATGAGAAGTAATGGATAAGAGAAATCCAGCAGTAATCGGATTATACATTAAACTGGGTTGTTCTAAACAATTAAGTGAAATCAAGAAAGATTTCGGTCTTTGAATATGTATTGCAAATAAGGCATTTGATATTAGGAAAATAAAGTGAAAAAAGAAACTTGATTGCTACATATATCATAAGGATAAGGTCTGGAAAATCAGTATGATACTGATATTTATGATTTATTTGTATATTAAGTACATGTATCTATTACATGCCATGCACATGTAATAATATTGATTTTTTTTTCTATCAGAGGGGTATGGTCAAGCAATGATAAAGGCTGTAAGGAACAAAGAACGCCTCCACGCCCCTCAGTCCGAGTTTCCTCTGATCCTTGGAAGGGACTTTTCTGGAACTATACTCAAAACAGGAATGAAAGTTAAACGATTCAAATCTGGCGACAAGGTATTGGAGACATCTAGATCTATCATGAAAGAACTGTAGATTGAAATGAAAAGACGTTGATATGTGTTTTTATGTGTTTAGTATGGGAATATATGAGCCGTTCCAAGCAAAAACCCCCCTTATCGCAACTGATTGTTTTTTACGTCACAAAGGAAAACGCGACGTCATTATTTTTTTATGTTCAATACAATCGATGTATAAAGTCAAACGTTACGAACTTGACATTTTCTCCGAGATCAGAATATTTTGTTAAGAATGGCATCTTTAGAGATACATGTAATTAAATAATTTGTTAATAAGATAAGAAGTTACACAGTCATTATGAATCCCAATGAATATTTTTGGATGAATTTAGGTTATATAACGCTTAATGCCACAAATGTTGATAATCGTGTGAAATAGTACCAACCTACAGATATAGATCCCCATTTTATTACCAAAGCATCATTCTCTTTCTTAATCTTCTTTTAAAAATCGCAATTGAGCATGATCTAATATCTTTTTCTTCTCAAAAATAAATAAACTGTAGAATTTCATGCAATAATTTGAGTTTTGCCAGGCGGTGCAATATGTGACGTCGACATTTTTCAGTCATTTGTAAATCCTTCACTTTTACAATAACATTCATTTTGAAATTCCGAGAAGTTTTTATTTAAGAAAACATTTCCTTTAACATGTTCCAACAAACACACATTCACTATGCATTTCTATGGTTTTAAAAAACATTTTTTAAAAATCTGCTGATTCAGAAGAATCTATGACCTGTAAGTAGTATAAGCCGTCCCGCTTGGCGGTTCAACTGAGTGCACATTTTATGCAAATGATGTGTTGAACCGCCCAGCGAGAACGCCTGGTAATCTAGCTGCTGGGGTTTCAAGCTAATAATGCCAAGATATAGTAAGCTAATAACGCTAAGCTATAGTAAACATAATTTCATGACAGTTTTTATTGAGTTAACGTTTATTATGTACTTGAACGTTATTCTCTTATCATTTGAATCAAATGCATCATGCCGCTCACATCGCTTAGAAGAAATCGTCTGCTCGAACAGCGCCGCTTGAAAGAATATCAGTTGAAGCAGAAAGGGATTCGACTTTTGAAAAGAAATGAAGAACTGCTCCGACATTTGCGCTTGTACAGAAAAAACCTCCAGCGACTACTAAAAAACAGAGAAGTATTATCAGATCAAGTTGGATCGAGGGCGGCAGTCAAGGAAATTCAAAGTGCAGGAAAATGTATACAATGTGAATTTCAAGCCTTTACCCGAGAAAGACAATTCTCCTTTCGTGCGGAATGTATTGGATGCAATGTTGAACGAAGTCAAGAGTCAAATGATCTGCCGTTCGAACGACTATCTGCGGTTGAACATACGACACCCTTCTTTGGACTCTAACATATGGTATGAATTTACCCAAAGCAAGCATTTCGACGCCCGGGGGATGCTAAAAAAATTAAAGGTGTGCAGCAATCGAAGCGAGATTTTACCATGACTGACGGAGCCATACAATTCGAATTTTTTCATGTACAGTATCCCGAAGGAAGTGGCGGGAATAAGAAAAACCACCTGCTCATCAACAAGGAAAATTTCAAGAAGAGTAAAAAATCCATTGTGAGCATTCAAAATACAGATTCCTTGTGTTTACCCCGAGCAATCGTGGTCGCTCGATTGCACAGTAAAAAAATCTCAGGACCCCGTAGCTATGGAAGTCTCGGGAAAGCAATGGACTCGAATGATGAAATTAGACTATAGAAGTGTAGATCATAAAAAAACAGGCTCTAGAGCTCATGGAACTTGTCGGATGCGATCCCGAGTTACCCTGTGGCCCTATAGAGTGGAGGAAGTTACAGAAGGTATTGTGCCCTGAATTTCGACTAAAGATCTTTCAATTTGAAACTAACACGCCCGCACTGAAATTGAAGCCAATCTACAAGGGTCACGGCACGGGATATGTCTGAACGTGTTGCTAGATCGAGGACATTACGATACCATTATTTCCATGCCCGGAGTCAGCGAACACCCATATTACTGTGATTATTGTGATGTTGGATATAGCCACATCGAAGATCATCGTATCAAGTGCCCTCATCGCTGCTCTTTTTGTTTGGGCAACACTCCCTGTCCCCCCGAAAGAATAAGCATCGAATGTTCCGAGTGTCACGGATTTTTCAAGAGCATGGGCTGCTACCAGAGACATTTAGAACCTGCCAACTCTAAGACCAACACTTCATTATGTCATTGGATGGATCGATGTCCGCAATATCAGACCTGGATGAGCAAAAAATTATTAGCTAACCACAAGTGCAAAGGACAAAAACAATGTAAGAAAATTGTAGAGAGCGATCACCAGTGTTACGTGCAAAAGAAGCCCAAGAAGAAAAAGGACGAATTACAGCTGTACATTTATTTCGATTTCGAGTGCACTCAAGAGCACGGAATTCATTCCCCTAACTTGTGTGTGGCTCATCGGGTGTGTCAACATTGTGACCATTTACCTGTGGATGAACCCTGTACGCACTGTCAGAGTTTAGGTACCCGTCAACAAGTGTTTCAAGGACCGGATACGAACCTACGAACCTTAAAAGAGTTCGTAGATTGGCTATTGAAATCTGAATGTCAGAACAAAACCACCCATTAGGTGCACGACGGGGCCATCGTCATTGCTCAAAATTTTAAGGGATACGATGGACAATTTATCTTGAACTATATCGTTCACAAAGCTTGTATCAAACCCTCGGTCATCATGAATGGAAGTAAGATCTTGTCCATGAACATTTGTGACATAAAATTCATCATTCCTACAACTACTTGCCTTTTGCACTCGCAAAGATGCCTTCTGCTTTCGGGTTACAAGAACTGAAAAAAGGTATTTCTCACATTTTTTTCAACACAGAGCAGAACCAGGATTACTTGGGAGTCTATCCAACCTCCGCTTACTACAACCCCGACATGAGCACCGCGGGGCGTAAAGATTTTTATGTGTGGTACGAACAGCAACGAGTAAAAGTGTTTAACTTCCGAGAAGAATTCCTAGCCTATCGTATTTCGGATGTGGACATTTTAAGGTGCTGTTGTGCAAAGTTTAGAGCCACCACACAGTCTCAGGTTCACGTGAATCCCTTTCAGGAAGCTCTCACTTTTGCCAGCACTGCCAATTTAGCTTATCGGCGGAGTTTCGTGCCAGCTCAAACCATTGCCATCATTCCCAATCTGGGTTACCATCCTGCTCGCCAGTATTCCATCAAAGCCTGCCGTTGGTTGGCCTGGATGGGTCGTCTATGTTCTATACGACATGCTAAAAATGGAGGTGAGGTTCGACTGAAAAATTATACCGTGGACGGTTACGATGAGAACACGCAGACAGTCTATGAATTCCATGGATGCTATTGGCATGGCTGTCCCACCTGTTATCCAGATCGAGCCACAGACATTCATCCTCACCACACAGACAGGACTTACGCCACTGTCTACGAGCAGACCCTCCGTCGAGAACAAGAGTTAAGGGACAAAGGATATACAGTCGTTAGTATATGGGAACACTAATTTGACAGTCAATTAAAAAACCAAGAGGAGTTACGGAACTTTGTACAAGAATTAGACTTTCAAGACCCCTTGAATCCCAGGGACAGCTTGTATGGAGGCCGCACCAATGCCATTCGTTTGTTCTGTACAGAGGGGGATATGCGCTATGTGGATGTCTGTTCTCTGTATCCGTACGTGCTAAAGTTTAAGCATTTTCCTGTGGGGCACCCCGAAATCCTAACTGATAATTTCGGAGACTTGGGAGCCTATTTTTGGATTGATTAAATGCCGCATTTTACCCCCACGCGGTCTCTATCATCCCGTCTTGCCTTATCGTTCCGGAGGAAAATTACTATTTCCCCAACGTCGGACATGTGCCGTACAACGACAGAGTCTGGAACCGGAGTACCAATATTTGCATTCTGAATCTGAACGCTGTCTCACGGGAAACTGGGTAAGCACTGAACTCCATAAAGCGATGGACATGGGATATCGAATTGAGCGCATTCAAAAAATCTGACATTTTCCTCAAACTAGCGACACCTTGTTCAAAGCCTACATAGACACCTTTTTAAAAATAAAACAAGAAGCTTCAGGATTTCCCCCCGAATGTGAGAGCGAAGAGGAAAAACGGGGCTACATTCTTGACATTTTTAAAAGAGAAGGTATCATGTTAGATCCCCTCAAATCGAGAAAAACCCCGTCAAAAGAACGATTGCCAAACTGTTTTTGATCTGTCTGTGGGGAAAATTCGCTCAGATAATTCAACTACCTAAATCTCGTTATTTGACCGAAGAAGAAGAATTACAACAGTTGTTACAGGCCTGCAGTCTAAAGGTCAAAGGGATAGAACTCTTGGAAAACTCTGAAGATCCCAACTTGGATATGATTTTAGTCAATTACCAAGAGAAACGGGAATTTCTGGAAGAATGTCCCTTCGGTAACGTGTTTTTGGCTTGTTTTACCTCGGCTCATGCTCGCCTGCATCTCTACGAAACTTTAGAACAACTGGGGGAACGTGTGCTATACTTTGATACTGATAGTATCATCTTCCAACACGAGGAGGGAAAATTCAATCCTAAAATTGTCAACAGTTTAGGAGGGTGGACCGACGAATTGGATCGCAATAAGATCGTGACATTCATGTCAGGAGGACCCAAAAATTATGCCTACATCACCAAAAGTGGCAAATCTGTGTGTAAAGTGAAAGGATTGACTCTGAATTACCGGGCCTCCCGAAGCCCTTGAAAAAATGTTAAAAGAAGAAATAGATATCATCAATGTGACTTATCCCAAGTACATTCACAGAACCCGCCAACATACTGTCCAGACGCTTCGCTCACCAAACAATACAGGATTGTGTATGATAAACGCCAGAGGGTATCTGACTACCGAACCCTACCCTATGGATTTTGACAATTTTTGGATTTGATGCATTTTAGTGTTAAATGTTGGATTTTGACTTCTTTTCATTCATGCATTTTATTGTTGAATGATCCTGTATATAACATTTTTTTAAAAACTTTTTCAGACTCTTGTATCAAATAAATCGAATGATTTTCTTGAACATGTACTCCTACGATACACTAGCCACTATTCAATTGAAACACGAATTTACTATAGTAGTAGCAGGTCCTTTCAAGTCGGGGAAAACTGAATTTGTTAAAAAAAAACTGGTGGAAAATACTCATTGGATCACCCCATACCCCGAGAAAATCGTTTGGTGTTATCGAGAATGGCAACCGGCTTACGAATCTTTACAAGACAGAGTCAAGTTTATACGCAATATTCCCGAGGACGATGAGAAATTAGTGGCGGATCTCAATACCCGACACCTTTTAATATTTGATGATATGATGGGAGGTAAAGCGATCGAGTCAATAGTCGATTGGTTTACACGGTAAGCTCATCATAGGAATACTAGTGTCATTTACATTACTCAGAATGTATTTGATCGAGCAGCTCAGCATCGCACTATCAGTTTAAATGCTCATTATTTAGTCATGTTTAAAAATCCCCGAGACAAGTCTCAAATTGTGGTGTTGAGTAGACAATTAGACATGCCTCATTTAATGTCAAGACGCTACTCGCCAACCCCACGGGTACCTCATTGTGGATTTAGGCCCTCATACACCGGATGAATAACGCCTGAGGAGTCAATTGTTTGAGACCCTGGCAGTGTACATTGGTAGAGTATAAATACAAGAGTTTGTATGTCCTCCGATTCAATTGAAATCATGACTGGAAAGAAGTTACTACGTACATTAAGACGCTGACAACATGATCGGGATCCAGAGAAACGAACAGAAATCATCGAGTTGGGGCGAAAAGCCTTAATGAAATGGTTTTTGGCTGGAGCTAAACATTTATTGAAATTTTTATTTATATTTATATTTATAGTCATTCCTATCAATAAGCAGACCCAACGTTTCATCAATAAACATCGAGAGGATTTAAGTGTCATTGCCAATAAAAAAAAGTCAATGATGATAACAGGATTAAAGCCATTCTGAAACGGGGTGAAGCTGGATTTGTTGGAGGAGTCATTATTCGCCATTTATTGAATTGGAACCTGGCTAAGGCTAGAACAGCTAAACCCCAAACACAACGACTTAAGAGTGTAGTGATCAATCCCAATGCTCCTAAAACGAGAAAGCTCCCCCAGTGGATGGTTGACATAGGAAAAACGGCTTCAAGTAAAAAGAAAGCTCCCAGGAAAAAGAAATCTCTCAAGAAAGGCATAAAGAAAGGACATAAACTGATTGTTAAACTTCCTAAAAAAACCATAAGCGGATTCCTTTGACCCAACTTTCCCCCAATACCACATTAGCCATGTTGAAAAAAGGTCAAAAGAAAATGGCTCGAGCCATGACTGGACCTATAGGGAGTTAGAGATATTCAACCTTATGTGTTTCCTGGTATTAAGGATGGATTCTTTTCATATTTCATGTATTCAAAAAATGATGAAATTAAGCATGTAAAGATTTTAAGATATACACATTTCAATAGCACAAAAAAAGTGTAGGGTAATCTTGCTTGATTTTCCTTGAAGGTCAATTGAAATGTCAATGCTAAAAATAGATTTTTTCCTTGTAGAAACACAGAAATTTCATGGTGGTATCTTAAATTGATGGTTTAAGAAAAATAAAGATGATCAAATGTAAAAAAGCAACTAAAGTCTAAAGTTCTATGATAAAGCATGATATTTAGTAGTAAAAAACCGAACTTTTATTCTTGAATCCCACAAAATATTTATTCCGAATTTCCTCTGTACACTCTATAAATTGATATTTGGTTGTTCGCTAACCCCCCTTTATCAATGATTATTTCGATATTATTATATATTCAGAATTTATTTTTTTTAGATTCATAGTAAAGATCCATATTAAGAAAAAAAATAACAGTAAAGAAATCATTGGGTATTCATGCATATAAGATTGTCAGATTAGCTCGAATTTCCTCATCTTTAAAATTTTCATTAAAAAAATGAAAATATTTTCATGTACTTTCTAAGACAATAATTAATAAGGCCAGACAAGCAGTTGGATAATATATTCTTTATAAAATGTGACATTATGAATTATATCTGTTATTACAATGTTTAAAGTCAATAAATAGTAAAATTGTCAGTCCGAATTTCCTCTGATACAAAATATATTAGATTAATTTATTTTAAAAAAGTAACATTTTTACTTACTCTTATTATAGTATATTGCAAAACAAAGCCACAAAATGAAGCTGTATTAAGAATTTTTTATAAATGTATGATCAAACATCTCAAAAATGTACACTGAAATTTTATCTTGATGTTTACAATGAACACTTGGCTGATATGGTTTTCAGATATCCGTGTAAAAAACGCTAAAATGCGAAATATTATCAACCATGCAAATTTTAAATTTTGTTCTTAAAAGGTATTGATAATATATATACTTGTACATGAAAAAATAGTACACCCAAAGCACTCGTTTGAAATCTTAGCTTTCACAGTTTGATGCAAAATATTTGTTTATTAAAAGATGAATAGACTACATGGACCTTTTTTCACATTTCCGAAAAGAGATGGTGTATATCATCTTTGCTGTCTGATCTGTTATAAACAAGTTGTAAAAAATTGATTCTTTTCACATTTCTTATATTATCATAATCTTGATTTTTTGAATAATAATAATTGAGACTGTATATAATATTTTAACATAAAAAAAATTGGGCGTAATCTTCCTTGATTTTTTGTCAATGCCATTTGAAAGTCACTCCTTAAAATACTACATTTACACAGGTGAGTTTTTAAAATCTATGCATGTGAATTAACAACTCAGACTAAGAAAATATTTTTCACCACAAATTTAAAATTTGTTATTTATTATCAAACACAAATTCACATGTAATAAAATGATGAAAAGGAAACAAGAAAAACTTAATGTTCGAAAAATATATATCTTCAATCCGAGTTTCCTCCATAAATTTTCTATGCGTTTCATAAACAGACACAAAATTTCATTTTGATTTTTACAATGGACCATATATAGTCAAATATTTAGTTTTCTCTCTGAAGATATATCAAAGGTTCATGATTATGCTACACAGTCAGTAAAACTGATATGAGGATCATGCAAATCATAAATAAAAAATTAGCCTGAATTTACTCTACATTTCAAAAATCATGAATATACAGAAAGTTGGTTAATGTCCAAAACAATTAACGGTTTTATACCCAATAAAATAACAATTTGAGGTAATGATGACATATATTAAGTAACTGATAATAGTAATAAACATCTATTTTAATAGTATTTCATGCTTATGAGGTTTACATGTACATAATTATTCTGAATTTCCTCTCATATCACATTGTGAATAATAAGAGTTTAATGTACAACAACTTTTGTAGATTTGAAAACATCATGTGCATTGCAATTAAAAAAAAGATACACAGGATGAAACTGTGCCATTCAGTCAACTGAAATGTGATTGAAAGGTAACTGAAAGGTGACTGAATGGCATAGCTATGCCATTCAGTCACCTTTCCAGACCTTTCAGTTAACATTCAGTTGACTGAATGGCAGAGCTTCATCCTGTGATAACTCTTTTAAAGTTCATTTTGGGATCAAGATTTCAACTTTGAGTAAAGAAAATTCAAAAAGTCACCTTATACATGTACATGTATCTACAAACTTTCAATTTCATTTAGAAAACTCATCTTTAATTTTTTTATATTTCAACAGAACTGAAAAATAAATGGCAGTTAAATAATATAACATTATGGTTAATCAAAACTACTTTTGACTAAAACTTTGAGAAAAAAATCAAGTAAGGAATCAACAACAGCAGTGAGATTGATAGCATTGATTTCAACATTTCTACAAAACATTTTTCCTGATAAAAATGTTATTCCAGTAATTTCTCTTTTTCTCTGTGTAAGATGTACATTTGCCTTCTGGCATGACATTTTCTGAGAAAACCTCCTTTCATTGAGAGCTGCAATTTGTGTGATGTAAGAATATCTTGCTAAAAATGAAGAACCTTAAATTGTACATGATATACACAAGATTGGAAAAAAAGATGTTGATTTGTTCCAATGTGTTTTTTTAATAAAATAAAATGTCCTGTTGTTTCAAGGTGAAAAAGACAAATGTGACAGAATGGTCACTGTCATTATTTTAGTACAAAGAAACATCACTATACTCTGTCCTGAGTTTTGGCTTCCACCACTTTTCGCTTGATATTTCGATAATCATAAATACCTTTGTGCTCAAAATAAGTTCATCCACTAATATGAAAAATGTCCATATTATCTGTTTTGAAACGCCCCCTCTACCGCTTCAGGTTTCAATACACAACCCAAAATAGAAAGTCTACGGGGATTTTGCATTGCATCAGCTATGAAATAGCCCGTATGATAGCATTGAAAAATTGTGCGAGGTGTTCCGAGTAAATCCGAATGGAGAAAAGATGTAAATATTTCCCATTATAAATCTCCGTAAGAAATTTGTTTTCGTTCATGTGAACTTTTATGAGTGAAAAATGAAAATGTGTCAATGAAGATATCTTGGATATTTTCCCTTTTATCGATTTCAACAGTATTTCTTTCACAGGAATGTTGATTTTTATTAAAAATCATCAAAAGGTGATGGAAGCAATACCTTGGGACAGACTATAGAGTAGAATGAACCTTCTCTAGTTTTTTACTGAAGCTGTCAATTCATTGTTGAAATTATTTAAAGAACCAACTCTAATGCAAACTTGCAACATGATGGACTAAGTGAAACATTAATACACATTCGAAGTAATGTACTTACTATTCAACAAGTAACCTTTCTGCCTTGAGAAATAATCTCCTCCTCTTTGATTTTGCATTTTAGGTAATTTTATGCTGCTAAATTTGTGGTGTGTTCTTCTGGTGAACATCCTAATTTTTGTTCACCTAAAATAAGAATTTCTTTCACATTCAAGAGCATATGATTATGCTGCAATACAAGATAGCCATTATATTCAATTTGTATATTATACAATTTGGGTTTATAAGTGACTGACTAAAGCAACAGACCCAAAAATAATGGCAAACACTAAAAATAACATTACCAGCAAATCATTAATATATGTGGTCTTATGTGTTAATTCTTATTTGTTTATCATTGAATAAAAGTAAGATATACTCGTATAAATGTGATGTATGAAGCTTACCTCTGCCAAATAGCTTAGTGTATTATTTCTGAGCAACACTAGCTGCCACTCTGTAACCAATGATGTGACTGAATAGGCAGGCTTTGTGTGCCACTGTCTTTTTAAAGCTTTCATTTGCTTGAGTGCTTCCAAGACTAGTGTGTTGTTTTTACTATAATTGAAAAAAAGAGAAGAACATTCATATTCTAAAATTTCCACATTCAAAATCTCTGATTTCTAAAGTAGTTCAAGGTTTTTTCCCATATCTTATTTTGTCTATGTTTTAAACTATTCATTATTGCATAAACTTTTTATATAAAAATGATAATGAAATAAAATAATACTATATCAATTTTACGAATGTGAAGTTCTAAATTCAATACATTTACATGTATTTAGTTCTCCTGTAAAGTATTATCTGTATCCGTATGGGCCGCCATAGATTTTACAATTGAGATTAAACAGTTGAATTTTTTTAGTAGACTGTAGAACTTTTCTCTTATCAATTTCTAAGGGACTTTATTCTTAATATTTACAAAATTACATAAATACATGCTATATAATGCAACGTATTAAATTCTCGATCGTCTGCTTGTGCAATGGGGATTGACTCTGTACTCCAGTAGTGTGCAGCTGGTGTGATGTGAATGTATATTCAGAATATAAATAATGTTATACAATCATGAATGTGCGATGGTTGAGCTTGCAATGTGTATGTTATGAAATTAGTGCGCTACATTGCTCTTTTTCTCAATTTTACTATGTCAAAAGCACTTCAAACTTACACTTTTTTTTCTGCGAACGAGATATCCTCTACTGGAATTTCCTCTGACCCATCTCGCTTGTTGGTTGCAGAATTTCTAAAATAGTTGTGTTGGCGATTTTTTCTTGTTTGATTATTATTCCGTTTAATCCCATCTCTGTCAGTGGGTATTTTTAAAGGATTCGTACTGCCGTCTCCGTCGCTTCGAAAAAAGGCGACCTTTTCTCCTTACCCTCTCCATTATATGTTGTTGTTCGCGCCGACTACGGTATGTCGTAAATGGCGTGGGTTTAACCATTTCTTTGTCATTTACACATTAAATATGGCAATATTTTGCAAATATAAACTAATTAATGAAGAATTTATAGGTTTTATTGTAAATTATAGTAATTTGAATTTTACGACATGTTGATATAAGGAGACCCATTTGGGATAAAAAATGATGAGAAGAATCCATCCTTAAGGTTCCAGTTCATCACATTCCGAGATTCTCCTCTTTGTTTACAAAAGTGGTAGGTTTTAGTCCTATACAAGATCCCGATAAAAGAAACCAGAAGGGGAAATATCAATGTCGATATTGTCCTGAAGAATTTAAAGTGAGGAAAAATAGATATCAGCACGAGCGAACCACTCACTTGGGTTATGCCCCTGTCTAGAAAAGAGTATAAAAACCCTCACAGACTGAATCTAGATATCATTTTGAACAAAGATGGGTACAAGCCAGAAGAAAAAGAACAAAGTGTGCTGTTGTAAATCTCGACTGAAACCTCATTTACCCATATTGCAGTTATTATCGACGCCACATTATTCACCAAAGGTGAAGAAAGAGATGTTAAAGCACTGTTCTAATGAATGTATCTATAAAATTTGTGAAATCGTGTACAACCTCTTAAAAGGCAACGTTCTACGGAACTCCTCTCAGAAGAAAAAACTCGCTCCTCAGAAACACATCTTGATGCGACTAGTTCAACCGCAGTCCATACAGAAACGCAGACGAACTTTAATACCGAATCAAAAAGGGGGCGTTTTCCCAGTGATTCCCATGCTCCTCAGTTTACTCTTTGAAATCATGAGTTGCAAGGTGGTGTTAGTTCCTGAAGCCATGTTACTTGAATTGAAAGGAAAATTACCTAAATCTCCTGAATTTCAAGCAACCATTGGATTAGGACACCAGTTAGATCAGATTCAAGGGAGAGAAGATTTGAACCCTGAAGAAAAAGTGGCTCTCTATGGGCATCAATTACAACGTTATCGGAATTATTTACAACAAGCCGGTGATCAGGAGAAGGAAAGGACATTTACAACACCATTACCTAAAACACAGAAAAATAAAGAGGCAGTCGGAGATGTTGAGGTTGCTGCTGCTGCTGCTCCTATTGCTGATGCTGCTGACCCAGGACCCAGGTTCCTCAGAACTGGAAGAACAAGTGCTCAAAAGTGTTAGCAACAAAATGCAAAAGAAAGCAGGACTTCTCTTAGATCATCTCAAGAAAACTAAAGTGTTGAAATGGAATTCCGATGGAGAAATCAGATATCGAGGAAAACTCATACCCCAATCTAATATCGTAGATCTAGTAACTAATACGATGAAAACTAGATCTCGCAAAGGAATCAGCCCTCCTATTGGAACGGACCAATTTGCTCAAGCCTTAAAAGAAACCATTGTTCCAACAGAGTTTTAGGAACCTTCGACTTTTAGCACACCGCAAGCTTCTCCTTTCCTTCTAGCTCCAAAGACAACCAGAAAAAGAGTCAACATCCTCCTAGATTGGAATATATAAAAAAAGAAATGAAGAAAAAGAAAAAGATTTCTACATGATTCTACAAGAGATTTATTACAACCCTAAGACTGGATATGGAGGAGTTTAATCTTTATACCGGCAAGTGCGTGCAAGGGGACATCTAATATCTATTGTTAAGATTAGAAAATGGTTGAAAGAGCAAGAAATTTATACTTTACATAAACCCATTCGCCGCAAATTCAAGCGACAACAAACAAGAGTAACCGGTATCGACGAGCAATAGCAATTAGATTTGGCAGATGTATCCCAATTAAATAAAGAGAACGATGGTTATACCCTTTTACTGTGTGCTATCGATGTACTCTCTAAATATGCTTGGGTGGTGCCTTTAAAGCAGAAAACAGGAAAAGAAATGATTCGCGGATTACAACAGATCTTTAAAGAAGAAGGGCGACAACCCGTTCGCATTCAGTCGGACCAAGAGAAGGAATTTACAAACAAGGAATTTCTGCGCGCTTTTTAATTCATTCATTTCTTCACCACTCGCAATGCAGAAACAAAAGCAAGTATCGTAGAGCGTTTTCAACGCACCCTAAATGCTCGCATATGGAGATATTTCAGTCGTCATAAAACTCGACGATATCTGGACATTTTACCAGATCTGGTATATGCCTACAATCACTCATATAATCGCGGTATAAAAAGAGCACCAGCTGACGTGAATGCCTCCAATGTCCTACAAGTGTGGAAAACTCTGTATCAAAAGAACCCTCTACACCCTTCTTTTCCCCTAAATTTCACAAAGGAGACAGAGTGCGCATCAGTAAAGCAAACCGAATTTTTGAAAAGGGCTATCTACCTAACTGGACCAGGGAGTTGTTTAATATATCTCACCGAGTTCAGGGGGGTGTTCCTTATAGATATAAGGTACAGGACTATCACGGAGAAGAATTAGAAGGAACATTTTATGGGTCTGAATTACCAAAAAGTCATTAAAGAAGACGACGTCAATGAATTAGAGGAAATCCTAGACTATAAAAAGCGGCGGATAGGGAAAAAAGTAATTACAGAAATCAAAGTGCGTTGTAAAGGATATCCCCCTAGCTTTGACTCATGGATTCCTCAAACAGATCTTCTACTTCCCAAATGAATGATCATTGGAAAATGTTTGGAGAAAAAATTCCTAGAGCTGAAATCGTGTATTTTACTCAACTTTTGATCTGCTTGACATTAATTATCGCTTGTATCGTCATGTTAGCTCTACACGATTCGATTCGAGAATATTGGAAGATTTGTCTTAGTTCTACCGTGGGCTATATCATGCCAAGTCCTACTCTTCAACTCAAAATCAGCACTATATCAGAAAATGCATGAGAAAAGATGTCACGTGATGGTGAGTTCTTTATTAAAGAAGTGCAGCTCGAGGTTTTGACTTATTATCAGACCAAGCGATGATCAAGCTACAAGGTTGATAGAGAGAGAGGATGAATCCCATACAGTACAGTTGGAAAATCATAGATCCTAAGGGAGCTCCTAGGGAAAACCTTAAGTGAGCATGGGTGTCTACTAAGCTGGGTTGTTTGCGTGATTTCATGCAAAAACCTCGAATTCCTCAGGGAGAGGAAAAAATCTACTTGTACAAAAGGATTCAGATTCCTCATAGGAAAAGACATTTCTGGATGATCGGTAAAAGTAAATATCAGCAATTCCGATGGAAAGTCAAATGTCAATGGAATGTGTTTCATCCTTCTAAAGACCAGAAACCAGCATGGACTCTCATAGAAGGAGACTGGACCCACGATTTGGAAAAAGGTTCAAAAGACTTTCGCAACACCATCAGTGAATATTATTTGCACTATTGTGTACCCTACGAGTATATGTACATGCGGAGACCCTTTCCAATCCGAGTCAAAATGAGCAGATCTCACAGTGTATGACAATATTCATCCATGTTTGTTCATGTTGTTGTTATTGTTGTTCAAATAAAAAAAAATAAGAGTATTTAAAAAGAGTGTTCTTTATGTATGAGAATCATTTGATCTCAAAACGTGGCTCAGAATACAGGGTTCATGACTCTACCAAGTGATGGTTCTATGTCTACTTTCCCCGAGAATACGGTGGTTCATTTTAAAACATGATTACCCCAAACCATGGATTTCACCGATGGTGAATGGGAAGTAGGTCTCACTGAAATGATGTATCCTAATACACTCCAAAACATAGACTCAAGGGAAGCTTATTTCGACATCTTGATTCCTACTCATCTAGATGCAGAACCCGAAGATCCCGATATATATCGAGCTGGACGGTTTACGATTAATAAAATAGGGCGAGAGAAACTCATTGAATGCCCCATGCTACAATGTAGTCGATTGGGACAAAGGCTTTTGGAAAATATCAATAGATAGAAATAGCGAGGCTAACCATTATCGAGTGAAATTCCGAGGGGGCCCTTACCCTGATCCTCAGTCATTAATAGAGGAAATCAACGAAGGACTTCGACCCTGTCTGGAACAGGTCTGGAAAAAAGTTCCTAATAAGGAGACGGGGGATGTCGGGAACATGAAACTAGAATATCGCCAAAAGTTTTCCCGTATCGAATGTCATTTAATTAAACGGAAAGGAGTTATCCATTTTACGCTTCAGTATTAGTTTTCCTCTTACTTTATCTTGGGGTTTGGAGATGAACTCAAATGGAAGTTTGGTAAAAGATATATGAGCCTGTGGATCAATGTCACTCACATGGCAGTTCATACCCCAGATATGCACGAGAACTTATAACAAATGTATGTGTATTGCGATATCGTCGAACCACAAGTGTTAGGGTCAAATGCTTTGAAGTTACTTAGAGTTGTCCCCCGTGAAGGAGAGAAAGTCCAGGAACAGACGAGATGGGAGCCTATTAGATCTGAATATTTGAAACTGAGTAAAAAACATTTCGATATGACAGACATACACATTCAGACTCCATTAGGGACTGTCATGCCCTTTTTTAAATGGAAAATCTATCCTGAAACTTCATTTTAGAAAAGTGTACTAAAGGAGATATCTACAGTCTAACTTTTACAATCATTGTGGGAGTAATGACCTGTATCACCTGTTGTTTAGAATGTCTCCATCTATGCATTCAACGCTCTTAGATTTACTAGGAATCTAGATAGAGAGAACCTCTATATAAAGACCAGTCATCCCTGAAAAAACCTCATTGATCTATAACATGCAGTATTATCGGGGTATATTGTGTCAACAAGGACACGGGTTAGGGGGTCTTCTTAGGTTGGCGGCTCCCGTCATGAAAAATGTCATGTCGGGTCTATTAGGCGGAGTATCCTTCGCCCTCTCCCTATTATCCCCCTCCAGGCCACTATTATCCACAGCCTCCTCCAAGCTACGGATATTCACCAGAAAGAAGTTCAACGCTACGCCGACGCAGCCGTAGGCACTCTAGACCCCAGGAAGGAAAAGGATTTTTTTTTTACAGATTTACTGAAATCAACGGATAAACAAGCATTAACTGCAGCAGCGAAAACTGGGTTAGATGTATTAGAAAATAAAAGATCCTTCAAAGAAGCGTTAAAAACGCATGGGGGAGAAGTCATCGCCCCCTGCCAAACCCAAAATCCTAGCCCGGGGTGGCCCTCGCATCAAGAGACCACTAAAAACCGCTAGTGGTGAAAGACCTCCTAAGAAAAAGAAGAAAACTAGACTCTTATATATTTTTGACTGAGAGGGTATATAAGGAGGTGTAGAGGATCATGCCAGATCATTACCATTTGATTCTTTTGATCAGTCACACTTACCAAGATGATGCATAGAGAGTCCTGTGCCTGTGGGATGGACAGTTTAGAACTGTTTAAAACCTCACCAATGAAATATTACTTTAGAAGATTCGAAATGGATGGAATATTACCCGATATCCAGTACCCTCCAATCGGACACGGCCCCAATTGAATTTGAAATCAAGGGTCAAGGAGACGAATACATACACTTCTCACAAACTTATCTCCAAATGGTGTGTAAATTCACCAAAGACGACGGGACTAATTTGACGGGAGACCATAGTACTTCGACTCCCGTTAATAACATCTTACATTCATTGTTCACGGAAATCGATGTGAGTCTCAATGGGAAAATCATTACCCCGGGAACGGACACCTATCCCTTCAAAGCCTACTTTGAAAATTACTCTCCTTTCAACCCAGAACATTAGAGACTCATATGAAAGCCTGTAGTTTGTGGGTCAAAGATACCGCTGGATACATGGATGATCTCAAGTATGCCGCCGCCACTCAAGCAAAAACTGCTTTTGCTATCGCAGATGATAACGTGAACATTGATGCGACACAATTAGTCTTGACCTATCCCAATGAGTCTAAGAATGAAGGATTGAGAGAACGCCACAAGGATATAGACGCTAGCAAAAAGATCGTGTTGATGGATCGTTTACACATAGATTTGTTTCAACAAGAGAAATATCTGCCTAATGGGGTAGATGTGTGCCTCCGTTTTAATAGAGCGAAACCCCAATTCTACATGATGACAGCCGCCTTGAGTAGTGGTAAAGTTTCTATTCAAAGTATCGTGATGTGGGTGAGAAAAATCAAACCTTCCCCTGCCATACAGAATGCCATCAATCAGCGCTTGAATTCAGAGACAGTCAAATATCCGCTGAGAAGAGTAGAAGTGAAAGCATTTACCATTGCCACGGGGTCACAATCAAAAATCACCGATCATCTGTTTCAAGGACAAATGCCTAAACGTGTTCCCATAGGCTTTGTAGAAAATGCCGCTTTCAACGGAGATGCTACTAAAAACCCTTTTAATTTTAAAAACGAGAACATTAAGAAATAAGAAATAAGTATCAACGGAGAAACCATGACCACTCGACCCTTTGAGCCCGATTTTGCAAATGATTAGTACCTCAGATCTTACTTGAGTCTGTATCAAGGGCTGGGGAAATTGGGAGGAGACTGGGCCCCGGACATTACGCTGGAAGAGTATAAAAACGGGTACACGCTTTGGTGTGTGGATTTCACGAAAGATCAAGAAGCGCAAATGGAGAAATTTCATCTTATTGAAACTGGAAACTTGAGAATAGAAGTTCAATTTTTCAACAACTTAGCTCATACTGTAAATTGTGTGGTCTATGCCGAATTCGACAATTTGCTGGAAATCAACAAACAGAGAGAAGTGAACATTGATTACTAAAAAATGGATTCCCGTCAGTTACGAGAGGTGTTATCACGAGATTTAGGAAGATCCTTTTGAGGAGTGTATCCCCGAGATTTACTACCGGATCAATTAAGACCCCATGAAAAAGCCATCGTGATCAATACAGATTCTCAAGATCAACCAGGGACGAGATCATTATGTAGCTGAATGGTTTAGAGAGACTTATCGCAAACCTAAAAGAAATAAAGGACAAACTTGCAAACGTTTCAGGCAAAATATGTATTAATTGATGTTGTTGTTGCTGTTGTTCATTCTTAATTAAAACTGTTTAAAAAATTCTGTCTTGTTTGTTTTTTTTTTTTAAAAATTGAGAGCTCTTTAATGCTTAATACTAATCTAAAATGCACGTGCCTTAATTCTATTTTCCAGAACCCCACTCAATTGCTAGAATTTTCTAGAACCTCACTCAATTGCTAGAATATTCTTTTCCAGAAAATGAGGCATGTGCCTCAATTATATTGACAATTTTCTAGAACCTAAGCCACTCCTACAGTATATAAAGCTTGTAACATTTATTTTGTGTCAGTTTTTTGACAATTGAAAGCTAGAGATATCAAGATGATTTCGACCGTAGACAGTGTGATCAATGCCAAAAAGATGGATTCCTGTCCCAATCCTCCGCGGACTGCCAATACAAGAATTGCTGGTACTGCTGGTTTTTCTGCGGCAGATTCCTGTCCCAATCGTGCGCGGAGTGACAATACAAGAATTGCCGGTGCTGCTAATTTTAGCATGAGTTATCCAAATGCTCAGTCAAATAAAAAGGACTCGCCATGATATTCGCCTTTTGAAGTGAGGCACATATACCACCACCACCTACAATGGCACATTTTTAACAATATCCGGAGTACCGAACCTTTGCCTCAAGGTATGCAACGTTTCAAAACTGGCCAAAATACTTAAGAGGACCAAACAAAACAGACCTGGCGTGAACATGATTCATCTACACCCAGTATGGCGATAGAGTGACCTGTTTTTGTTGTGGAATGACATTGAGTGAATGGGAACCAGTGGACGACGCCTATCGAGAACATCTACGCTGGTCCAGATATTGTCATTTTGTTCAAACGGTGGGTAACATGTATGTGTGAGGAGAAAATGAGGAGAAAATAAAATGTTAAAATCGAAAACTTGTACATCATAGGACTGCTCTTATTTGTATTTATCAACACTGATTGTTAATAACATGCACAGGGGCTCTGTGCTTATTGTTACTGTGTTTCATAAAAAAAAAAAAATATGTGTTACAATGATTATTGTTCTAATAAATAAAACTGTAAACAAAAAATGCTTGTTTTGTATTTAAAAAAAAATCAATAATTAATCGAAAAAATGATATTATTTCTAAAAATTAAATAAGAAAAAGAAAAAAGCTATCTATTGAAAAATATTATATTATTTTAAAAAAAAAAATACAGTGTTTGATTGTTTTAAAAAATAAATAATTTATCTTAGAAATTATTATTATTTATAAAAAATAAATAATTAAGAAAAAAAGCTATCTATTTAAAAAATAAAGTGTTTTTAAAAAAAAGTATATGAAAAAAAGTTACTGTAAATTTTTAAATGATTTATTCATTTTAAAAACAATATTAGTGCTATATTTTGAAGAAATAAAAATATATGTTGTAAAAAAAAAAGAGGTGAACTGGTGTTAAAAATTGAATGTAGTAATAGAGGAATCTTTTCTAAAGATGTGGTGGCCCTTAAAAGGACCGTTGGGGTGTAACTATCTGGTGGTGTCTGAGTTACATATAATGGCATGCTGGACAACGGTTGTCCGCGGGATCGCCCCTGACAAGTTAACATAAGCAGCTGCAGCAGGCCGAACGTTGATTACAGTTGCGGCAGGCAGATGTTGAATGTCTCTGCTGCTGGTGACACCGCTCACATTTGGTTAAAATCGTCTCTTCAACGACATAGGTCCAGTCAGGGAGCTCCATAGAGCAGAGGTGATGGGGGATGCTCCCTGCGGGCCAGGGGGTGAAGGGGCCAGACATCTGACAACAGGGGGTGCCGATAGTTCGGGTGGCTTTCCTCTTCTCCTCTTCCCTCAGGGGCTATCCGGAGCTCCACTCGTCGCCTGCGACGAGGGGCCGGCGATGGGGATGGTTTAGGTGAGGCAGGTGACGGCTTTGATGCTCTCCTCCTCCGTTGTTTTGCCCTGTCCATATAAATGTCGTAGGACTGGATCCTACTAAACTGCTGCCTGTGGATCTCTCTCCAGTTCCCATCCTCATAAATTCCCCTCACTATCTCAAGTCTAATCCTGTTCCGGGCAGCAAAGGGTAAATGTTGCTTTCTTCGCTCATGATGAGTGATCAATGCAGACGATCGATTTCAGAGTGTGCACGAGTATTTATTTGGATCTCCGGACGGGTTCCATTCCATGCAGGAATGTACTTTAGATTTACCGTCTGGGTATTCACAGATAACACGGTCAAAATGCTCCATAAGTTACAAGTAAACAAATCCACACGTTAGATACTGTCAAAATATCCACTGTTTTGTTGGATTATCTCCCTTTTCCATGCATTTCATGCGATACACATCCTCAATTTTACACAAAACAACTTTCATCACCCTCACAGTTTTATAATAGATCCTTCGAAAGTGAGTAGGTATCTAAAAGTCACCCTCATTGGTCTGGGGGTGTCGTGGGATAGATAAAAACCTACCCCCCATTAGATATGTTGACATTTGGATCAAAAGAACGCCGAAAGTACACATGTGTCATGTGACTCAATAGAGGCGGGGATTAGATCCGTCAAAAAAGTCGCTTTTGGTCATGTGACTAAAATAAGGAGCTGTGAATGGCCCCTGGAAAAAGTCGCTTTTGTTTTGGCATAGGGCCAACTCCTTTCCTATCGATCTAGACATTTGATGTGCTATTATGACGTCATATTTTTTCACTTCTCTGTACGGAAAGAATATACACTGTGATGTTTTATATACCGCTGTATGATTGAAGGCTCGCGATGAAATAAGCATAAAAAATAAGACCAAATCCTATTATTTTACAACATATTTATTAACCATAGATACAGCATTCACTTCAAATAGCACTGCATTAAAAAATTACAATATATAGAACAGCGTTATAATACACAAATTCAATGTTTTTGTTGTTTTACATAGATCCATAACATTTTTTTTATTTTACGTACGGTCCTTGCACTGTCTAGGGCCTCAAACATCCATGGATTTCTTCGGTCCTTGGGAGGTAAATCATATATTTGGTCCCTTGTGAGATCAAAAGTCACTCGTTTTCTCCCCGATTTCCTTCCAGAGTTTGCTGTAATTTCATCCACCCGAATTGAATGGCTGTCAACCTCATCGACTCGATCCGTTGATGTAGCCGATGACATTCTATCCAATTCTTTTTTTCCTAGAGAGGTGAGCTGTAACTTAGGAAATTCCTGCCGATATTCCTCATAAGAAATCCCCGTCAATTTAGGTAGAAATTGCTTTTTCACTTCCTCGGACAGGTAATGAATGACCATCAATCTCCCAGGGTTAACGTCGTTCATCTGAGCTAATGCTACAATCACATTCCTGTAAAAATCCACACTGGTAATCTCTTTCTGTGCCCGGTCTGAAATTTCAGCAATATTACTCTTGTATTTTTGCTCCCAGCTCTCGGTCTGTAAAGAAGAGTTAACAAAATCCAGACCGTTGAAAGGTGAGTCTAGATTGGATAAAATCATTCTCAGAAAATCGGCCATGATATAATGCTGATGTTGCTCACCGACTTGTGAATTTTATCGTTCAGAGATAATAAATAACAAAAAACTGCTACACGTTTCTTATTCATATATATAAAAATATAGATATTCTAGAACATTCTATATAAGATGATTAGAATATGCTAAAAGTTGAGTCTCGTGCCTCAATTCTATTAAGAATTTTCTAGAAAGTAAAAAAGTGCCTCATATATTCTCGTGCCTCAATAAAGAATTTTCTAGAACTCCAGGTGCTTCTCAAATCGATTTTAGAACGTTCTAGAACGTTCATTTCCTATAAAAAGTACATCACCACTTTCATTCTATCAGTCTTGTTCTGGCATTGCAATCGACATGTCACAGAAACAATTAGATCTCTTGGAGAGTACAGACCCAGTCTCCGGCCAGCTGAATTACAGTCATCCGACTACCGTCAGAGATTCTGTGTATAATCTGCCCATTCTATCAGAAACTCAGGATGTGACTGGACTTCTAATGGGAATGTACGACGATGAAAAACCAGCTAGTAAAGAAGATATCTCTCTACTCATGGCCACTCTGGAATCCTCAACAATCTGATATCCATTACCAACGAATTGAGTGAAACCAGAGAAAATATAACCAAAGATCTACAGACTCTAAGCAAAGAAGGAAGTGAAATCAAAATTGAGACTAGGAATAGGACAGCTGAAAAAACAGCAACACCGCTGACGAGGAAAACAAATCCCTGTTATATCTGTAGAGAATTAGGACATTGGGCCCCCGAATGTCCACAAAAGCAGGATCCAGCCAAAAAGGAAAGACAAAGATCCCTGCTATATTAGTCGAAACCCCGGACACTGGGCTTCCGAATGTACTGACAAAAAAAATAATTCACCAGGTGATAACAAGAAAAAAAAAACCTCGAGCCCTAGAAAACCGAGTCTGAAAAGAAATATTCCAAACAACAGTGAACCTCCCAAGAAAAAGGCAAAGCTGGCTCTCCCAAGAAAAAGTGACTGTAATATGACATTATTTATGCCTTTGAACTGATTCAGTGTTATTTCATACTTCATTTGAACTGTCTCGCTGTTATTTCATACTTGATCTCCATGCGTTTCTCAATAAATCAATGTTCACTGTTTATTCTCTTTTTTATTATTTCATACAGCAGGAAGAAAAAAAAAGCATTTTCTTATTCTATGAGGACTCCTAGCCTCATATCTCTCGGTGACTTCATAGAGATCGGACGTGTGTTTACAAGAAGAATGCCAAGTTTACTCAATAAAAACTGCCATGAAATTATGCTTACTATAGCTTAGCATTATTAGCTTACTATAGCTTGGCATTATTAGCTTGAAACCCCAAGCAGCTAGATTACCAGGCGTCCTCGCTGGGCGGTTCAACACCTCATTTGCATAAAAAGTGCACTCAGTTGAACCGCCCAGCGGGACGGCTTATACTACTCCTGTATTACATATTGTCTATCGTCCGTCTTCCCAAAATGTCTCGTTCAGAACTCTTTCACGTTTTTTATCCATTTCTATAGGTCAATGTTGTTGTTTTATTAACTTGATGGCATCACATTTGTTTTATTCTTTTTTAAGTTGCCCGACTACTAATTGACACAGAAAGTAATCATTCTTAATAATTTACCTGAAAATCGCTTAGTTGTTGTTTCAAGATCTGGCAAAATTTTATGAGATATTACTGTTGCACTGAATGCACCGGTTCAAACCCTGCCATCGCCAAATTATAGAACAAATATACACAATCCAACATGTCGCAAAAAACGCTTTATAAATTCTTTTCTTCTGTTATAGCGAAGAAATTCAGCCCGAAAATAAAAGACTGGAGAGTATTTTTCCTCACGATCTTTTTACCTTATCCTAATTTAACTTTCAATTTTTACATTGCGCTGCCTGCCGATTTATTGTCAAGAATACTTTTATTTTACCAATTATCTCCCATAATATTTGATATAAATATATTTTTTTACCCCTCTGTGGCACAAATTTCATTTTTCTGTGTCCTTTATTAACTGAATAGCAAAAACATCACTAAAAAGTTATCTTCAGGTGCATTGTGTCATACTCTTGGTATCTAGTGTACAAAAAAAAAATCTGTGAATATGCGAACTCAGTCTCAATACCCTATGATATTTCAATTGCAAGGCTTTTCATTTCTGAATTTTCATCTGATTGAAACAAATTTTCATATTTACATTTTAGATTATTTATTTCAGTTATACTTAATACAGAGTGTTTTTCAAATTCGTTTTGAGCGGAGAGAGAGAGAGAGAGAGAGAGAGAGAGAGAGAGAGAGAGAGAGAGAGATCATG
The DNA here is from genome assembly GCA_033439105.1 of Magallana nippona. Lineage (NCBI taxonomy): Eukaryota > Metazoa > Mollusca > Bivalvia > Ostreida > Ostreidae > Magallana > Magallana nippona. The sequence continues at coordinate 2,517,856 of CM065919.1, read as the reverse complement.
TGCCGAATTGATAATAAATCGAAGAAGTAAATAAATTTGATAATTTTCTCATTCTTAGCCGTCGTATGACGAAAAAAAGCTGGTCACAAAGTATTCAATTAACAAGCTCTATAAATGCAATCCCCTTTCTTGATTGAAACATCCAAAAGCTAACACTGTGTAAAATAGTTCACATAGATATGTAGGGTATGTACCCAGATTGTGATTCTTGTTGTTATATATGTACAATGTAACATGCATACGATAGCTGGAAAGAGTATTTTTTCTCTGTATTTATTTTCAAGGTAAATAAATTTGATATAGTATAGCTCTTGAATGTGTATAGCAGAAATTTACATATACCTTGTTCGGCTTTTTTTTTTGCTTTAAAAACAAGAATTTGGTTGAAGATGTGGGTACATCTGACAAACAAAACATCTATATTATACGTATTTAACGAAATATTTAGGACATGCAAATTTTCCTTGTTATTCTATTTTGACTAAATATCCACAACTTCGCTTTGCGTTCGGCAATGAACAACTGCAAAATGAAATAAAGCAATTGACCGCAAAACTGCGATTAAACATTTCCATGTATTAACTTGTGTATCCGTTGTGTGTAAAAGTATTCAATTCTAGCTAGCTAGCTATAATATAATTAAATTTTCCAACTTTTAAAAAAAAACGTCATTTGAACAAAAAGTAAAGCTACAGTCCCTGAAACATTCTACTTTCACATTTTTCCGTGTGCTCCGCTTCATTTGCGCACACCGTTCATAAAGCGCTCACATTTCGTTCACAAAGCTCACCGTTCGTTCGGCGTTCACTTATCGTTTAGTCCCTCTTCATTCATTTTCATTCGGAACTCCAAAGTGAAAAGATTGGTCTTTGCGAGTCACAATGAAATGAGGAAAGAACCCGTGTGTAAAGATGAAAGGAAACTTACATTTTACACCAGAAACATTATTTTAATTAGAATCTAATTCGTAAAATTTAAAGTACACATTTTTGAGCAAATCCGTAATTAAATACAAACAAAAAACTGTTCTTGTTTTAGTTTTGTTTTTGTTTTCATTTTTTTAATGACTTCAACAATACTGTTGTATGTTTTTTAACAGTTTAAGTTAACTGTGAAAGACTCGGCGCTGTATTTCTCTAATTAATGCAAATTTATTATCAACATCTACACGTTTCTGTGATTTATCTTTTCTCATAGTGCCAAGTTGTTAAGCAGGAAATGAACAAAATGTTAAAGTAACGTGTAATTCATATAAAATGTACATCACTGGTACTATTCATATGTAAATGTACGGGAGGTCAGTCAGTGCAGTTTGTGTCAAATTGTAAACGATATATCAACAAGGATAATCTTATATTTAGGCTGATAACAATACATAAATGTAGTTTATTTGCTATTTTTTCCTGATTACCGACGAAATTTAATGTAAGGATTGTTCCCGAGGCACTCCGAATAAAGTTTTCATCTTGCGTTTATATAGCGTGCACCGTTCACTTTGCGCTCGCGTTTGCGCTCTGATTCGCTCACCGTTCACCAAATTCCGCCCAGCGTGCGCTCACCGTTCACTCACCGTTTAAGTGGGAAAGTAGAACGTTTCAGGGACTGTGAATGTATTTGAAAAGAGGCAAACACATCTTCAGATTATTTTTAAATATTGAACTTTCTGCAACAATCTCGTGTTCCTCCGAAATACTTGTGAAGGTCACAATTTACATTGTTTTTTTTCAATGCATTCTTCAGTATTATCACTTGGCCTGTCAGAATTTGTAATTAATGATTGTCTATACTTTTCCACATACATTATCTCCCGATTAATATATTAAATGAAAACAATCCAAATTATTTCATCAGCGCTCTAACTTTGCAAAGACTCTGCCAATGACATGCATAATTGTAAATTAAGCCACACGTAACACTTTATAAACACACATTGTTTTACAAACTTTAATTTCTCCTATAGTATCAATACAGTGTTTAAATAGGTCTAAAAAAAATACTTAGTAATGTGGTATATATTTTACATTTCCTATATATCACTGACATGAATAATCAATTTTAGTAGCGTCATTCTCATTAGTACATTCGCTGTAAGTACACATGGAATTTACTCAAATTTGAAAACTTTATATCGTATGACTTTTCAATTAATTGATGAGTAATTTATGTCTACGTTGTATTAAGATTTCAAAGATTCCCACAAATCTCACTGATGTTGAGGCTGTCTTACTTCCGTATGTGATTTCCACGGTAACAGCCCTGTGTGATGTTGGGGAATTAAAAGAGAATGACACAGCTAGTAAAAGGTATAGCGAGATCTGTACATGTCACCCGGTTAACAGGTGTGAGAATGTCATTCAATATATCGATCACTGGCAAACGTACGCTATACCTGATGCAGAGATCCTGGGTTCAAGTTCCAGTTGAGACTTGACTTTTTAAACCCACTCCTACATATTGGTACCTATTAAGCACTAACTGGATTTATTTCAGATTCAATAAAAGTGTTATTCTCTTTCTCTTTGTATCTCTCTCTCTCTCTCTCTCTCTCTCTCTCTCTCTCTCTCTTTGAGTTGAATTTTTAATGATTACATGACTCTACATGTCTACATTTCATTGCAGAGTGCTGATATACGGCGGGTCTGGAGGAATTGGGACGTTTGCCAATCAGGTCAGAATTGTTTCACCTTCCTCTATTTATTTATCCTTCTATCTCCCTCTTTCTTTCCTCACTTTCTATATACCATTTCTTTTTCATTCCATTCTACATTGATCTTGTAAGAGTTTACCCAGTAAGCCTTTTGGTTTCAACTTGAATTTGCTATGCAAAAACAATGGTTCAACACAAGAAAAAATCATTGGTTTAATTACAGTCACCACGATTTCTTTAAATTAAAAAAGGGTGTTCTACCTAATGTGCAAGAAATCCTAGGAGTTGAAGTATTGGATAGCTTGCTGATAGTATTAGACTTACTATAGGTGATGTACTGGAATTTATTTGAAAGTTGACAGAATTTTATCATTGTTGATGACTTTTTACCTGTGTAGCTGATGAAGGCTTGGGGGGCCATTGTTACGACGAGTTGTTCAACTTATGCCGTTACCATGGTTTCCTCCCTTGGAGCTGATCATGTGATTGACTACAAAACACAGAACGTCCAGCAGGAGTTAATGAACATGAAAGGGTAAGTAGTGCTTTGTTCTGTCTTGTTTAGTTCGATCATTCCTTATGAATATATGAAATTGTTTGAACATTAAGAGTAAGGGATTATAAACTTATAGCTGGTTTACTAAGTGGGTGTAAAATTTAGTAATTGCAAGAATTAAGTTTCATGACTGTAAATATATATCATTTACTTTGATGCAATAGTTAGTGATTTGTTGATTTTAAAATTTTCCAACAAACATGTACATCTGCTTGTATAGATAAGCTTAATTTTGATTACTTCAACAATATATCTAAACATCATATATGCAACAGCAACTAGGGGTTTTGCTCCTATTGTATAAAACCTTTACAAATATTAACTTATATTACTAGAAAGTCAAGAATAGCACTGTATGAATATGTTTTAGAGCTTTGTGATTCAATCAGCAGTCAGTAGATTCATGCCTTAATGATTTTACAATTTCAGGTATGACCTCATTCTAGATATCCACGGAGGGGTGGATTTTTCGGTTGACCTACTTATGAAGTGGAACAACTCCAAGTTTGTGACAATAAAGACACCATTTTTACAGAATGCCGATGATTATGGGATTGTGCCTGGTCTACTACGATCAGGTGCTAACCTGACAGCCAATATATTACAGGTGAGATTATAGGTAGCTAGTACTTCTGTATACTAATGTACTTAGATCAGGCGCCAGTCTGACAGCCATTATATTACAGGTGAGATTATAGGTAGCTAGTACTACTGTATACTAATGTACTACGATCAGGTGATAGTCTTACATCCAATATATTACAGGTGAGATTATATTGTAATATTCAATAAATGTTTACTGTTTTTAGCTCACCTGAGCTGAAAGCTCAAGTGAGCTTTTCTGATCACATTTTGTCTGTTGTCTGTCTGTCTGTCTGTCCGTCTGTCTGTTAACTTTTCACATTTTCAACATCTTCTCCAAAACTACTGGGCCAATTTCAACCAAACTTATAGCAAAGCACCCTTAGGTCATGGAGATTTAAAGATGTGAAAATTAAGGACCACGCCCTTTTTCAAGGGGAGATAATTAGGAATTATTGAAAACTTTTGAGAAATTTTCAAAAATCTTCTTCTGGAGAACCATTTGGCCAGAAAAGCTGCAACTTGTGTTGAAGCATCCTCATGTAGTGTAGATTCAATTTTGTCAAAATCATGACCCCCAGATGTAGGGTGGGGCCACAATGGGGGGGGGGTTGAACTTTTACATAGGAATATATAGATTATATTTTTAAATATCTTCTTCTCAGAAACTAATCAGCTGGGAAAGCTGATGTAAAAGCACCTATGTAAAAGATCCTCAGGTAGTGTGGATTCAAAGTTGTGAAAATCATGACCCAGGAGCTAGGATAGGGCCACAATGCATGTAGGGAGTTGAACTTTTAAATAGGAATATATAGTGTAAATTTTTAAAAATCTTCTTCTCAGAAACTACTCAGCTAGGAAAGAGAAAACTTGTGTGGAAACAACAATGGGGGGTTGAACTTTTACATAGGAATGTACATGTATAGAGTAAATATATAAAAATCTTCAGCCGGGAAAACTGAAACTTATATAAAAGCATCCTCAGGTAGTTTAGATTCAAATTTGTGAAAATCATGACCCCCAAGAGCTAGGGTGGGGCCACAATGGGGGTTTAAATTTTTACAAAGTAATATATAGAGTAAATCTTTAAAAATCTTCTTCTCAGAATTCTATCAGCCTGGAAAGCTGAAACTTATGTAAAAGCATCCTCAGGTAGTGTAGATTCAAAGTTGTGAAAATAATGACCCCTGGGGGTTGGGTGGGGCTACAATGGAAAGTTGAACTTTTACATAGTAATATAAAGTGTAAATCTTTAAAAATCTTCCTCTCAGAAACTAATCAGCCAAAAAGCTGAAACTCGCATCCTTAGGTTGGGTAGTTTCAAGTTTGTTTAAATCAAGTTCCCCTGGTGGTAGGTTGGGGCCACAATTAGGGGTTGAATTTTTACCTAGGAATATATATAGAAAATCTTTAATCAAAGAGAATCAAAGAAAAATCAATTGGCCAGAAAAGCTGAAACTCATATAAAAGCATCCTTAGGTACATCGTCGGAAACCCACGGCCAGTCTCGCATACGCTTACTGAAACGTATGCGAGACTGACCGTGGGTTTCTGACGATGCCTTAGGTAGGGTAGATTCAAGGTTTGGGCAAAAATTTACATAGAACTTTAGTTCCAGCATGATCACCGAAAGATTTTACCGTTTCAATGGCTTTATCTAAGGAGAACATGTCTCTAAGTGCTAAGGTAACATCATCTGCATGTTGTAGATTTTTTATTTCTGTACTCACATTACCAATTTTTATACCCTTTATATCATTATTATTTTGAAGTTTTATGGCTAAGCTTTTGCAATTAATAAATACAATAAAGCTGAGATATGACAACCCTGTCTTATACCACGCGACATTTCGCATGTTTTAGAAATCCATCCATTGTTTTTTTTATTCTAAAAATTGGATAAGTATATGTCATGGTGTGTTATTTTGTGTAAATATGTTTAAGAGTTTACTCATGCCAAATGACAAGTAATTAGCTAGAGTCAGTCTGCTCTGCTAATTATCCCCAATTACCGGTAGTCTATATAATTGTTCTGAGTTGTTCTTAAGCTTTTTGAGTAATTATCATGAGTAATGTACCGCACTTTTATTAATTACCTTTTAGAATATAAATACAGTTAGAAATTTATTCAATTCAGTCAGACTCTTTCGGCCACTATCTCATGTTGCTTATGTCTTCACACTGACTATCTAGTTGACTGTCCACCAGTCTGTCAGTAGACTAAGCAACATTGAGTTAAATTCATTCTGACTCATTTGGCTTTTTAAGAAATAATCATTTTTATCCTGTTCTATTTTGACTTTATTTTATTTGATTATTGTTGATATTTTATAAGTTAATTAAAATCACTTGATCAATAAATTGTGAAACCTGCCTTCGAGTTATAGCTCTATGCATATTCGACTTAGAGGTCAATTTAAGCCTATTGACTAGGCTGACCCCCTGTCTCTTGGGTTGGGCCTATACAAGTTAATTCCCCTTATTCTATAGTGCCCTTTCCCCTCGGTGACAGATGTGGTGGAGAATCCGGGTATGCATAGTTGCATTATGCTATAGCTAGAAAGCACAGTCAATAGGCAGGATAATTTTAGTTTATAAAGGTACTTCCATGATTGAGATGAAATAGAGCCAGACCTATCCAAACGGGAGCTACACTACTGAATTTTGTTGATATTTTCCACTTTCAGTTGTGTGAGAAATAAAAATGTACACTGTGTAGATAATTCAAGTTCATTTTGTCTCTGACTTCTATGTTAATTGCTTAGAGAAATGTAAATGAAGTGCAAATTTCAGTCCAACTTGGCTTCCATGATACTGACTACTCTCTTATAGTTTCAGACTAGTTCTAAAAAACTTGAAGTCAGTCATGGGACGAAGAAAGGTTTCCCAGGGATGGTACTGTCAGAAGAAGAGATGTTCTCAACTTTCCTGCATGACCCAAGGGACACCCGAATTACAGTTCACTGCAGCCATGGAAAGGAACTTTGTTGAAGCCAAACTACAGAATACACCCATCAAGTGCTTGGTTGACAGTGGAGCTTCCATTAGCTGTATAAGTCAACACCAATTACAGCGATTACAATATAATGCAGACATACAAGAATCCTCCATAACTAGTGCTGTTGGTGTCTGTGGAGAAGTTCATCCCGTTCTTGGAGAAGTTATGCTGGAAGTAACTATTGGACACATTACAGTGAAGCAAAAATTCAAAGTGTTTGAAACCCTACATTCAAAAGTTATATTTGGACTTGATTTCCTGCAAGAAAACAAAATTAGGACTGATTTTGAAAATATGACATTAACAATTCCATTTCCAAAGAAAAATCTTAACTACATTAGTGATTCCGGAAGTGCTGATCATGTAACTGTCTCCACAATTCGTGACCAAAGAACATTTACTACAATGGCTGAGACCGTCAATCACATCATTCTTGAACCCCATTCAGAAACAATTCTGCCTGTCAAGATTCCCAACTACTCACCTGGAGCAAATGTGATTTTAGAACCTAGTCCCACTCTTCAATCAAGATTCTCTGTAGCTGGAGGAAGAGCAGTCACCTACCTAGATGATAACCAAATCGGCATCTACAGAGTCTTAAATCCAACCAACCTTCCTGTCTATTTAAAATCTAACCTCCAAATCGCTGCCGCACAACCTGTAAATTTTGAAGATGTCCATTGTCTCCAACAGCAGGAACCAGCCTTTCTGTGTAGTCTCTCAGAAAACATTGAACAGTTTGATAAAGACTGTGCGAGCATCTTGTCTGACATAGGAATTGATTTAGACTCTTGTGATTTGGACAGTGTTCAGCGACAACAACTTTGTAAGTTTCTAGCACAGAACAGAAACATTTTTGCAAAGGACCTGTCAGAACTCGGGAAAACAGACATGCACTATCACACCATCCATACAAAAGGTGACAAAGTGGTCAGTTCTGCGCCGTATCGCCAGTCTCCGCAGATGCGAGCCGAGTTAGAACGACAACTTGATGAAATGGAAGCACATGGCATCATTGAAGAATCCACTTCACCATTTCATAGTCCTGTAGTGCTAGTTAAGAAGCGAAACAACGAATATCGTTTCTGTGTTGACTTTCGTGCATTGAACAGAATCACAGAGCCTATGTCCTTCACGATTCCTCACATGTCGGATATTCTTGACACTTTAGCTGATGCCAAGCCAGAAATTTACTCAACACTCGATCTGCGTTCTGGATTTTGGCAAGTGCCTTTGGACCCTGCTACCAAACACAAGAGTGCTTTCATTACCCACAAAGGAGTGTATGAATTTAATGGACTGGCCTTTGGAATGATGAACTCACCAATGACCTTCCAATGCCTGATGACAAAGGTGCTCCGAAATCTGAATTTCAAAGTTGCTCTTGTGTACATTGATGATGTGCTAATATTCTCAAAGAACTTTCAGGAACACTTACAACATCTTCATCTAGTGTTTTCAAGCTTACGTAGTGCAAATCTAAAATTACATCCATCCAAGTGCATCTTCGCAAAGAAAAAAAAAGTCAAATATTTAGGAAATATTATTTCAAAACATGGAGTAAGAGTAAATCCAGAAAATACAGAAAAAGTTAAAACTTTCCCAGTTCCGAGAAATACCAAACAAGTGAAGAGTTTCCTTGGCATGGCAAATTATTACAGAAAATTCGTCAAAGACTTTGCCCAAATTGCTTCTCCATTAACATCCCTACTAAAGAAGAATGTGAAGTTTCAATGGACTTTAAGTTGTCAGAAAGCATATGACACATTGAAAAATGCACTCGTTACTGCTCCAATCCTTGCTTTTCCAGACTTCGACAAGCCATTTATTCTCTCAACAGATGCCTCTGAATATTCCATGGGATATGTGCTCAGTCAAATTCAGTATGGACGCGAACATGCAATCGCTTATGGAGGTAGATCCCTTCATGGTGCTGAATTAAAATGGCATATAACAGACAAAGAAGCTTTGGCTCTTGTTGAGGGAATCCAGCACTTCAAACATTATTTGGCAAACCAGGAATTCACTGTGTTTACTGACAATGTGTCTGTCAAATATCTACAGAAGATCAGAGATTGTCAAGGTCGCCTTGGAAGATGGAGCCTTCTACTTCAAGGTTACAACTTCAAGATTATTCACCGTGATGGAAGCAAAAATCCAGCTGACTGCTTATTTAGACAACAGCATGACAATTCTACATCTACAGATTCACCTGACCTCAGCGAACATCTTTACTATGTCAATCACAAGGAACACACAGAAACTGTTCTAGTCTATCCAGGGGAAGAAGAAGAACATGTAATTGCCAGTTTACAAGATAGGCCGTCTCCAGAACTTATTTTACAGAACATGGCAAACTTGCAACAACAGTGCCCTGACTTTCAAGGAATCTATGAGTACAAACTAAACCAAGAACTTCCCAAGGATCCAGCGATTGCCAGAACTATCGTGGCTGAATCCTACAACTTCGAACTTGAAGATGGAATCTTGAAACATTTCTACTCAAAACGATGCAAGAAAGTCCCAAAACAAGAACGTTTAGTGAAACAAGTTGCAGTTCCAAGAATTCTCCGTGATGATGTACTGCGATCATACCACGACTGTATTCTTGGTGGTGGTCATCAAGGATTTGAAAGAACATATCCTGCACTACGCAACAAATACTTCTGGCCCTCAATGTATGATGATATAAAACGCTATGTTCAGACTTGTGAAAATTGTCAACAAAGTAAACGCAATTACGGTGCTAAGCGTCCACCTCTGAAGCCCCAAATAAGTGATGATATATTTGGAAGGTGGCATATGGACATTTTAAGTGGACTTCCAACTACTCCAAACAAACACAAACATATTCTTTTGGTAGTGGACAGTTATTCCAAATGGTGTGAAGCATTTCCATTACGAACTCAAGAAGCCAGTGAAGTTGCAGGAGTTTTATACAAGGAGATAATAACTAGGTACGGAGCACCAAGAACACTTATATCAGATCGCGGAAGGAATTTTGTCTCCAATCTTGTAAAGGCACTCTCAGAGATGTTCCAAATAACAAGGCATTTAACGAGCTCCTATCATCCGCAAACCAATGGATCTGTTGAAAGGATGAACTCCGTCATTCTCCAAGCTATACGCTGCTATGCTAAAGGACAGCAAGATGACTGGGATGATCTTCTACTCCCAGGGATCCTTATGGCATACCGAGCAACTCCTGCAACTCAGTCAACTGATTTCTCACCATACTTCATGCTCTATGGAAGAGAGATGTGCCTCCCTATTGATTCCTCCTTAGTCCCAAAAGAACACTGGGCTCAGGACCACAAAATATTCCTTGGACGAATTTTACAAAATTTAGAAAGAACACGAAAGATTGCTTCCGAGAATATTAAACTTGCCCAGGAAAGAAATAAACAACGATATGATCAGACAGCTAAGGAACCAGACGTCTTCCCAACTCAACGTGTTTGGTTATATTGCACCAAAGTTCCAGTAGGTAACGCTCCAAAACTACATCGCCAGTGGGTTGGTCCATATTACATCACCATGGTGAACAGACAAAATCACACATACAAAATCAGGAATTGTGCAAACAACAAAGAGGTAAAGTCCCTGGTAAGTGCCCATCGTTTAAAACCATATCATGATCCTCTCACCAGGCCGACTAACCCTCCTCCAGAACATGCTAATGACGACGCTCAACTGGATCCTGATGAACTTGACCAAAACATAGGCAGACCGACTGTCCAGCCAGTAAGACAGAATGCACCAGCAGTACCCAATCAAGCAAACAACCCAACAAGAGTGCAAAATAGACCTCCAAGACAGAACAGACGACAAAATCAGCGGCCACAGCAACGTAATCATCAGCCACACCAACATAATCTGCCTCCTCAACAACAGAATTGGCAACAACAGAATCGGCAGACCCAGCAACAGAATCAGCAGCCACAACGAAGGAATCAGCTGCAACAAAATCAACCCCAGCAACACAATCAGCCTTTACAACAACACAGTAGGCAGCCACAGAAACCCAACCAACAGCAAAGCAATGGGAGGCCACAGAATCAGAAAACACAACTAGAACAACAAAATCAGCCCAAGAACAACAACCACCTAAATCAACCTAGAAATCAACCTACTGCTGATACCAGACCTTCATGCAGAGACTGCAAACGAGGCTCCTGCACACCATTCAAGGAGGACATGATTGACCGCCTCTTAGCGTCTAACAGAGGAAATGGGACACTCTACTATAAAGTTAAGTTCTCGACTGGAAATACAGAATGGCATTTTCCATGCAAAATTCCTTCTCATTTAGTACGCCAATTTCATGCAGACAGAACCATGAGCGGAAAGAAGAGGAAGAGACCTCTGCATCAGACCAAACACAAGTTCTTCAACAAACAAGACCCACAGCCCCAGGAAGAAAAGTCATCCCAAAACAAAAATTCCAAGACAAGTTCTGTTAACGTTTTAAGTGGAACAACATTCAACTGTAAAGAAGAATTACGTGCCATACGCATGATGAACGGACGAGCCTACTTTCTGATTCAGACTGGTTCCTCAGATTCCAAATGGAAACCACTTACATCAGCAAGTTCCCATGCTTGTAAATTTATTTCGTCCGTGTCCAAACAACTTGATGAAGAAATACTACAAAATGACATACAACAACTTCATAATCAACGCCTTAAGATACCCGAACAGAACCGCGAGCTTTGGCAAATGGTCACAAGACACAAAATTCACGAAGTACAATTCAGCCGACACAGTGAACCCCAGTATTTAATGAGTTTTGCAAATCCTTATGTGCCACCAAAGTGGGTTCCATTCAATGATGTACCATTTGGCCTTGTCACATTTCTCCTGGAGGATTTGAGAAGTGAATATTGTGAACAGATGCACATCCCTCAGTAGTTCTTAAAATTCGTGTCAATGTGGAACTTCAAATATTATGTCATGTTCTGATATCTGTGTGATGTAATTTTAATCATGCCTGACCATTTGTAAAGAAATTCATCTGCTTTAATTTTATTTAGATTTTTTGAACCAAACTTTTGTTTAATACAAAGTAGATCCATGGAATGGTATGAGTGCACGCATACTATTTCTTATATCTACATTATTTTAGGCTTAAGTAACAATTATTTATCTCTTTCATGCCATGAATTTCTTTCAAAAGGTACCATTAACCAATATTTTGTATGCCATGTAGTACTATTTTTTTTTGTATTGCATACTAGAATTTTTTTTCAGCTAGACTATACTACTGTATATACTATCACTTGTAAATATTATGTTTGAGGACAAACATATTCGAGCAGGGGGGAATATGTCATGGTGTGTTATTTTGTGTAAATATGTTTAAGAGTTTACTCATGCCAAATGACAAGTAATTAGCTAGAGTCAGTCTGCTCTGCTAATTATCCCCAATTACCGGTAGTCTATATAATTGTTCTGAGTTGTTCTTAAGCTTTTTGAGTAATTATCATGAGTAATGTACCGCACTTTTATTAATTACCTTTTAGAATATAAATACAGTTAGAAATTTATTCAATTCAGTCAGACTCTTTCAGCCACTATCTCATGTTGCTTATGTCTTCACACTGACTATCTAGTTGACTGTCCACCAGTCTGTCAGTAGACTAAGCAACATTGAGTTAAATTCATTCTGACTCATTTGGCTTTTTAAGAAATAATCATTTTTATCCTGTTCTATTTTGACTTTATTTTATTTGATTATTGTTGATATTTTATAAGTTAATTAAAATCACTTGATCAATAAATTGTGAAACCTGCCTTCGAGTTATAGCTCTATGCATATTCGACTTAGAGGTCAATTTAAGCCTATTGACAAGGCTGACCCCCTGTCTCTTGGGTTGGGCCTATACAAGTTAATTCCCCTTATTCTATAGTGCCCTTTCCCCTCGGTGACAGTATACAATACTTTCACCCATGAAATAAAGTTATCTCCAAAATCAAATTTTTTAAGTACTTTGAATAAAACGTTCCATTCTACAGAGTCAAATGCTTTTTCGAAATCTAAAAGCAATAATAATCCGTCTTTATCATTCTCCATACAGTACTCGTAAATATCTAAGGCAGTTCTGGAATTGGCGCCAATAAAACGACCTTTGATATATGCAGTCTGATCGTTTCCGATTAAATTATTTTAAATAACTTTTTGTAACCTTCTTGCTAATACAAATGCAATAATTTTGTAGTCAGTGTTTTTCAAACTAAAAGGTCTGTAGTTTTTTTTTTTTTTAGATTTTTCTCATCTCCTTTTTTGAAAAGGATAGTACTTAATGCTTACTTACAGTTCTCGAATATCAAATATTTGCATTAATAAATCATAAAATAAAGGGCTTATAAGTTTACAAAAACATTTATAAAACTCACTTGGTAATCAATCTAACCCAGGAGATTTGTTATTTGTCATGTTATCTATAGCTTCTTTGCATTCTTCGAGTTTAGGTATAGAATCTAGTATATCTTTTTCATTTTCTTTTAATTTTGGACAGTTCAAAACCTCTAAATAATCACATATTTTTTCGTCTTCAATTCTTTTAGTTTGATACAAATTTTCATAAAATTTAGACATTTCTTCTAAAATATCAGAGTTTGATGTAACGGTCTCGTTTCCTCTATTTAACTCGTATTATTAGTTTGGTGGGTTTTTTCTAGTCCTAGAAAATATTTTTTATTTTTTTCACCTTCACTTATCCATTTTGTTCTATATCTAATTTGTGCCCCCTTAGATATTTCATTATATAGTACATCGAAATCTGATTCTAATCTTCTTTGCAAATTCATATCTATTTCTGAATTAGGTAAGTTTTAAATATAATCTATTTCTTCTTCTGTTGATTTTATCTTATATTTTTAATTGTTTTTAGACTGTTTGGCATATATTATAGAAAAATCCCGAACTTTTACTTTAAATAGTTACCATTTCAAAGAAGCGTCTAGAGTATCATCTAACTGATTTAGAATAGAATTAATACCTTCTTTATAATCTTCTTTTTCTAGGTGAGAGATATTCAATTTCCAGTAGCCTGAGCCTCGTTCTAATGTATTAAAGTTTGCACATATATTTAGATATTTATGGTCACTCATTCTTGTGTTATTATTATGCGTTTCCGGCACGTGCCGTGCAACAAAGGTTTTCTGATTTAGATTGACATTTTTAGAAAAGATATAATGAACTCTGCTTTTTGGAGTATTGTCGGCATCATACCATGTAAGTCCATCTTTATGCGGGTTTTTAGAATGCCAAATATCTTTAAAATCAAGCTGATTCAAAATTTCTAACAAACGTTTCGAAGATTTATCATTTTTCTTTTCTAGGTAAGAGTTGAAATCTCCACATAAAAACTTTACTTTCTTGTGGTATATTAGATGTGATGAAAGTTTTGAGTTTATTGAAAAAGTGTATCCTACCATTATCACTATTTGGTGCATAAATACTGACAAAACTTAATATCTCGTCATTTAATTTCACATTTACTAAAACCTCTCGTGCGTTCTCTGATTTATGTGTATTAAGAATTTAAATATCTAGTTCTTTTCTAAATAGTATTGAGACACCTCTGCTATAAGCGGAGTCTGAAAAAGTGTGCATTGATTTACCATTCCAGTTATCATATTTTTCTTTAAATTTTTCTATAAAATGTGTTTCTTGTAATAATTAAACACCAATTTTACTTTGATTAACCCATGTAAAAAAGTTTTTTTTTTTCATAAGTATTTAAACCTCGTACATTCACAGAAGTTATATTGACATTTTGCATCATTGAGGACGAAAAAAAGGTAGTCCATCCATAACTATCATATTTCATATTTAATAGATTGCAAGTTTGATCACTATAATCTTAATGTGATTTTAATGGGTTTATTAAATAATTAAAATTCATCTTTGAAATTTTTAGAAATTTTGAATATTACCAAATTTATTACATATTGAAGTTAACATTGAAGTCTATGGGAAAAATGCATTTTCTATGATATCTTTATACTGCAAGTAATTTTCTCACATGGTATCAATGGTAAAAGGTTGCAAAAGCTCCCCCTTTCATTCAAAATGCCCCAAAAATTGACAATTTACCATATATATTTTGAGAAAACGATTTTTCTTAATTTTTATAAAGGGCAGACAACTCTTTAAAAGAATTTCAAGTGCAAAAAGCTCATTCAATTGACTGCATTCATACTCCCGAGTTTGGTTTATGTCAGCCTCATTATAATTTTGAAATAAGTATTTAATGTTGTTTATATCAATTAAAATTGTTAAATTCTACTCAGTTATGGATGGACTACCTTAAAATCAAAAATCAAAATTATGCCATTTCGTAAGATTATAATTATGGATAGTAGAGTTCTTAATCCACATACCAACAGAATTACAAACAGTTTATTTCCCTTCATCGGGACTGCTGTCAGAGTCTATGTTGCAGCCGGAAACGTTATTGTCTGACGCTGTTCTAAGTTGCTTTAACATCTGGACGATTTTGAGCTGCCTTGATTGGTCCCGAATTGAGTTTCTCTGTTTGCGGTTAACGCTATCACTCAATTTTCTTTTCCCAACTTTTTCGCGATCTTTTTCAGAAGGAGACCGAGTTTGCTAGACCCAGGCCAGTAGTCGCGTTTAGTATTCAGAGTACCTTGGCAATCCAGCCCTGATCCCCATTCGTCGTTGAATGTTGCTTCTACAAAAATCGTGGATTGTTTCAAGGTACATGTACGCAACTTCTCCTGAAACATTGGAACCTGAACGCATTTGTTTTCAATGACATCCTGCATGACCTCTACTTTTGTAGATTCCCATTGCTGGTTAACTACACACACTTTGATTTTTTGAAAACGAAAAAAAAATAATTCCCATAGCCTAGCTAAGTCAACGTTTTTATAAATTTTATCATTTACACTTCAGGAAAAGTAGCCCTCCTATTTATTTTATCAATAATCCAAAGCTTCAATTATTAAGGATTTAGTGAATATAAAAGTTCCAAGGATTCGTAAATTCATACAATACAATGTAAGACTTCAAGTTGTTCTTCATCAAATATAAACTCGTGATTTCGTGGATTAAGTCAATAAAGAAATCTACGAAATCATATGCATTTAACTAAATTACAAGATTTCTCTTTCCGCCTTGTTATCTATATATCTTTCCAATTGTTCGAGCAAGGTTGCGTTTGCAATTCAACGGCCAGACTATACAAAGTAATGAACTTTCAGACACCAAAAATATTACAATCCGTTATGTTTCAGCAATTCTACTATTTCACTTCTATGTTAATTCGTATAGAGAGGCACTGTACTACAAGTATTTAGAAGTCTGAGATCACTCCATGTGTTCAGTAAAAAAGATGCAATCATATATATAAGTTTTCTTTAATGGATACATTTTTAAAAGGTCATAAAGTGAATTCCTTATTTGATTTATTTAATTTATAAACGATTTGTGTCAAGTTGAATCTTGATAGGAAACATCGTTATTTCTGTAAACGGAGTCATGAAGAAAAAACCTAACTAGTTTGTGAGGTGCTTAGAAAGTCATGAACGCTGTTTTGCCCCAACTTCCTGCATAAACACTTACGGGGAAACTATATATGAGTTTTAGTGCAGCTGGTATTTAATATACTGTGTTGTGTCAGACGGTTGTGAATCATTCAATATTCATTTTTTAAAACTAGGGATTTTGAAAACTTTCACAAGTCAGATTGAATTTTTTTTTCATATTGTGCATAATCTATGCCAAAAACGCTATGATCTGTGTATAGTAAAGGGACGTTCGTTCGTTGGATTTGTTTGTTTGTTTTTGTTTTTTGTTTTTGCTTTTTTGTGTAGTTATATGTAACATTTTGCCGACATGACGAGTGAGTTTCTTTTTATGAAAGATTAGAAGGGTTGGTATACATATCTGTAATTGTGCTTGCTTTCGATTTCATATGGGAGTCACAACTTCAACGCAAATCGTTGATAACGCGTCTATAAGTTTTCTGGTGTTAATGATTAATTAAAGCTTCATTCCAATTAATTTTCGATAAAATGATAAAATATATGAAATAGTTAACATAAGTGAAGAATGAAAGAAATCAAAGACCACGTTTATATATACGGACAACTTTCATTTTTTTTCAGAGGAATACAACGAATTTACATTGACTATAGTGTATATAAGAAACAATTATTAAGTAACAGTTTTCATTGTTTCTTTACAGTACGAGCAACCTGCAGTATATTTCATAAAATGGACCAATAATTTCTTTTTGTATTTATTTTAAGCACAATTCTGGTACGTTTTTACTATTTTAATTATAGTTCGATTTTACCATGATAATCACAGATCATTTTTTTTTCACGCTTTTCCTTTCGAATTATTTTCATGAATTCACTAGTGCCAAGTTTGACGTGGAAAATCAAAGTTTTGGACAACAATAATCAAATCACAACCGCCGACAAAACCTTCACAGACAGTAATGCGTCAAAAAGTAGTTCGGTGAACAGCGATGACGTCACAATCGGTACGGCTGTTGGAGTAACACAAGCCATAATCGTTGTGATTGTCCTCCTCGTTATTATTATCGTGAAGCGGAAGAAAGTGAATTTCCAGGTCATTTGTCGACGCAGCAGCTCCAACAGCACGGGATGTGGGGCCGACGATGGAATGCCAATGACGGATGGGAACACAAACAAGATTAAGAGGAAGGTATGTGGTTGTGGTCATTTTCAGGTAATATTTACCCCTTTAGATAAAGAGCTTTGTATAAAGATATAGGAAAATGGTCGTTCAGATTTTAGAGCTTAGATATTTTGATTTTTTCCTTTACTAAATAATAGTTTACGGGCCAAAACATCGACGTATTTAAAAGTTAAGATAAATCTGATGAATTTGTTGACCATCCAGGCTTTCTGATCTTACAGTTACCCGTCATGCCCAGGATATGTTAATACGGCTAGCTTTATTTGCTACAGCGCTTAATACAATATTGGATACTGTGGTTGTATTATGATTCGGGAGCATCTAATCAATTTTCAGGGATTGAGTAAATATCTCAGTTTCAAGGAAACTTACATTTGTGGCCAACAATCCCATCAATACAGAATGATGTTAGATCATAATTCACTCAGATAAACATTAAATTCGTGGATCAACTCAACAACGACATCTCCGAAAATTGTTGTTCGACGAATATTGATACACCATGGTTCTAGAGTATTTACGTGTGTTAATTAAGAATGCTTAGGAATAGTTTTGATATATTTTTATTATGAATAATGTTTTCAATTTATATATTTATCTCTAAAAAGAGGTAAACTTGATAACACATGCCAGTAATTAGATGTAGCAAATATTTAGCAGGATAAAATTTCTACTTCTCCAACTGATAGTATTTAATTAAAATGATCATTTGTGAAACTCATCAATGTATTGCAAACATGGACATTCTAATCTTATTGTCTAATTCATGAATGTGTAATAATGTGTCAATTAACTATCTATTATTAAGCCTTTTAGGTATTGTAAAAGTTTTGGTTATGATATTGTAACTTAAGTACCAGAAACACTGTTCTATCATATAATGTGTGTACAAACATCCATCGATTATGAGTCACCACTTGAATGTTATGATATCAATGCTTGTGGAGTTATTTTACATGCCTTTTACCGTCTGAAGCCAGCGATTCCAGACGTAGGGTGTGTGTGAAGTTCGAGACACCGGCGAGTCTGTGATTACCGATGGATTATACCAGCTGTAGAAAAACACTATAATATTCAACTTTCCAAAAGAAAAACCCACAAGGTCAATCATATTATTTAACAAGCAAACATAGGGAGATGCAATATTTGCTCAACCAATGTGTGAACTGGTTAGTTTTTAATTTTTTTAAATACCAATCGACTTAACGTACTTTCCACATGTATATTGACACAAATAAAGGTGATTTATAATTTTTTTTTCAAATGTGTGTCAATTGCAAGGATTAAAACTATCTAGTTATTAATTTCTATGCAGAGTCAATATATTGGTTTATTTTTCTATGAAATCCGTCTTCAAAAGAAGTTCAAGGTTATTGTGAACGTGGACATAATAACTAATCCCTCTGTTGAATAAAAGGCTAATTAAGAAGTGAAAGGTAGACAATTTTAAAATAATGTGCTATTGATATACCTCGGGATTTAAACATATTTACTGGGTTTCCTATATCAATATCTAGATTCAATTTGTAACACTCTGCCGTTACTGCATGAGGAATTCGGAGAGAGAATGTTTGTTTCACAGACATGTAAGCCATTCCATACAAAAAATTGAAATTTTCATAAGATTTGAAAGAAAGATTCCTTGTTTATTCATTTAAAAGTACATGTATATATGTACAAATCTGCAATGTGCTGCGAATTTTGGGTGATTAACAATAATATATTTGTGATTATTTCAATTTATTATTATAAGACCATTATAATATGTTAAAGCGATTTTTTCATCGGATTCTATCTTCTAGATATGAGACATCTGAAATCCACCGACGCTTGTATGCACACAGGTAAGTTAATTTTAAATAATTATATTTATTATATTGTGAGAGAAGGACGTATCAACCAGTAATTTGACAACAACATTGGTTTTGACTGTTTGCGGTATGTGTGCTAGCAGAAAAAATATGTTTTGAATAGGCTAAGTACACAGTCGCAATACGACTACATGTACTTGCAATTGTCTATTGTGTATAATATTGTGTAATAAACCTTGATTACTTTAAAGCGATCGGCCGTATTACCAACACCTTTTCTAAGACTGTGATCTAAACTGTTTAAAATTTAGTTGTTGTTCTGTATATAGTTCCATTAGTAGTGTTAGTTGTAGTGCTAGATTGTATTTTCTTTTTCTTTAGCCATGTAATTCATTTCTTTTGTCCTGAAGAAGGGACTGGTTGTCCCGAACATTTTAAATATGAAAAAACGCAACTTCTTGTTGTGAGATTTATTTACCGTGTGATAAATACACATGCATTTGCATACAATATACTTAAATGTGTAACATGAAATACGAAGTTCGTGGGTTTTGATTGTCAGAAAATTGCTCAGCGTGTCACATGATGCAACGACTGCACAATAAGCTCGGCTTATCGATTAAATAGTAAAACTTCTGAGAGGACCTAGCTTTCATCCTTTAAGATTCAATATATTCAGGTTTATCTTAAAGAGGAAAACGCCCTCGAAGTCACCAGTGTAACAAACAAATAAGCATAATTTTAAGAAAAGTTCTGATCTTCAAAAATGAGATTTCTATTGTTTGCATTACTACGGATATATATTTTCTTAATTGTACATTGGATCGTTTCGCTTCTGTTTGGCAAATATAGAGAGGCAATCAAAAGCATTTTCTGCCTAAAACATAATGACGATATTTTTTATGGACTGTAAGTATTGCTACAAAAGTTTAACTTGACTGATTTAAATTTCTTGACGTTTTCCAATTCTTAACTTATTGAAAATGTTAAAGCCTTGGGATAAGAATTCTAGCTTTTAATATAAATTGATTATCTATTTGAATTGTCTTATTACATGTGTATTGTTTTTAAGAAAAATGAAAGTCACTTAATTACGAACAAAGTTACAAATTAAATAAGCACGCTTAGACATTTTTCTCAACAAATGGTTGTAGAGAGGACACCAATGAACCCCTTTCATATTTTGTCAGATTTTTAAATCTTCAAAATAATTCTGTACCTGCACAGTTCGACAGCTGTTTTGATGATTAAAAAGGCATTGCCCTGTTCTTGTATGCATACTTTTCAAACAAAATGACATGTAGGACTTCATAGCTATTGCTTTTCTATCTTTTGGCAACACTTTTGGCCAGTTTCGGGCAGAAGCAAGCCAGTTCAAGAAATGTTTACATTCTTATCCTCAAATGTACAAGATGGCCGCAAATCCCCCTTAATAGGGCCGGACTATCTTAATCTCTTTGAAGATTTTTGTAAAAAGATAATTATAGAAAACATTCAAATTGAAATTTAAAATATATGGAATTTTTCTTTTCTAGATAATAGTCTAATCTAGTTTCCTGAACAGAGAAGATATCTTCACGTTAAACAGAGATCCGTGCATTGATGGATAAATGAATTCCATTATCCAATATACGTATAGTATTCTTTATGGTTTTATTTTTAAGGTTATACTCTAATGTAAAGCAAGGGATCCTGCTCTTTGTAAAATTGTAAAGTCAGTAAATGAAGAGCATTTTTCATTTGAAATTTAAGCTGTCTGCATTCAGTTCAGTGGGCCTTTTCTCTGTCGCTGTTCGTGATGTATAACCATTGTCAGATTACAACACATTGATGACCAGCTGTACAGAGGCTGTGGTGGTCAACAAGCTACCTATCAAATCTACCGTAAAATTTAAAAATAGTTTGTTTAGCTATAGACTATTATTTGGCTTTAGAATTTTTAATAAAGGTACATATATCATCTGACAAATAAGATACATCAATAACAAAAGTTGTTTAAAACTCTTAAAGGGGTATGGCCACGATGTCGGTCAGATTTTAGTTTTCCATTTTTATTGTTCACAATGCTTTAGTGATGCATTTCTAACGATCAACCAAAATTTGAGTGCCAGACGTAAAGTTATTGCTAACGCTCTCGAGCGCTAGCAACTCAGTACGTTAGTCCTTTTTACTGGAATACGCATGCTCAACTTATCAAAAAATCTAAAGCTTAATGTAAAATTTGGTTTGAAACTTCAATTCTCTACATGGAAAATCCCTGTTTAAATCAAACTGTTTTGTAAAATATTTTATCCTTTAAAAAGTTCAATTTCTATATGGCTTTTAAAATTCTACAGGGTTATATTTTTATATCCTGCTTATCTCAGCGAGATTTGTCGCTTACACGTTTGACTGACATATCTTCTGAAGAAACGTGAAACTAAAAATTAGGTTTGAAAAATTTTCGCTGAAAATGATATTATTTGACCTTGTCATTAGCATCATTACATTGTATCTGGCATAATGTTAAAAACAAAGTGAAAATATTCGAGTAATAATAATTAAAGACACCCACAAACAACCACATACTCCGACCCGCCACCCCTCCAAAAAAAACCCCATTAAAGTACACACTGTCACGCACACTGACCAATAACAACTTAAGGGGGATGTGCGGCCATCTTGTACATAGGCAATTTCGCCACATATGATTCTCATATGTATTGCCTTTCATATGAGAATCATATGTGTATCATATGTGTATCATATGCATATCGAATCATATGAGTATCATATGTGGCAGAGCATACGAGAATCATATGAACATTCATATGTGGATCACATGAAGCAATATACATATGATTCACATATGAAAATTCCTTCATATGAAGATCATATGTATAACACAACCGTAATCATATGATAATCAGATGAAAGAAATCCGTGTTAATAATTTCATTATAATTTTTTAGTGTTTAGAATTATTTAATTTGCATATTATTAATATAATCAGATTTGAACAACATGATTTAATGCATTAGCTGTGTCATTAATGTACAATAATGACACAGTTAATGCATGTAGTACATATGTGTTGGCAGACGTGCGTGTTTGAAGAATTAATTTTAAAATATAATTATGTTTACGTATACACATTTATCCGTTTTGAAACGAATAAGTAACCATGAGAAAAATTTAATTTATCTAAAAAAAAAATATTAGAATCTCATTACGGGAATTGAACCGGAATCGGTTTTAAATTCGTTTTGTCAAATACGTCACATTTTACGTCACCAGAAGCAGAAGATAAGATGAGAGCGATTTTAATGTAAGATTGTCATTATCCTATCCCAATTCATTAACTTAAAGTTTATTTTGCACAATAGATTTATTCAATCTGGTTGTCATAAACCTTCTATTCACTCACCGTACTGATAGTTATATATGTATGTGAGAATATCGGTACACACGTTAGGCCATACCAGTGGGCCTATATTATACTAGCGTAATATTGTAGCACAAACATTATTAAGATGATTAATCTGATGTGCAATTCATATCTTTGATAGATATATGTTACATTTATCAGTTTGTCTGTTAAACTTCGTTTAATAAACAAAACAAAAGTGAAAGTAGCGAAAAAACGATCAACTACATAAGGGAAAATTCGGGTTAAAATGACGCAGAGCTACATGTATATATAATACCATAACATTCTTCAAGAAAATTTTTTATTCATGTCGTCGCTTCAATTGCCTCAAACCTTCTCTGAAATACTGTAACTGTTGCATGTTAAATAAATGTCAGTCCGAATTTTCCCGTTTAGCTACAGACAATTATAGAATTGTTTGTGCTTAACACTTTATGCTTGTTTTAAAAGAAAACAAAGAGAGACAATCGGCAGTAACAAATCCCAACTGAAGACGGACACAACACAAAAGACGATTGTTATGGGCAGGAAAAAAAGCAAACCTCGCAGGATTAAATGATAATGTTTTTGTAGGATGAAATGATTGCTCAACAGAAATCATCCTAACTCATGCAGATATTGTATAGTCAGGTAAATATTCTGCTATGTAAACATAACATGTATTGCAAGTTAATTTATTGATTGATATTTTTCCTTTATGAATTTATACATCTTATTTTTAACTTGCATTTCTGAATAATGCAAAACATTCAAACGGTGTCGGTAAAAAGGTTCAGTATTGTATCCGCATTTCAATATATATAATTACATATAGTTAAAATTGACCACGATTTTACTATTTATCTATAAGATATACTTATTGTTTGGCTTATTGAAAGGTTATTTTTTAGGGATTTTAATTGCTGAGTACTCACCAGAAAGCATGTTTCAACTGAGTAAAACTGCAAAGATATATACACAAATTCTGGGTATCAAAGGATTTCAAAGGTAGCATATTTGGCAACTTTATGATAACTGCAAATTGCATTACAAGTTCATAACATTTCATTCATGGTAATTAATTTAAAGCACTACTTGTATTTTAAAGAACCAGTCGCATTGTATTATTTTTAAAGTGAATACTTTGAGATGTTTTGAAAATATTATGTGTGTTGATTTTTTAAATTTACTTTTAACTGAAGAATAGTTATGCCTATATGTACCACTATGTTGAGTAATTGTTCAATTATTTATATTAGTAAATTGCCAAAAAGGATCATATGCACTACATTTTTAAGCCTAAAAGTGACTTATTCTGAGGGATTCATTGGTCCATACTTTTGTTAAGGTAAGTATTATATGGTTGCTATCAAAAATTTAATTTTTTTCTTCATTCAGTTCCAAATAAATTCAAGAGTTATTCAAGATCATGAGCACATACAAAGGTCATTAAAAAGAAACTAATGAAATCTACTATCTTTCAGGCAAATTGCTTTATTCTCATTTATAATGAAATTGATTTAAAGATGTGAATATTGTACATTATAAATTAAACTGTTTTCATCATTTTGAAGGGACCATATATTTCGAAAGAAAATGTAGTCTTCAACCAAGGAGATACTGAAGAATTAAAGAGATATTTATTCTAAGAAGATTCTGGCCATTATTCCATTTCATGACCATGGACAGCAAGCAGAAAAACAAGAGAACAGGACTAAAAACATGAAATTCTCCAGTTTAGCTCAGAGATTTATAAACAAGCGCTGGACATTGCATTTACTCAAGTTTTGTAATATACACTTTAAAGTTTTTTGGTATATTTACTCATGATATGACTTTCATTGGTATACATGACTGCACTTATACATTTATGAAATCAAATGTCCAATAATTTGTATTCTTTTAAGTAGAATATATGTATCGACAAATGCTAATAACTTGTTTTTCTATATTCTTTGAATAATTAGATTTTGTGCACTGTGTAAAATAAGCTATTTGTGTGGAAAACAAGACATTTTGGGGATGGATCTGTAGAACAATATGTGTGTATCTACAAACTTTAGAAACATATTGATAAATTTTATCTAAAGTAGAAATACCTTATTTTCTGTGTGCACAAGTGCATATTTTCCTTTTGATGAATATGAAAAAACACATATGTATGTTTCATATGATTTACATATGATGCCCCTTTCATATGATTCTCACATGAAAATAACTTCAAACACACATAAGATTTTCATATGTTAATCATATGAAAGGGGTATCATGTGTAAATCATATGTGAATCATATGTGGATCATATGATTTGTCACATATGACTCACATATGATGCCCTTTTTATGATCTCATATGAAAAAAATCATATGATCCACATATGTGAATCATATGTGAATCATATGTGGCGAAGTTGCCTGTGTACATTTGAGGATACGAATGTAAACACTTCTTGAACTGGCTTGCTTCTACCCGAAACTGGCCAAAATGCTGCCAAAAGATAGAAAAGCAATAAATATGAAGTTATACATGTCATTTTGTTTAAAAACCATGCATACAAGAACAGGACAATGCTTTTTTTAATCACTCAGAACAGCTGTCGAACATCGCAGGTACAGACTTCTTTTGAAGATTTAAAAATCTGAAAAAATTCTATTTGGCCCCTTCCAGCTACCACAGGATATTTAGAAATACATGTAAGTATATTGCTTAAAATTAACACAGACCAATCAGCTATCATTCAGTTGACTGAATGGCAGAGCTTCATCCTGTGTAAGAAGATCCCATGCAAGTTAAAATTTTTGATAGGGGTACACTGTTAACTTCCAATTCTCTTTATTTTAGTCCCCCCCCCCCCCCCCCACTTTATAAAGCGATCAAAATATATGAGCATTTAGGTATATGTTCTTCTTCAACTACTTCACAGTTATTGTATTTTATTTAAAAAAATTCCTATATGCGAGCGAAGAAAATTGTACCTCAATGCGCTCAAATTAAAAACATTCAAAAATTTAATTGGTCTTCCCCATTATAAACGATTGTTGTTTACCTGGCGTGGACTCGTGTGCCGTTTATCAACCTTACTCACTTGATCCATGAATACACTCGAATGAAAAATGTTGTCATGGGATATGTGCAAACAAACGCTATTACAATCATTGTATTGACGGGCATATCACTCTATTTTACTAAGGCCATTATTTTCAACTATATTCAAAAACAAATGGCTAAAAACCAAGATGATTTTCCAATGTAATATTTTCTTAAGAATAGCGATAATGCATTTATCTCCATAACAGTAATGTGTCAGAACTATGGAAACTTTTTAAAGACGTCGTTTTTATTTACTAGTGTCTGAAAAACTATCAAAATTGGTGTAGATTTCTTATAATTAATCGTATAAGGAAGGGGCCCCAGAAAGTAGTTACAGCATTTCATCCTTTCAATATTTCATAACAAGTCTTTAACGTTTAGCGAGACATTTCTAATGACCAACCAAAATGTCAGCGTTGTACTGTTTAATGTTTTATTTGGGCACAAACCTCTCGGAAGAGGGTAAAAAACTACAAATAAGACAACACACATTTAGACACAATCAATACACAATTTCACAACAAAAATATTGACAAATGACAATGTTGACTAGACTTATTAAAGCTGTAATTAGGACTTGTTGTTAACAGACTTTTAGGATAAAAACAATGAAAAATTACTCTAAACCATTACTGTGTTAATATATAAAAATGACCCAAATTGTCCGCCATATTTACGACGACCCAGTTACAAATACAGATGATAGAAATGCAGAAATATGCAAATTATACAGAATGTTTACAAACTATACACAGCGTACATAATATTTAAAGAGTATTCGATCATTTAATACACAAAAAGAAGACATGGCAACAGAACTTACTCCATGAGGGGACAAAACACGCAAACAGTGTAAACCACGTTGTGTAAACAAAGACTGGGCGGAAACAAACAATAAAAACTAAAATTAAAACCGGGGACGGATATTTCCGGACACTACACTCCCCCTCTGATTTCTACTAGAAATCACTACTTTTTAAAACAAATTAACTGTTAGTTATAATGCACTCTTATTTATGAAGAAAATAACACACAGATATAACTGTTTAGTAATGTCATTACACTTCCAAAAGCGTGACAAGTTCTGAAATCGGTCTCACATATGTAGAGCGTACACCGTCCTTCACAACGCATATCTCGACTTTCCGGACGCGACCATCATCACTTGGGAATGTTCTTTTCACAATGCCCATAGGCCAGTCATTACGCGCACTTCCACTGTCCTTCATCAAGATGACATCCCCAGTCTTCAAGTTTGGACGGTCTTCCTTCCACTTCTGACGCACCTGGAGGGTATGTAAATATTCGTTTCTCCATCTTTTCCAAAATTCCTCTGCTAGTATTTGTACTCGCTTCCAGTGTGCACGTATGTCCTTTGGTCCAAATTCTGGAAATGGTCCAATGTCTGCCGAGGTCTTCATCGTTAGCAAGATGGATGGTGTAAGTAGACTCGGAGATTCAGGATCTGATGACACAGGAAGTAGCGGTCTGTTGTTCACTATGGCTGATACCTCTGCCATGAAAGTGACTAAGACATCATGGGTAAGTTCAACTCGATTCTGAAGTAACATAGAGTCAAGTATTCTGCGTGATACTCCTATTAAGCGTTCCCATGCTCCTCCCATGTGGGAGGCATGAGGTGGGTTAAATATCCAAGACGTTCCTGAATTGGATAGAAAAGTACCAACGGGTCCCTTTTCCACAAACTCTGCATTGATGGACAGGTCCTGTGTAGCCCCAATGAAGTTGGTCCCACGATCAGACCTAAACTGCACGACTGGTCCTCTAATGGCTATGAAGCGTCTCAAGGCATTGATAAATGCCGCACTGGATAACTCTTCTATGACTTCTATATGTATAGCTCTAGTCACCATACATGTAAATAATAAGGCCCACCGCTTCTGATTGGCTGAACTGCCCCTGGTCCTTCTGTGAACAATGGCCCATGGTCCAAACGTGTCCACGCCAACATATGAAAATGGTGGACAAGGCGTCACTCTGTCTTCTGGTAAACACGCCATCTGTTGCCAACCTAGTTTCCCTCTGAGTTTACGGCAAATGACACATTTGTTGATCTCGAACGAAATCATTAGCTTGGATCCCACTATCCAGAATCCAGCAGCTCGCACGGCTCCATCCGTTAGGTGTCGACCCTGATGCGAGACCTTGCGATGAAAATGATGGATGAGTATTTTGGCTAAGTGGTGATTCTTAGGGATAATTATTGGATGTTTGGACAAGTTGTCAATAAAGTCTTTGTCCTTTAATCTTCCGCCAACTCGTAAGAGACCGTCTGGACCGAGCACTGGTGACAAAGATAAGATTGAGCTTCTTTTCAGTGACCTTCCTTCTTTAATGGCTTGAATCTCAGGTCCAAAGGCTTCCTTCTGAATCATCTGAATTATGAAATGCTCCGTTTCCGAGATAATATTTGTGTCAACATTTTTAGTAGTGTTTACTCCCTTGTACTTCCTGATGAAGTTCTTCAAATATGCTACTCCTCGCACAAGTTTTCTCCAGTCTGAAAACCTTGTAACATTGACACCTGCATGCATAGGTTTCTTGTCCTGCGACTCTTCAGTTTTACAGCACTTTACTTCTGGTTGCAACTCTTTATCTGTCTCTGGTTCAATGAGGGGGTATTGATCCAGATTAGATGTAGAATCTATCAAAGGGTCTGGCCCTTTGATCCACTTGCTGTCCGCTAGTTGACATGCTTTGACGCTTCTCGTTGCGACGTCTGCTGGGTTCAGTTCAGATGCTATGTACTTCCACTGCGAGGGTTGGCTTGACATTCTGATGCGACTCACTCGATTTCCAACATAAATGTAGAACCTTCTATTCTCGTTTGTTATGTACCCGAGTACAACTTGACTGTCAGAGTAGTAAGAAAAATCTTCTCTGTCTATCTTCAACTGCTCATGAATGACATCAGCTAACTGAACGGCTAGAACCGCAGCACATAACTCGAGTCTAGGTACTGTGTGTCCACTAGATGGAGCAACCTTTGCCTTTCCCATAAGAAAGCTTGTAGTGCATGAATCTGGATCGCTGCCATACAACTTTAAGAATGCGACTGCTGCAATGGCTTCTTTAGATGCATCTGCGTAGATGTACACCTCTCGCTTCTGTGCGCCTTTAAATGACTGGGAACTATATTGTCTGGGAATCTGGAACTCCTCCAACTCCGACAACGACTGCACCCAAGATTTCCATTCCTTGTAGAGAGAGTCAGGTAAGGGGTCATCCCAGTCCAACTTTGATGAGGAAGAGATCATGTTTCTCAGCAATATCTTGCCTTTGATTATAACTGGTTGTGCAAAACCTATCGGGTCGTAAATACTATTGATGATCGACAATGCTCCACGTTTGGTGAAAGGTTTCTGCTCTTCTGATACTTTGAATAGGAAGACATCTGAATTAGTATCCCATAGAAGTCCTAGACTTCTCTGTAGTGGTAGTGATGCTGTACCAAGGTCGAGATCCTTCAGGTTCTTGGCTAGGTCCTCTGACGGAAATGAGTCGAGGAGTGTTCGGCTATTTGAGGCAAATTTGTGGAGCCTCAACTTCCCTCCTTCGTTGAGTGCATCCTTGGTCCTGAGGACGAGGCTGATGGCTGCTTCTTCTTCACTATTACATGACAATAGCCCATCGTCAACATAGAAATTATTGTTTATGAGTTCTTTCACATCTTCGCTGGATGATTCCACTGATTTTCTGAGACCATAAGTGGCCACGGAGGGAGAGGGACTATTCCCGAAGACGTGCACTGTCATACGATATTCTGTGAGTTGGCGGTTAAGATCATTATCCTCGTGCCAAAAAAATCTCAAAAAGTCTCTGTGTTCTGGGGTTACTTTGAAATTATAGAACATTTGTTCTACATCCATTGTCACAGCTACAGCTTCCTCTCTGAATCGCATAAGAATTCCTAGCAAGCTGTTGCTAAGATCAGGTCCTTTGAGCAGCACATCGTTAAGAGATACGTCGTGGAACTTGGCTGAAGAATCAAAAACCATTCTTATGCTGTCTGGCTTTTTGGGATGGTATACTCCGAAGAGCGGAAGATACCAGCATTCACTTCCTTCATCCAACGCTGGGGCCTTTTCTGCATGGTCATTATCAAATAACTTCTGCATAAAGTCTGTGACATGCTGTTGTTTTTGTTCATTATGCTTCAGACTTGCGTCAAAGGATCTGGCACGTCGTTCAGCTGCTTCCCTGTTGTTTGGTAACGTTCTCCGTGTAGATCGGAAAGGGAGTGGAGCCATCCATTGTCCTTGATCTGTTTTCTGTATTCCAGAACTTACAATCTTTAGGAAGTCTTTATCTTCAATTGATAATCCTGGCTTCTCATCCTGCTCAGTCCTTCTGAAAACTGAGTCAAAGTCAATCTTGATCTCACTATCACACGGAATCATCGTGGTGGGACGTCCATTACTTAAGATGGCGGTCTTGTTGACGTTGACAACATCCGGACTATGAACTGTTCCGAGGCAGACGTTTCCAATGATAACCCACCCAAGTGGCAATTGTTGTCCATAAGGTAAGTCGTTTTTCCCAATTCTGTGATCCAACACATGATGTGCCATAATGAGGTCACGACCAATCAGTAACTCTATGTTGATGCGTTCATCCACTTGTGGTATGAAGTGTGCGATATCCTTCAAGTGTGTAAAACATTGTGCCACTTCAGGTGACGGTATTTCTTCTCTGTTATTAGGAATATCATTGCACTCGATCAAATCAGGTAGCTGCAAAGCACAAGAACCATCGATCGATTCCACCACATACCCAGAAGCTCTGCGTCCAGATGTGTTGAATCTACCAGCGCAAGAGGACAAGACATATTCCATCTCACTTCCACATTCTCCGAAGGCGTTGAAGAACTGTGAGACTGCCAGAGATCGGTTACTCTGTTCGTCTATCATGCAATAGAGTTCTCTAGACACATTTTTTCTTCCTTGAGGGTACACTCTCACTAGTATTATTTTGGCACATGATTTTGATGGATTTCCACGAGTGTTGCAAATTTTAGTACATTTGCTCATCACATTCACTGCTTGAGTAGAGTTCTCCCCCTCGTGAGCTTTCACAGGTGGAGACATCCTTGAGTCCTGGTGAAGTGCTGATGGGTGCTTTGTAGAGTTACAAATGTCACATTTCACAGTCACTTTACAGTTCGCTTGTATATGTTTCCTTGGTCCGCAGCACTTGAAACAGAGGCCATTTTCTCTGATGAAATCCTTCCTTTCTTGTAGCGGCCTTGTGCGAAATTGCCGACACGCATTGAGTGTGTGGTTGGTGCCATGGACTGGACAGCTCTCTGTGGTCACATCTGTTTTCCTAGAAGATATCTGTGTTTTGGTAAAACCTGTCCCTCTGATGCGCTTAAGTCCATCACCCTGCTGTGCACTATTGGTAGTGTCATAAATGAAACTGGGATCATTGCGGATCTTTGCAATATTGTTCACAAACGTAGCAAAGACAGAAAATGGTGGATAAACTACACTGTGTTTCTGTTTATACTTGTTTGCTTCATTCGTCCACTTTTCCTGAATGTTTACAGGTAACTTTTTGACAATCGGGTTTATGCCTACTGACGAATCATAATATGCGAAGAGTTTCGTGTACTTCTCGTCTTGCATAATGGATTCTATCTCCATGATAATATCTGTCAGTTCAAACAGTTCATTCCTGTCTGTATTCTTTAAGGTAGGAAAAGCTGCAACTCTGTTCTTCAGGGAAGATTCAATACTCTCTGGGCTTCCATATCTCGAATCAAGCCGCTCCCATATCAGACCCAATGCTCTAGAGGGGTCACGAGGGTTTGCTGAACGAATGTTGAGGGCCTGCTGCTTCGATTTCACTCCAAGATTCTGAATCAAGAGGTCAAGTTTTTCCATTGTGGAAGCACCAAGTTCATCAGTCACATTTTCAAATGTAGACTTCCAGACAAAGTAGTGTCCTGGAACATCATCAAAGGTAGAAAGTCTTGTGGGTATAAGCTGCTTTTTTGCTAACAACTTAGCCAGTTCATTGGTTTCACTTAAAACGTTTCTATCTTGATTAACAGCAACAAACTCTGGAGCGTTTGGGTTCAACAGTGTTTGCGTTTTCTCTGTTGGCGTAGGTAGAGTAAGTTCAAAACAAGGTATTATTTTATTTCGGAATAATTATATTCCTCGGAATTCACCTTTTTTCTGATGAAAAATTGTAATTGGCCCTAATAGCCTTAGTTACATGAAAAAAATATAAATCGTTGAGATAGTGTGACTTTAGCAGTGGCAAGGGTAATGGAGAAAAATACATGATTTGCTATGCTCTGAATTTATACCAGTATTTATCTTATTTATTTACTTGTTTTAATTTATTTTATTTATTTGTTTTGTATTTTGTGTGTTTGATCTTTATTGATAAATTTTCGTTTGTATGAATCAGATTTGTATGACAAATCTCCTAACATCTTCCGGTAGAAAAGGGGGGGGGGGGGTAGTTTTTCACTGAAAAACTAACCCCCTTAGTTTTTCAGTGAAAAGCTACCCCCCCCCCCCCCCCCCCCATCCGCGTAAAATCCAGCTGTCTTTCAATTTAGACATGAATATTTGATCTGTAATACGTAAATCATCTCCACAAGCTGTAAATTCACCACTAAAACATCGTAGATGTTGACTGGAAGCAACACTCCTCAAATCTAAACTTACAATGAAACGAAGTGAAGGCTCAAGCATGTGACAATGCGAGGCACCGAAATCTTGGCTAAAACGCAATGACTACGATCGAGACGTACATAATCCAAACTGCGGTCGCGGCAGTTAAAAAAATCACCGATTTCCGAGTTACAATAACACATCATAGCTATAAGCTGGGCGTTATTTACATGACAGATCCACCAGCACGACATCCTTTCCACCAGAAGATTTACAGCTCCGCGTCACTTCCGTGTTTGTGACGTCATATTCTCTGTATGCACTGAGAGTTGAAATTGATCGGCGGATCATGAATTGAAATATCTACGAACTTAAAATTGCATATCTTATCAGTCTCTGGCGACATGAAAATAAATATAATTTCTGCGTGATTTACATGCTAAGTGTTTACACATTACTTAGAGTAGAAATACTAACGTAAAAAATATATTTTCTCATTTTTTACAGGTACTCTAACAGTACGATATAAATAACGTATATATCTTGAACAGGTATTTATATGTGTTGAACAAGTTGTATTCGTTAATTTGATATTTGAATTACCATTTTATTTCAGTTTCTGCATGTGGGTTGTTTTGGATATTAAATTGATGTCTGATTACAGTACAAGTAGTACGATTTTTTATAGGCATCTCTACCGTTAGGAATGATGGAAGTTATGAATGCATGTTTCTTCTTCAGTCAAACTACACAAATAAGCAATGATGTGTAGACATGAATAAACGTCTTTCTATATATAACGTTACAGAAATAAATTTTATCTGTTGAGTTCATCATTTCTTATAAAATTTTCTATAGTAATCAATATTATTTTAATATTTACTGACAATAGGATTCTCCATTAACCAAGTAAATGTATACACCAAGATCCCCTAGAAATTTATAGTTGTTACGCATTAAAACTAACTTTAAAATTTTGAAATTTCTGGATCCGCCTCGATGTTTTAGCCACTGTTAAGAAGCACATATTTAGTGTGCACTTCTTGCAAATACATCCAAATATGACGTAGTTATTACTGTTACGTCATACAGCTGAACTTAGAAGAGCTTCAACAGCATCCAGTGTCAGAAGTTAGATCTTGGAAGAAGAAGGGGGGGGGGGGGGGTGATAGGCGGAATAATACAAATAGCAATATCAAAAGCGACAAAAAAAATTAAAAAGGGGGCTTATTGCGTTCAAGAAAATAAGAAAAACTTCATACATGTTAACATTTAGGTTTTAAAATTTTCATAAATGTCCCGGATGAAGATATTTAAGTGTTCACGCAGTCTGATCCCTTCATGCACTTTCTTTATCCTTCTTTAGAAAAGCGTATACCGCCCATTTCATTCCAACTAATGTTTCTAGGCTATCATTTTTAGAAGTCATGCAAATTTTTAAACGGAGGTTAATTTTTAGTACGGGCACATGCCAAGGCGGAAAACCGTGTCTGTCCCAGGAGATATATATATATATATATATATATATATATATATATATATATATATATATATATATATATATATATGCAGCACATTTGTGCGATTTGTAATAAATACATGTATATATTTATAAAAATTATATTATTATATATATGAGAAAAATATATAACGTTTGGTGCCTGTGAAATACACATACCTGTGAAAGAAGTGCAATTGAAATTGACGAAAGGGAAACATCCAAGATATCTTTATTGACACATTATAAAGACACATTGCAAGTGCGCTGTGCGATTAGGTAGAGATCTGTATTTTTTGCACTTATGTAGAGATCTGTATTTTAATCAGATTGCAAGTTTTAACTCGTAAAATTTTACAGGAACAAAGCAGAGATTGAATATTGAAGAAACAGAGATTTATACTGCAAAATGTTGACATCTTTTCTCCATTCGGAAGTGACTCGGAAAACCTCGCACAATTTTTTAACGATATCATCCGGGTACTTTCATCTTACTTGCAACGCAAAATCCCCTTTGAATTTTTATTTTAAGCTGCGGTATATAAAAGATTTTCCCATACTACTGAATGGACATCATTTTTATAAATATGAATACATTTATAAGAAAATGTGCTGCAAAATTATCTTGGGACAAAGTAAAATATTGTCTTTATTTTTAAACAGTCATTGATATTCACTAGCTTTGTTGGATTTCTGGTTTAACAAACAAAAGTCAGTAGATACAGGTATGTATATATAGAAAAACAAACACACGTAAGACAATCGACACGGATACTGGATAGGACCACTCAGCAGGTGTACATGCATACAAACGGTTGTTTCAAAAAGCACGATGCCCACTTTTAACTTGCGGTCAAAACATGATTTACATTACTGTACAGAAAATATAGATATATGAGACTGGGGATATGCACACTTTCATATACATGTACACTTAATTATTTTAGTCTAATATGCTTGTTTGAAATAAAATTAGTACCTATAAACCTGATGATAGTTCTCGATCGATCGATCGATCGATCGAGAGAGAGAGAGAGAGAGAGAGAGAGAGAGAGAGATTTTGTTTTGACAATATAAATATAGTATCATACAAATCAATCTTCAAAAACTCGTTACATTTGTAAAAGCATCAAGTTCCTCAGTCTTTCCAGACGGGCGAGGTGATAAATGTAAATGTTTGTTTATAAATTAATATTTACATTTTCCAGTGTCTCTGTCTGTGATAACACTACGAATCGATTTTGTAGTATACAGCCCAATAACTTCAAAAGACGTATTGTTGGGGGCGCAAGCGGGTTTGCATAATTAATATAATAATATTTCATCATACAACTGCTGAAAATTATTTAAATATAAGTAATAAGGAATCATTCTTTGAATACTATGAGGTGATAATTTCGGTCGGGGCGTGATCAAATCTATCATAAAGCCCTTCGGGTTTTATTGGATTTGATCACGCCCTGACCGAAATTATCACCTCAGTCATAATACTCAAAGAATGATTCCTTATTCCTTAAATATATTACGTACAATGATTAAACATGTTCATTCATTCATTACGTCAAAATATAACGTTTAATTTGTCTACATTACACAATCATATCCACATACGAAGTAGACAAAGACTGCAGAATGCATAATTAGGCTAACATTCTGGCGATAAAATTATTTTGAAATTTTGTGGAGAAGCTACTAAAAAACTTGTATTTCGTGGTACTATTATTAATTTTGATTTCTTACATCTGTTACCTAGTTACATTTGTGAAATTTAACGCCGGTTTATTTCATTTGCCAATTCGCCGGTCACATGATCGGCGTACGCAGATATGGAACAAATGAAGTCCGCACAATGTTACCAAAGGTCATTCGGCGTACGCCAGTTAGATAAATGAAGTCCTACCAATTGTTTAGTAAATAGAGCGGATCCACCTTTCATGTTTTAAAAAAGTGTATTAAGATTTATTTTTTTTTATTGAACGTGAATACTAGGAATATACCATGCAGCAGCATATTTCTTTTAACTTCACGCATAAGCTTTGGATTTCTGGGTGGAGATGGTAGTTGGTTTAGTTAAAGTCATTACTATAGAATTTTTTTTTCCATTCCATTGAAAACAAGTAGTGAAAGAAACAGATTGGAAAAATCTTTTGCTTCTTGGAAAAAAATTATACCTAAAAAATAATTTTGTTTATAGTGTTTTAATATAAAATAATCTAACAGCTGTTTTAAAAACAGCTTGGACTTTGGGCAGTGCGTGTCGGACTCCAATCAGATAAAGGCTGGATCTACAACTCATGGTTGTACTCCATTAACTGTTTCTCCAGGGGAAAATCAACGGAATTCCAGACGAGCGGATCGGAATCGTTGTTCTGACGCTGTCGGAACTGTTCCCGCCAGATGAGTGGTGCAGATGGAATCAAACTGATGGAAAAGCAGAAGACAATTTATCTCATTCACTCTTGCTTACGATATATAATGACGTTTCCTTCAGTGGACATATTTGACGGGCATAAATGTACACAAAGAAATAAAACAATTTCCAGTTAAGAAATATTCATTTTGAATTTGATTAAAATTAAAATTTCTTTTGCTGAAAAGAAAAAAAAAATCATCGGACTGTTCATAGACACATTCTAAAGTTGTTTTGTTGACCAAAATAATTTAGGCAAAGGCCGAAAAATCAGTAAATTAATTGAAGTTTGAATTTCCATGCACACTGTTATCATCATCATCATCCATCACTTCATCTAAAATCGTGTTTCGTGCCGCAATCTTCCAATTCTGTTTCATTCTGGAACAGCTGGAATCGTCCTGACTGTATTTAGAGCGGTTCCGGAACTGCCCAGTCGAGCGCACCCCAACAGTTAACTGTCCCGTCATTGGCTTATAGATACGACTAAATTGAGCGCAAAGACACTTGTTCGACTTCATCCCGGGGTGTACATTGTCAATTTTTTGTTTTTTGTGGTTTTTTTTTTCTTTTCTTTTTTTTTTTTTGGGGGGGGGGTCCGATTTTGACAGTCTATGACACTCTAATTATGAATATTAATGAGCTTATCCTAACTAATTAAAAGAAAGGATGTAAAAATTTGACGGCTTGTTTTTGATGAGCAAACAACATAGTCCACCGAAGTCGAAAGTCCAAGTTCTATAGACAATATCACGGAAGACATATCAAATACCAATTGATTTTACACTATAAAACTTCACGTATCACATACATGTATTATAGTAAAAACATAATTTTTCTCAATTTAAAACTGATTATGTTCAATTTGAGAAGTTACAATTGTTTTGAACAAACCTTTAGATTTGATAGAAGTGAAAGATAAAAAAAAAAAAACCAACGGTAGACATTATGTTTACCACTATGATTCTACGCGCTGTGTAGATTGATCAAACTACATCACATATTCATAAAGTAACATGTGTGTATTCGTTTGATATCTAAAAAAGCATGGTTTATGCTGTATATATTACTCCGATTCGCTAATTCTAGTGGGGACTTATAAAAATTGAATTATCATGGAGTTGCGCCCCCCCCCCCCCCCCCCCTCCACACACACACACACTTTTTTGGGTATGTAAAAATGGAAATTGAAAGTAAGGAAATTAAGTTATAGGTATACAACGATTGAGTCTTCACCCCTCTGCCACTTTCAAAAACGATGCTACGTGCCTGACGTGCACTTTGGGTTAAGGCTATAGTGCACTACGCCTATAACAGAAAAAAATATATGGCTGGATTATACAGACTATAGCCAGTATAATTATATAATGCTTACATATAATGTAGGTAAACATACTCATTAAGGTACACAGCTTTTCATTCTAAACTTTAATACCACTCCTTCATCGTGTCCCGAAAATAGGGGTCGGACACCCCACACTACTCCGAAGATACATATAATTATATACTGACAGAAAATTTGTTGATATCAGGTTGAAATGATTTTTACTTGATATTTAGTGTATGCTCCATCGTAATTTAAAAAATGATTAAATCATCATCATATACAGTATATGTACATTCAGTCTAAATCAATTTCACGGGTTTGCCATGAAACACTAAATTTTAAGCAAAAGGTTTACGATGAAATTGCGGAGTATACATTTCAATGCCAATTCTTGCGTCAAATGTTCTGCCCAACAGAATTCTTGTCACGAAATTGAATATTATGAATTATCTATACTTCACATTATTTTTAATAAGTATTTGTATTGATTTAAATGATAATTAATTCCTCCAAATAACCATCTAAAATGAAACGCTCATCAACGTTTTTCACAGTCGTCAAAAACCCAAGTCTCGTATACTAGTCATTTTTTTTCCAGGAGGGAGGGGTCTGAAGGATAATTGTGTTTGCCGGGGGTGGTAGGTCTGAGGCATATTTGCGATAATTTTATTATGTAAATTAAAAAAAAAATCATTTTCCGACCCCCCTCTAGATCGCGCATGCTAGTACGCTTACTTACACATGCCTTATTCCGATTGCATGGCTACTATGCACTTTTGTGACGAACATCTCAACAATCTTGCTCTTAACGGAATGTGTTCAAGAGGTTTAAGATTTCGTATCTTCAAAAACAAAAGAACTTTGCTCTTTTATTGGTAGATCAGGAATAATAAATATCCACCAAAGCGAGGAAAGTTTAGCAAATTTTCCAATCAACTCTTAATGTTGCAAAACCAACAATCATTCACTTTATAGTGGCTTGGTGTCAAAAGTGGGCCCAGGGCAGCGCCTTATAGGTATAGAATAGATCAGGGGCAAAGCCTATGTTGTTGCTTCCATACTATTTAAAATTTAATTTCAACATATGAATTTAAAGATTTGTACAAGCGTCGTTTGAAAAGTAACACATTCAGCCTCAAACTTTAAAAAATTATTCATGACCCAAATAAAACCCAAAAATTGTCAAAATGAATGTCACACAATCATATTGCTCCACTTTCAGTAGATATCAAATGCGCAGATATAAGGGGAGGGGGTCCCCTGAAAATACGAAATTTCTGGGTATTACAATATATGCAAGTTATTAATCTTACAGAGTAAAATTACAGATAATAGGCATTGGAACTTGAAAACCTTCCCCGGAAATAAAGCAATTACTTTCACCCCACCCGGGTGTATAGATGTATACAGATATATATGTATATAGCTGCCGCACATGTATCAGTACCTGACAGTTATAATACCATGCGCATATCTTGTCAGATTTTTATTTTTTTGCATTTATTTTTTATAGGCGATTTGTAATATGTAAAATGTTCACGTTATGCGCTACACGTAATAAAAAACTTAACCGTATTTTTCGTCTTACGTGTACGTGTACCTGTAAGTATTTCACTACGCGTAAACATGAAAAAAAAAACTAAACCTCTCGAATGATAATATTTTGTCATCATGTTCTTTCTTCGTTTGGTCAAGATTGGTTTTTTTTTCTGATAAACTAGATGATATCCCGCCCAAGCGCGGGAAATAAAACTTTACATATTCGTGGGATTTTTATGTTGAACCAGATATTTTTCTCTTTTGGGGGAGGTTATGTTCATATCTAGACGTAATCGACACAATCCGTTAACGGTTCACAAATTAATATACAAGATTTAATCTATCAATGGTATTAAAAATGTATGAAATCTAAAAACGCGAGTGCATGCAATTTTATTTGTATATTATTAACCAAAGTTGCCCAATTCAAGGTATCTCCCCGATGCATGATGAACTGCCCAACACTTTCCGGCATTGTGTTATTTGTCAACCCGCGTTCTTGGTTACGGCATTCTGGAAAGTACTTTCCATCAAAACAGAAATCGTTCATTCAAGAAACGAATTGGCTCATTTTATTCCCCATTAGTCAAATCTTAATATTTCTCTGTACATACTCTAAATAAATTTCCGTGAAATATATATATTCACCCTTTACATATTAATTATTCATTGGAATTCGCCCAGTCTTAAATTTGCCAGCTGACAACGAGGGCGAAAGGGGCGAAAATAAAACGGGGGCGAATATTTCCCTGTATACAGTAATCGGATTAAAACTCCCACTGCATTGGATCCATCAAAGCATGTCCACCACCTTACTCTCATTTTTGCTCTTTCGGGCTGTTTTATGAATTAATTTCACAGATGCAACTACTTATCAGGTATAATTTAATCATAGTTTCTGACTTCATCTCACAAGTCTTGAAATACCAAATGTGTAAGCAGTTTCTCTGGTGCAGGCGTTTTGTAGTTAATTGGAACAATGTTACATGTAAAGATAATATATATAAAAATTAATTGTACAGTAAAGCTGAAATTGCGGACTAATGGCAGCCACGTTGAAACCTCAACCTTTTTTAAGAGTGCAGAATGAATGTATAAATTAAGGGTCAAATAACGTGATATGATGACATTTTCCCGAGGATACCGTTCCTTGTAACCCATTTCCAGAAAATTATGCAGAAAAGCCTGAAAGTAAAAGCATATACATGTATCATACAATAAACATGTAGAAGGTATCATTTAAATTCATAATCTCCTGGACTAAAGTAGGAGATCGATATTCTGACACAATCATGGAAGTCTCAATCACACCCCCCCCCCTTTTTTCTTCAAGATGCTTGACACTGGATGCTGTTGAAGCTCTTCTAAGTTTAGCTGTATGACGTAACAGTAATAACTACGTCATATTTGGATGTATTTGCAAGAAGTGCACACTAAATATGTGCTTCTTAACAGTGGCTAAAACATCGAGGCGGATCCAGAAATTTCAAAATTTTAAAGTTAGTTTTAATGCATAACAACTATAAATTTCTAGGGGATCTTGGTGTATACATTTACTTGGTTAATGGAGAATCCTATTGTCAGTAAATATTAAAATAATATTGATTACTATAGAAAATTTTATAAGAAATGATGAACTCAACAGATAAAATTTATTTCTGTAACGTTATATATAGAAAGACGTTTATTCATGTCTACACATCATTGCTTATTTGTGTAGTTTGACTGAAGAAGAAACATGCATTCATAACTTCCATCATTCCTTACGGTAGAGATGCCTATAAAAAATCGTACTACTTGTACTGTAATCAGACATCAATTTAATATCCAAAACAACCCACATGCAGAAACTGAAATAAAATGGTAATTCAAATATCAAATTAACGAATACAACTTGTTCAACACATATAAATACCTGTTCAAGATATATACGTTATTTATATCGTACTGTTAGAGTACCTGTAAAAAATGAGAAAATATATTTTTTACGTTAGTATTTCTACTTTAAGTAATGTGTAAACACTTAGCATGTAAATCACGCAGAAATTATATTTATTTTCATGTCGCCAGAGACTGATAAGATATGCAATTCAGGCGCGGATCCAGAATTTTTTTCCAGGGGGGGTCGAACCTTTTCAGAAAACCAAACCCAATATATAAAATGTTCACCCTTTTATTTTTCAACTCAAGAACGAAACGCCCTAGATGACCACTCCATCACGTACGGAACTTTTTTTTTGGTTGTAAGCGTCATTTAGCTAAAAAGACTTGACTGAAATAATCTTCGTTTCCCTTGCCTGATAAATGATTGTACTATTTCCTTTTGGTCAATCTCTAATGAATGATGAAGATGCATTAGTGCTAGCCCAGTTAATCTGTCCTCTTGCATAGTACTGCGCATATAACTTTTGATGCGTCTTAATCCAGAAAAGGATCTTTCAGCCTCACATGTTGTGATAGGTAACACACATCCAATGTGCAGAAGAATTTTTACGTTCGGAAAAACGTCCCCATCGACAAAGTTGAAAAGAAAGATCAAATTACAGAGCTTTTCTGAGGTTTCTTTCCTCATGTTAACACAATATCTTTTCCAATCTGCAAGTTCCTTCTCCAAGTCCTTTACAGAAAGACAAGGTAGGTCGCTCTCCCAAAATGTAAGTTCTGAGGCAAGTTTGGACAATTCCTCTTGTGAGAGATTTGTCATATTGATAGGCAACAAAGTGCATATTGAATATGCCACCAGATCTTCTTTCTGAAACCTTGAATTTAATTCACTGAGAAGAAAGTCCAGAAATGGAATGGCCACGACAGATCTATAATAATCTTTGGGATTAGTTGTGGAGACATTTTCCCTGTGTTGTTGCTTTGAGCAAACCCTTGGAATTTTAATCACTATATCAAGGTCATCTGCAATTTGTTTGGCGTCTTCAAAGCAAGACTCAAATTCCGTATCTACCGCTGTACGAATTTCTTTGATTCTATCAACGTGTTCCTCGATTAGCTTACTTGCAGTGAAAATGTCAATATCTCTCTTCTGAAGTTTGAGAGTTAAAGGTTTTATTGTGTCTAGGACGTACCTTACAAACACAAATGTTATCAACACAGAGAAGGACGTCAACGAAGCCAAAAGTCCCTGTGCTGTCACTTTAGTTTGTCTATCCCAAGACCAGTCTTCACTGGTACTTTCATCAAGGTTTTGATTGATAATGTGCTGAAGACATTTGATGACGAACTTGTACATAGTGTAAAACACATCAAAGCAGATATGACGTTCAACCCACCTAGTCTTACAGAGTCCTACTAGTTTCTTTTTGGAAAAATCTACTGACCCGTCATTTTCTATAATATTCTCAAAAAAGCCTTGTCTTTTGGGGGAACTGTCATAGAAAATAAACACTGAATTAAGGACATCTATCATATTCCTTACAAGAGGTAATTTGCAGGCTGAAGCAACGCTCAGATTCAACACATGACTCCGACAATGTGTAAACAAAGCTAATTGGTTTAGAGACTTCATTCGTCCCTGACACCCCCGTTTTTCCGATGCCATTGCTGCTGCACCATCGTATGCTTGCCCTCGCATGTTCTCAATTGGAATTGCAAGCGAGCGGAGGATTTCAATGAGTTTATCAGCAATTGCTTCCCCTGTAGTTCTGCCTATATTTGAAAAGTCAAGGAATTCCTCCTTAATGGTGGCAGGGTTTTCTCTAGTATCTAGAAATCTGAGACACAAGACTAAAACTTCTTTGTTAGCATATTTGTCTGTTACCTCATCGGCTATGATGGAATAAAAACCCCTCCCTTGTAGACCCTTCAAAATTTTACCTGTGATGTGATTTCCTATGAGTTGGATAACCTCATTTTGAATGGTTTTGCTGGTGTATAAGGCATTCTTTTTTGCTGTTTGTAGATGAGACATGAGCTGCTCATCATGCTTTGCCAACAGCTGTAATATTGCCAGGAAATTACCTTTATTTGAAGAATCACTTGTACTATCATCTCTGTGTCCTCGCAGAGGAATATTTTGTTTCCCACACAGAATGACCGCATCTACTATTTTCTCAAGCAACCTAATGTTGTGCTGATACTGTGTCTGATTTTGCTGATTTAGTTTATACGGAAGAGACGAAGATGGCACTTCGGATGTCATCTTGGTTGTGTGATAAACAGATTTGGCATTCTTGTGGTGTTCTGAATTTTGATGCTTTAAAAGGGCAGATGTTTTTCCAAGGGCTTTTTTATACGCAGTAAAAGGTTGCGTAACAAACGCATTTTGATGTTGGACATCTGATTGAGGGAACATGACACAAAACTTGCATAGACCGCCATTTAACAGTTTGCTAAAGGTCAACCATGGAAACTGATTCATCCAAGAAGATTGAAATGATAAAGTCTTCTTTAGTTCACCTGTATTCGTTGTTTGAGCACGACCTGTTTTTAACTTGGCGATATCGTCTGGCAAGGGCTGATTCTGAATATAACTTATCTTTTCAGCTGAGGACATTGTGTTCAACTTTATTGCACCTGTGACAATTTTACCAAGATCAGAAAAACCTGAATCGTCAATAGATGTTTTATCTTTATCAATTTCATCTTCTGTTGTCTGAATAAATTCATTGTCATCAGATTTTTTATTTGCTTTATCATTTTGTGAGCCCAAGGTGATCTCCGGGGTATCATCTAAGTCAATACAAAGTTTTGACTTTTTAGGAGCAGGCTCCTTCATTTCATTGGTTTGGACATCTGTAGGTAAAACTGAGAAACAAACAACAAAATGATTTGGTGACCAATTGATTGGATTGCTATTTTCAGTGTGTGACCACATGATGTAGATGGGGGAACCTTGACGTACCTTTTCATCTGATAATGGCCTTATTTCTTGATGAAAATAATGTCTGTTTACAGCAACATTTTGTATTGTTGGGTAGATGCTATATATTGGATGATTCAGAGCATTTGCCACTGCGAAGAAATGAATTAAAGAACAATATTCCCCTGATTTGATTGAACTTAGAGTTTCATTCTGAATAGACTTGAGAAAATTCCCCGGAACAAGTGATCTGTCCGATACTGACGTCTCCACAACATATTGCACACTTGGAGGATTAGAACACATCTTGTCGTAAGTTGCCTGTGACGCATATTTTCTCGTATTTTTTACCAGTTCTAATACAGTCATGA
This sequence comes from Magallana nippona, assembly GCA_033439105.1. NCBI lineage: Eukaryota > Metazoa > Mollusca > Bivalvia > Ostreida > Ostreidae > Magallana > Magallana nippona. The sequence goes on along the minus strand of CM065919.1, from coordinate 2,473,477 downwards.
CTCGAAGTTCAGTATGTCTCCCTTCATAACCAAAAATGGCTTTAGAGAGGGCCCTATAGAAGCAATTGCCATCCCCATACACTTTCAAAGGACAAATATTTTCTGGGCCATCTGCTGGATAAATCGCTTCGGCAATGTTGTCCACATTACCGTCTCTGGGCAATACATCGGACCTCATTTTACTCAGATCATAGGTGTAGTCTTTCTTCAAACTTGTGTATCTCAAAGATACATCGAACTGCAAGGCTTGCCAGCCTTTTGCTGCTGCTTTCAGCAAGATGGCTTGCAAAAGATCAAAATCCCTTTCACCCATGATATATTTTCATCTATAACTAAACTACAAGCAAGCGTTAAACATGGAAGGAAATGATAATCAAGATTATTTTGAGAGAACTATTATTCAAATAATTGGAATCAGTTACCGAATAACAGAATTCGAGAGACAGCCTGTCACACTGAGTCTGAAGCAGAGCTATAATACAGCCGATGACTTAGTTAATGACGATGCATTAGCATTATGACAAGATTGTGACGTCAACGACTCGTAATAGGACATTAAACAAATCGTACCTTTTTAAATTCGTTTCGAAACCCGAATAACATTTGTGATTTTGATTCTAATCACGCAATAATAAGATTTGATTACAATACAAAAAAAAGTTAATTCAGAAATATCTATAACATAACAGTCGAGTCATTTTTCTTATAAATTGTTTTATTGTATTTTTTTCTTTGAAAATTCCAGGGGGGGTCCGGACCCCCCCGACCCCCCCTCTAGATCCGCGCATGCAATTTTAAGTTCGTAGATATTTCAATTCATGATCCGCCGATCAATTTCAACTCTCAGTGCATACAGAGAATATGACGTCACAAACACGGAAGTGACGCGGAGCTGTAAATCTTCTGGTGGAAAGGATGTCGTGCTGGTGGATCTGTCATGTAAATAACGCCCAGCTTATAGCTATGATGTGTTATTGTAACTCGGAAATCGGTGATTATTTTAACTGCCGCGACCGCAGTTTGGATTATGTACGTCTCGATCGTAGTCATTGCGTTTTAGCCAAGATTTCGGTGCCTCGCATTGTCACATGCTTGAGCCTTCACTTCGTTTCATTGTAAGTTTAGATTTGAGGAGTGTTGCTTCCAGTCAACATCTACGATGTTTTAGTGGTGAATTTACAGCTTGTGGAGATGATTTACGTATTACAGATCAAATATTCATGTCTAAATTGAAAGACAGCTGGATTTTACGCGGGGGGGGGGGGGGGGGTAGCTTTTCACTGAAAAACTAAGGGGGTTAGTTTTTCAGTGAAAAACTAAGGGGGTTAGTTTTTCAGTGAAAAACTAACCCCCCCCCCCTTTTCCTACCGGAAGATGTTAGGAGATTTGTCATACAAATCTGATTTATACAAATGAAAATTTATCAATAAAGATCAAACACACAAAATACAAAACAAACAAATAAAATAAATTAAAACAAATAAATAAATAAGATAAATACTGGTATAAATTCAGAGCATAGCAAATCATGTATTTTTCTCCATTACCCCTGCCACTTCTTAAGTCACACTATCTCAACGATTTATATTTTTTTCATGTAACTAAGGCTATTAGGGCCAATTACAATTTTTCATCAGGAAAAAGGTGAATTCCGAGGAATATAATTATTCCGAAATAAAATAATACCTTGTTTCAATATGCTTAGTGCGTGGCTGCGGCAATTCCATCGATGAACGCGGAATATATTCAATATGGTCAGGGCGTACACTGGTGTTAAGGTTAACCGGTTCACTTGGTCTGTCTGTAGATTCAAAGTGATTGTGATGTTGAACTGTTCTAGTGTTCAGAAGTTCTCTTGGATTTTCTGTATATTGACCAGTAGTTTCATCATGATCCTGAGGATTGGGCTGCTCAATTGCGCACGCATTGTCTTCCTTCTCACCCAGGTCATCTTCACCTGTGTCCTCTTCACATGGTGGTATGTAGCTTTCTCCAAGAGAGTCATAATCAAGAACCATCTTAATAGCACTTAGACTTGATTTTGCCGCATCAAATTCTTTCTTGACCGAAAGTAAGCACTGGGCTGCCTTTATCTCTGCTTCTTTTCTCATCAACTCTGCTTCTTCCTTAGCGTATTTAAGCTTTGCGCGGGCTTCTTCAACTTTCGCTGTGTGTTGGAGTATCACAGATGTGAGATGTGACGATGCGGAGATGTGGCTGTGTCCGGACATCTGTGATTTCGCCCTAGGAACTGGAAGTATGGAGTTCAACTGTTTCAATACTGTTGAAACTTTTTCTTGCAGTATATTTGCAATAAGTGCCCTCGAGGTTTCCTCTCTCTTAGCAGCTTCATGCCGCTGACCCTGTAAGTAAGCCGCATATTCTCCCGAAGCTTTTTCATATTGTTTCATAAATTTGGTGAGCGAGGTTTTGTACATCTTGGCCCGTTCGAGGTTCATGACAGGATTTTCAGCAATGTCCATAAAAATGGAATCAATGTCTCTCTTAATGTTTCCCAATTTAGAAACGTGTCTGTTAACTTTCTCATCGAATTCTTCCATCCCTACTGAAGTGATGGTCCTAGATTGTCTTAATGCCGGAGCATCCACCATACTGTCGACGAGTCTGTGTCCGGGTAATGGATTTTTTACTGTACTGTTTAATGTTTTATTTGGGCACAAACCTCTCGGAAGAGGGTAAAAAACTACAAATAAGACAACACACATTTAGACACAATCAATACACAATTTCACAACAAAAATATTGACAAATGACAATGTTGACTAGACTTATTAAAGCTGTAATTAGGACTTGTTGTTAACAGACTTTTAGGATAAAAACAATGAAAAATTACTCTAAACCATTACTGTGTTAATATATAAAAATGACCCAAATTGTCCGCCATATTTACGACGACCCAGTTACAAATACAGATGATAGAAATGCAGAAATATGCAAATTATACAGAATGTTTACAAACTATACACAGCGTACATAATATTTAAAGAGTATTCGATCATTTAATACACAAAAAGAAGACATGGCAACAGAACTTACTCCATGAGGGGACAAAACACGCAAACAGTGTAAACCACGTTGTGTAAACAAAGACTGGGCGGAAACAAACAATAAAAACTAAAATTAAAACCGGGGACGGATATTTCCGGACACTACAAGCGTCAATCGTAGAATGAATTAAAAGCAAGATACAGAGCTCACATTTTTCTAGGTTTAAGTCATTTTTTGTCACAAGAATTTATTACATTCAACTAAGATTTTTAAACTTGGTATTTCCTATTCAGCTTTTAAAATGTAAATGAACAAAAGTATGGCCTCACCTCTGTGTGCAAGCATAGAATTGTATGCAAAGCTCTGTATCTTGCTTATAATTCGAAGCTTGACACTCAAATATGGTTAGTAAATAGAGAATTGTAAACAATTAAAACAGAAGAAACATACACTAAAACAAAGAAGGAGCACAATTTATTTTTATATATATACCTACATATTTGCGTCAGCGATATTAAACTCTGTTTAAAATAAATAGACTAGAGAAAATGCTGAGCATCTTAACAAAACACATTGCATTAATCAACAATGATTACGCAAAGATCGTACCGAATTGCCGATATAATGAATTGTATTTATGTATGTTGTTAATGCATCAGATTTTGTTTATTTTGCGCAGGTAAACAGTCAACTGTCTGACTTACCGAAGTCTATGTTTGATTTGATACGTATAAATTACAAAATACAGGCGACAGTACATGTATCCAAGGTTACAAAGCATAATTAATGAAAATGAAACGAAAATCGTAACAAGCTAACACTACCGTCAAAAGTGAAAACTGTCAACGCATTGAAATATTTAACCTCAATTTACTTCCAGAAATCGGCACCAATGTATCTTGCATGTTTCAAAGATTCCCTTCGCACGCGAACTGTTACACAACAACCAAATTCATCTTTGTCAGATCGACCCGTTTTCCATACGTCCAACATGACTGCTTCATAGAGATATGGAATACCGAACCCGATGTTATAAACTGATAGAAGCCCACCCCTTTCCCATTATCATTATGTTCGTAATAACTCAAATTTGGATCAAAATTAGCCCTTAAATTTTGCAATTTGAATTGTCCTCTCCATAAGAATGATTTATGCTCAATATCATTGAATTTGACTCAGTAGTTCTTGAGAAGAAGATTTTTTGAAAATGCACCCCCTTTTTGCAGTTTCGAGATTTTCTCCACTTTGAAAAAAACCTGGCCTTTTATTTTTGCAATTTATCATCACCTTTCTATAGGGATGCTTTGTGCCAAATTTCGTTCAAATTGGCCAAATGGTGTTAGAGAAGAAGTTCAAAATGTGAAAAGTTTACAGACGGACGGACAGAGGGACAGACGGACGAGGGCAAACTGTGATAGGAAAAGCTCACTTGAGCTTTCAGCTCAGGTGAGCTTAAACCGTTCTGTTGATTCATTTACAATGTTCGTTATTGTGTCTTTCCTTTTAGTTTTTAGTGTCGTTCAGCATCTGAAACACTACTGTCACTTACATTTGAAAATTGGTCCCTGATGCTTGCGTAATAGTGATTGTAAATAATTTTCCTGATCGGTATTACTTTTTCAAATAAAATTTGTTTTTCAAAACAATTCCCCACGTTACAGAGACATTGAAGTCACATAACCCCCAAAATAGAAAAAAAATGAATCGAAAGTTGGGAGAGAGGCCTTGTTGATATCTCTGTAAATGTTACAAGGTATTTTCCTTTGAACTCGCTTCGCTGAGGTACCGGGGAAATTATGGATCTTCGGGGACTTCGAAATAAAACCAAATATTGAAATGAGCCAAAATATAAAGTTTATTAATTTTGATAGCAAATGTCAAAAGGTGTACAAAATAATAATAAAAACAGTTCTTGAAATTGACAAAGAAGAAGAACATAAAATAAAGAAATATATTTACCTTCGAAATAAAACCAAATATTGAAATGAGCCAAAATATAAAGTTTATTAAATTTGATAGCAAATGTCAAAAGGTGACAATTTGCGTTTGGCTTTTGGTTTTATTTCGTCGATAATTACAAAGTCACGCCCATAAAGATAATCTTGAAATACAAAATATAATTGGTCATTTAATTACTTATGGGCGTGGATAAAAATGAAACGAACAGGTAACAATAAGTATAATTAGCGTTAATAACAATTGTTCAAATTATGTAATTACAAACACTCACAGGTGCCAGGTAAGATGTCAAAACAGGTTGAATTATGTAATTAAAATACTTAGCGGTCCTGTGAGGCTTATTTAACAATTGACATTAATTTGAAAATTCTATGAATTAAAGAAATTAAGTATTTAAAGATTTCGACATATAAAGTAATATTAATTCATTATTTAGTAATAGCATTTCGCAACGTTTGATTATTTTACTTTTTTTTCTTTTTTTTTTTTTATCATTTTTAAACGTATGTACAGAATAATTTATCTACAAATTATAAGTTTACATGAATAGAACGTAACATTATTAAATAGCATTTGATATAAATGAAATATACACAAAATATATATACAGGTAAAATTATATATAAAATATAAACAAAATATATACACGGAGCATAAAATGCTGTAATATAAATATTATTCCAAGTTATTTCTTTTTCCAAAAGAAAACGACTGTTTAATAAGTCACACGTTGTATTTTCAATAATACATTTATAGTGTTACTAGTAGTTATAAATTGAACAACTTTACAAATATATCAACAAAACAGTTTGACGTCACCCAGAATTTGCGACTTCACTTTATATAATCATAACTGGAAACGGGATTTCAAAATTAAAAGAATTGAAAATCACCGAAATATGTCAATATTTTAATAGTTAATGGTACAATTGCTGAATATAAGTAATGAGGATTCATTCATTGAATATCATGAGGTGATGATTTCGGTCGGAGCGTGACTCAATCTATCATAAACTCCTTCGGGCTTTATTGGATTTGACCACTCCCCGACCAAAATTACCCCCTCATAATACTCAAAGAATGATTATTTGGTCCTTAAAACATTAACAAGTAATTGAATCAACTTACTTATTCACTCAAATGTTATAAATACAATCGCCAACACCAATCGAAAAATGACTTTATATAATGATAAAAAGTGAATATGATAAAGAGTCATATACATAAGACTGTAGTTTCTAAAAACAAATGACCTTTAATAGGGTTGAGACAGAACTTTTGTTAATCTCAAGCAGAAAGGCTCACACAATTTTCTAAAGAGAAAAAAATATGAAAAGAATTGTAAATGAACCATAAAAATCATTTTAAAAAAGACCTAATTTAAAGATTATCATGGAAATAGAAAATATCTTGATTTGCTATAATTGTTTGCATTCAAGTCCTTCTTAAAAACACAATCCTTGCATATACCTTAAACATTGTTTGCCACCATTACTGGAGGCTTTTGGTTTATAATTATGACCCACTTTTTCATTATGCAGTCTTCTAAAAAACCTTTTACTAAATTCATTGTTGCTAAAAAATTGTTTACAAGTATCAATTAGATCATGTTCAAGAACAGTTTCAAAAACACCAAAATCAAATTCATATATGTACGAGAATTTCTTAATTGTTTCAGAGGCTAAATAATCATTTTTTTCTCCACATGCACCAGCTACAAAAGGATTTAGAAATTCTGTTAAAAATATTTTTTTCAGATTGTATTTTTTGCTTACTAGTATTTGTTTGGAAGGGTGAATAATATAATTATCAATAAAAGAAAATATTCCAGAAAGAAAATTATTAGAATTAATCATATTTGTCTCACAGTTTAAAGTGTCTTTTTTATCTTTATTCGCAACAGGTTGGGTGGAATTAATAAAAGTATTGGAGTTTTCCAACCTAATAAGTGTATTTAAAAAATAACGAACCAGTTCTTTGTCATGAAATGACGGATGTGCGTGTGCATTGGTATAAGATTTTTCTGTAGGCCTACATAATTCTACCAGTTTCAGAGCTAACAAATCGTAAGGAAGTCGGACAACGACTTCATGCTCTTTAGCTCTGTATTTTTCTGTTCTCACATATTTATGAAATACTTCATTGGAGATAAGCTCAATAAACCGTTTTAGATAATTTTCTCTAAATGACAATAATAGTGAATCATATATTACCAAATGTTTAAATCTGTAACCACGTTTTGAGGAATCAATGAAAGTTTTCAAACGGCCATTCAGGCAACTTTGTATTTTTGCTGACTTTATTTCTTTAGATTCAACAAGCCTGATATCAATTGCTGCTTCTATATCTTCAAATGTCCACCATAAAGATTTATCATACGAAGAATAATTTATAAATACTGCAACAAGTATAGCATAATGAAGGTGTTCATCGTAAACCAACAGATCATTCACATCTTTTTTTATATATCTGCAAGCACCGTCTTTAAAAAAATTTATACCCTTTTTTAAACATGATTTGTTAGAAAAAAATGTATTACATAACAATAGAAACCTTGGCGGTGTGTCCACGTTAGCAATGCTCCTAATTTTTTCTTCATTGAGACCAACACCATATTGTGTGTTATATAAACATAACATATTAAGTTTTTCTTCACAAGTCATTCCATATTTTTCTCTTGAAAGATCTATTACTGGTGCTTTGCCTGAATCTAGTTTGAACAAAGAGTAATCTAAAAAATTGTTTTCCATTGAATACCAAACACTATCTCTGGCTGCAAAAATAAAAAAAATATTTCCCTTCCCTTGTTTTAAATTGTTTTGTATTAAATCTTCAATATAATTAAAATTCGCACTCCAAGCATTAAACCTTGTCTTGTCTGAATTATACTTTTCTAATATATCATCAATAAACAGGATGTATCCATTTTTAAAATGTATTTTTTTCAATTCACTAGCGTCTGTAAGGATTATTGCTGGGACAGTAGGATACTCTATCTTCATCCGAGACACCAATCCTTTACAAAAGCAAGTTTTGCCACTTCCCGCATCCCCGGTTATGACGATGCGCTTGTGTTGACGTAGAAGTTTAATACTGCTGTCCATTGCCTCCTTTGGTTCTACGTACGTAGCACTTTTTTCAAAGCAAGACTTTGAGTAACCTTCAAGAGAAAAGTACAATTTCAGTCATGTTTTAATAGGTGTAATTGTGATTTATCTAAAATATTTCCAAACATGAAAACAAAGCGTAATGATCTCAAGCAAAACCTAAAATATGATAGTTAAATAGTTACTTAGATAATAGGACATTCACATGGGAAATTGTGTCATTATACAACCGGCATTTCCCTGTGTTAAGAAAAAATCAGAAGATGTTTTTCAATAGTTTTTTTCAAAAGTTTGTCCGCTGCTATCGCCAATAATGAAATTCATATGTTAACTTTATTATGCAATATTACAAAAAAGTAAAAAGTAATTTCGTTGTGGGCTATTTCTCTCTGCATATTAAGAAAATGACATATTGTTCAAGTCATTAACTAAAGAATACTAGCTGCATAACTTGGTATGTTTTTTACACACACTGACAGCCCCAAAATAGAAAATGAGAAAACTAGAAGTTAGCGGGAAAATCAAAACAATTATTATCATTTAGCTAGATTATTTATATTATTAGATTTATCTAATATTGTGATCCACGGAAAAAAACAGAACTCGGTATCCGTTGTACAAGATTAATGAAAACTCCGTTCTGAGGTTTTGCTTCCAACATTTTTCGCTTGATATTTCGATAATCGTACATCCAATAATATGAAAACTGTCCAAACTTTTTGTTTTGAAACGCTCCCATCTATGGCTTCAGGTTTCAATACAAAACACAAAATAGAAAATCTACGTGGATTTTTGTTTTGCATTAGCCATGAAATAGCCCGAATGATACCATTGAAAAATTGTGCGAGGTATTCCAAGTGAGTTCGGAATGGTGAAAAGATGTAAACATTTACCATTATAAAACTCCGTAAGAAATTTGTTTTCGTTCCTGCGAACATTTATGAGTGATAAATGATCATTTGTCAATAAAGATATCTTGGATATTTTCCCTTTTATCAATTTTGACTGTATTTCTATTACAGGTATGTGTATTTTTCTTAAAAAGCATCAAAAAGGGATGGAAGCAATAACTTGGGACAGATTGTAGAAAAAGGTGGTTGGAAGTGAATTGTACAGTGACTGTACAGTGTATATAGTTAGATGTATTGATCACCCCAAATGTGTAATCTATTTTAAATGTACATAAAATGTATTGTTGCAAAATTTAAAATCAGTTTAATTTACAAAAAAGTGAATGAACTGTAAATTCAAACTTTTTGTTTTAAAAATTCCTTTATGTGCATAGAGATGAACAGCATTCATATCTCCGAGAAGAAAAAAAAATGAAGAAATTGTTTAATGTGTTAGACAGATGTGTATACCCCGTTCAGATGCAAAGCTCACGCATGAATTTCGGGAAGTATTCAGGTGATAGAATGAAAAGATAAAAATCCCATCTTTTCAAAAATCACAGGATGAATCTCTGCCATTCAGTCAACTGAAATGTGACTGAAAGATAACTGTAATGTGACTGAATGGCATAACTATGCCATTCAGTCACATTTCCAGACCATTCAGCTAACATTCAGTTGACTAAATGGCAGAGATTCATCCTGTGAATAGTAGAATGCGTTGTGAACTTTATTAGGGTTGGAGCGATTTACAATTCAACCTACAACCAGTTAATAAGAATTCCCAATCTTTAAATCACCCTGAATCTGTTGTGTATTTCACCTTGTACCATAGCTTGGCGTGTTTTCTATTGTTTCAAGTGTGGGTTATCTGTACATACCCCACACTTTTTTTTAAAAATCCGCCCACTATCTTAGGTAAAAACAACACCAACAAAGTTGTTTTTTAACACGTCCACAATATTCCATAGTAAAAAATTCCTCCAGATAAAAATTGCCAAAACTCAACACGGATAACTGACTCAAACTATGTTTCGTCGAATAAATCTCATTTATAGCTCGAGACAAAACAATATCGGCAATGGTTTTGTCAGAAAGACTCTAATTTTATTCTCCCCCATGTGTGCGAACATGTAGAGAAACGCGTGTAAGATGAAATAGGGATATCCTGTATAAAGGTTTTATAAAAAGTCAATCACGTGATAGGAACGCGTTTGAATAGTAAACTTGTTTTGTGGACAGGTAGCCAATCGTATTTGACATTTACCATTCACAGTTTCGCGGCATGCATTTCTCAAATAATGTTTTTTTTTGCTTATTGATTGATTTTTTTAAAGTCTATATATGTACATATTTTGTTCGGCCATTTTTAAAAACATACATGTATATTATGGATACAGAGTATCAAATAGGATTTTAAAAAGAGTAACTACTCTCATCAATTTAAATCTAATTTCAACTGGTTAAACAGAAGCATTGCACAACTTAGGGTTCGTAAACATGAAATTATGTTAATAAGTTTAATTCTTTGAAGCAAATATCGATACTATAAGTCGGAAAATGATTAAATATGAATTGAAAATATGACATTTAGCAGTCGATTTATTCCTAATGGCTATGAATTTTAAAAGAAATAAAGAATAATTTATATGTGTTGGGGACATAGAAAGTCATTTTCGAAATTCACGGAGTACAATGTACATATATCAGGACCAACGCATTGGTACGGTATTGTTTAGAAGAAAGTGCACTCCCAATAGCTATAATGATAAGATTTAACTAGATACGATCTCGTTACGAGTAACGAGTAGGTCTTTCGTTCAATTCTTTAAACGATATGATTAAAATATCAATGAAATTTCAGAATTCTCCCTCACCTCCTCCCTTTCAGATAATGAATAAGATTGTCGATATCATTTACAATGCTTAACAAAAGTTTTTGCTTTTTCACATACAGCACATTAAAGATTTAAGCTTTTCGTCCCCTAAAATCCCCAATTACGTCTCCAATGGGTGTTGGAATGAGTTTCACAAACAGATATTGTTACGATCAACAACTTTGCTTCTATAGTGCATCACAAAATCTTGATCGCTTTTAAGATATTTGTGATAGACTTTACGAGTCTGTTGGACCTAATTTGATGGGCCAGCCCCTTTTTCTTGAGTTCATTCGAAAGGTGTCTCAAATACAAACATTTCTTGTTCTTACACCTATCTTAAATTGTTGTTCATCTTTTAGATACATATAATTGATTATTTAAGAGGTCAGCCCTTTAGATCCTTAATGGGGACAGACATTGGTGTTTTGATTAGTAGAATCGAATAGTATCATCAATACAGACATTTTCTCTTCTACAATGCTTAATAATATATGTCTCCTTCTCTAGATATATTGCGTCAAAATTTAAGGATTTTGGACCCTAAAAATCCCTAATTACGTAATACATGGGCGTGGCAATGGATTTTTCTGATAGATATTGTTATGATCAACAACTTTGCTTCTATAATGCATTATAAAATCTTGATCGTTTTAGGTTATTTGTAATAGAGTTTACAAGTTTATTGGCTCCTAATTAAAGGGGCCAGCCCCTTTTTCTTGATTTTGTTGGAAAGGTCTTAAGAATACTAACAATTTTTGTTCTTACACCTATCTAAAATTGTTGTTCATTTTTGAGATATAAATGATTGAATCTTTGAGGGGTCAGCCCTGTAAATCCTTAATGGGGACGGATATTGGTGTTTTGATTAGTGGAATTGATAAGAATCATCAATGCAGACAGATATTGTTACGATCAACAACTTTGCTTCTATAGTGCATCACAAAATCTTGATCGTTTTTAAGTTATTTGTAATAGAGTTTACGAGTATCTTGGCCCCTAATTTAAAGGATCAGCCCCTTTTTCTTGATTTCCTTGAAAAGGTCTTAAGAATACTAACATGTTTTATTCTTAAACCTATCTAAAATTGTTGTTCATTTTTTAGATACAAACGATTGAATATTTAAGGGGCCAGCCCTGTAAATCCTTAAAGGGGGACAAAACATTGGTGTTTTGATTAGTGGAATTGATAAGAATCATCAATGCAGACATTTTCTCTTCTACAATGCTTAACAAAATAAGTCTCCTTCTCTAGGAATATTGCATCAAAGTTTAAGAACTTTGGCCCCTAAAATCCCTATTTACGTAATAAATGGGCGTTGCAATCTTTTTTTCTGATAGATATTGTTATGTTCAACAACTTTGCTTCTAAAATTCATTACAAAATCTTGATCGTTTTTAAGTTATTTGTAATAGAGTTTACGAGTATCGTGGCCCCTAATTTAAAGGGCAAGCCCCTTTCTCTTGATTTTGTAGGAAAGGTCTTAAGATTACTAACAATTTTTGTTCTTACACCTATCTAAAATTGTTGTTCATTTTTGAGATATAAATGATTGAATCTTTTAGGGGTCAGCCCTGTAAATCCTTAATGGGGACAGATATTGGTGTTTTGATAAGTGCAATCGATTTAAATTATCAATGCAGACATTTTCTCTTCTACAATGCTTAACAAAATATGTCTCCTTCTCTAGATATATTGCGTCAAAATTTAAGGATTTTGGACCCTAAAAATCCCTAGTTACGTAAAAAATGGGCGTGGCAATGAATTTTGCTGATAGATATTGTTATGATCAACAACTTTGCTTCTATAATGCATTATAAAATCTTGATCGTTTTTAAGTTATTTGTAATAGAGTTTACGAGTTTATTGTCCCCTAATTAAAGGGGCCAGCCCCTTTTTCTTGATTTTGTTGGAAAGGTCTTAAGAATACTAACAATTTTTGTTCTTACACCTATCTAAAATTGTTGTTCATTTTTGAGATATAAATGATTGAATCTTTGAGGGGTCAGCCCTGTAAATCCTTAATGGGGACGGATATTGGTATTTTGATAAGTGCCATCGATTAAAATTATCAATGCAGACATTTTCTCTTCTACAATGCTTAACAAAATATGTCTCCTTCTCTAGATATATTGCGTCAAAGCTTAAGGATTTTGGCCCCTAAAAATCCATAGTTACGTAATAAATGGGCGCGGAAATGATTTTTTCTGATAGATATTGTTATGATCAACAACTTTGCTTCAATAATGCATTACAAAATCTTGATTGTTTTGAAGTTATTTGTAATAGAGTCTACGAGTGTCTTGGCCCCTAATTAAAGGGGCCAGCCCCTTTTCCATTATATTGGTGAAAAGAACTTTTAAAATTCTACCACTTTTGTTATATATGTTCTAACAAAATATCAACTGATAAAAAGATACAGATCAAAACGTGTGAAATTTTTGACTAAAAATCCGTACCCAATTTTTGAGCCATAGCGAGCTCCAAGAAATGGCGCCGCTGGCGTATAAAAATTATATGGTGCACAACTTCAAACTATAGTCTACCTATCCTTAAAATTTCACATTTATGTCTTTGATAGTCTCTGAGTTTATGTCTGCACAAAATGGGTCGTAAAAACTTCCAAAATCGGCCGTAAATCGGAACCGGAAGTGATGATTTCAAAATTTAAAAAAAAATTCTAGAATTATGACCACAGGCAATCATCTGTGAAAAAATGGCCGAAATCGGCTGGATAGTTTTCGAGAAATCGCGTGCACAAAATTCGTGGAAAAAAAATTAATAATAACTAGATACGATCTCGTTACGAGTAACGAGTAGGTCTTGTCAAGCACGCCAATTGAAACCCAAATGTCAAAAAATGCATAACTCTGTTAAAAATGAACGAATTGGTCTGGTGTTCTGTACAGTGTTTAAAAAGGGTACTAGGTTGTAATTCAAGAACTAAGATCAAAGGTCAAAGAAACGCAGGTTAGATAACTTTACGAATTTTGGAATCGGAGTGGGGGGAGGGGGGTTGACTTTTATATTAAACTTTCAATATTAAATTCTGAATATTACATTATAAATTATTACTAAATTTAAATGCATATATTAGAACACTGTTTAAGCGTTGAAAAAATGGTTGAAATCGGTCGAATAGTTTTTGAGAAATCGCGTGCACAGAATTTGGAAAATAATAATAATAATAACTAGATACGATCTCGTTACGAGTAACGAGTAGGTCTTCCGTTCAATTTTTTAAAAAAGTTTAAGGACTTCGGCTACTATAAATCCCTAATTAAGTCATAAATGGTTGTGGCAAAGAGTTTTTCAAACAGACTTTGTTACGATCAACAACTTGTCTTCTATAATGCATTACATAATCTTGATCGTTTTTAAGTTATTTGTAATAGTGTTTACTAGTATCTTGGCCCCTAATTTTAAGGGCCAGCCCCTTTTTCTTGAGTTCATTGAAAAGGTCTTAAGAATACTATCATTTTTTGTTCGTAAACCTATCAAAAATTGTTGTTAATTTTTTAGATATAAACGATTGAATATTTTAGGGGCCAGTCCTATAGATCCTTAATGGGGACAGACATTAGTGTTTTGATAAGTGAAATCGATTAGAAGCATCCATGCAGACATTTTCTCTTCTATAATACTTAACAAAATAATATTTTTATTACATTCCTTCTCTAGATATATTGCGTCAAAGTTTAAGAACTTTGGGCCCTAAAAATCCCTAGTTACGTAATAAATGGGCTGGCAATGATTTTTTCTGATAGATATTGTTATGATCAACAACTTTGCTTCTATAATGCATTACAAAATCTTTATCGTTTTTAAGTTATTTGTAATAGAGTTTACGAGTGTGTTGGCCCCTAATGAAAGAGGCCAGCCCCTTTTTCTTGATTTTGTTGGAAAGATCGTAAGTATAGTAACATTTTTTGTTCTTACACCTTTCTTAAATTGTTGTTCATTTTTGAGATATAAATGATTTAATCTTTTAGGGGTCAGCCCTGTAAATCCTTTATAGGAACATACATTGGTGTTTTGATTAGTGGAATCGATTAAAATCATCAATGCAGACATTTTCTCTTCTACAATGCTTAACAAAATATGTCTCCTTCTCTAGATATATTGCGTCAAAGTTTAAGGACTTTGGCCCCTAATAATCCTTAATTACGTAATAAATGGGCGTGGCAATGATATTTCAGATAGACATTGCTACGATCAACATCTTTGCTTCGATAATGCATTACAAAATCTTGATCGTTTTAAAGTTATTTGTAATAGAGTTTACGAGTTTATTGGCCCCTAATTAAAGGGGCCAGCCCCTTTTTGCTGATTTTGTTGGAAAGGTCTTAAGGATACTAACAATGTTTGTTCTTACACCTATCTAAAATTGTTGTTCATTTTTGAGATATAATTGATTGAATCTTTTAGGGGTCAGCCCTGTAAATCCTTAATGGGGACAGATATTGATGTTTTGATAAGTGCAATCGATTAAAATTATCAATGCAGACATTTTCTCTTCTACAATGCTTAACAAAATATGTCTCCTTCTCTAGATATATTGCGTCAAAATTTAAGGTTTTTGGCCCCTAAAAATCCCTGGTTACGTAATAAATGGGCGTGGCAATGATTTTTTCTGACAGATATTGTTATGATCAACAACTTTGCTTCTATAATGCATTACAAAATCTTGATCGTTTTTAAGTTTTTTGTATTAGAGTTTACGAGTCTCTTGGTCCCTAATTAAAGGGGCTAGCCCCTTTTCCGTGATATCGGTGAAAAGAACTTTTCATACTTTACCACTTTTGTTATATATGTCTTAACAAAATATCAACTGATAAAAAGATACAGATCAAAACGTGTGAAAATTTTGATTAAAAATCCGTACCCAATTTTCGAGCCATAGCGAGCTCCAAGAAATGGCGCCACAGGAGTAAAACAAAAACAATGGGCACAACTTCAAACTATGGTCTAACTATCCTGAAAATTTCATATTCATATCTCTGATAGTTTTTGAGTTTTTGTGTGCACAAAATAGGTCGTAAAAATGAACAAAATGGCCGATAAATCGGTACCGGAACGGACGACAGGAAAATTATCAAAAATGTTTGAAGATCATATGAAGTCCAATCATCTGTGAAAAAATTTTGGAAATCAGTCGAATAGTTTTCGAGAAATCGCGTGCACAAAATTTGTGGAAAAGAAAAATAATAATAATAATAATAATAACTAGATACGATCTCGTTACGAGTAACAAGTAGGTCTTCCGTTCAATTTTTTAAACAATATGATTAAAATATCAATGAAATTTTAGAATTCCCCCTAAACTCCCCCCTTTGAGATAATGGATACGATTGTCAATATCCTTTACAATGCTTAACAAAGTGTTTTGCTTTTTCACATACAGTACATTAAAGATTTAAGATTTTAGTCCCCTAAAATCCCTATTTACGTTATCAATGGGTGTGGCAATGAGTTTTAGAAACTGATATTGTTACGATCAACAACTTGAATCTATAATGCATTACAAACTCTTGATCGTTTTTAAGTTATGTGTAAGAGACTTTACGAGTGCCTTGGACCCTAATTTAAGGGGCCAGCCCCTTTTTCGTTATTTCATTCGAAAGGTCTCCCGATTACTGAATTTTTTTGTTCTTACACCTATCTTAAATTGTTGTTCATTTTTGAGATACAAATGATTGAATATTTAAGGGACTAGCCCTGTAGATCCTTAATTGGGACAGACATTGGTGTTGTGATTAGTGAAATCGATTTAAATCATCAATACGTATTTTCTCTTCTACAATGATTAACAAAATATGTCTCGTTCTCTAGATATATTGTATCAAAGTTTGAGAACTTTGGCCCCTAAAAATCCCTCATTACGTAATAAATGGGCGTGGCAATGATTTTTCCTGATATATATTGTTACGATCAACAACTTTGCTTCGAAAATGCATTACAGAATCTTTATCGTTTTTAAGTTATTTGTAATATACTTTACGAGTGTCTTGGCCCCTAATTTAAGGGGCCAGCCCCTTTTTCTTGATTTCCTTGAAAAGGTCTCACAAATACAAACATTTTTTGTTCTTACACCTACCTAAAATTGTTGTTCATTTTTGAAATACAAATGATTAAATATTTTAGGGGCCAGTCCTGTAGATCCTTAATGAGGACAGACATTGGTGTTTTGATTAGTGGAATCGATTTAAATCATCAATACAATTATTTTCTCTTCTACAATGCTTAACAAAATATGTTTTGTTCTCTAGATATATTCTATCAAAGTTTGAGAACTTTGGCCCCTAAAATTCCCTAATTACGTAATAACGAGTAACGAATAGGTCTTCCGTTCAATTTTTTTTTTAAAAGTTTAAGGACTTTGGTTCCTATAAATCCCTAATTAAGTAATAAATGGGTATGGTTTTTCAAGCAGATATTGTTATGATCAACAACTTTGCTTCTATAATGCATTACTAAATCTTTATCGTTTTTAACTTATTTGTAATAGAGTTTACCAGTATCATGGCCCCTAATTTAAGGGGCCAGCCCCTTTTTCTTGATTTCATTGAAAAGGTCTCACAAATACTAACATTTTTTGTTCTTACATCCATCAAAAATTGTTGTTCATTTTTGAGATACAAATGATTGAATATTTTAGGGGCCAGCACTGTAGATCCTTAATGGGGACAGATATTGGTGATTTGATTAGTGGAATCGATTAGAATCATTAATGCAAACATTTTCTTTTCTACAATGCTTAACAAAATATGTTTCCTTCTGTAGATATATTGCGTCAAAGTTTAAGTACTTTAGCCCCTAAAAATCCCTTATTACGTCATAAATGGGCGTGTCAATGATTTATTCTGATAGATATTGTTATGATTAATAACTTTGCTTCGTTAATGCACTACAAAGTATTTATCGTTTTTATGTTATTTGTAATAGAGTTTACGAGTGTCTTGGCCCCTAATTAAAGGGACCAGCCCCATTTTCTTGATTTCCCTAAAAACGTCTTACAAATACTAACATTTTTTGTTCTTACACCCATCTAAAATTGTCGTTCATTTTTGATATACAAATGATTGAATATTTTAGGGGTCAGTCCTCTAGATCCTTAATGGGGACAGGAATTGGTGTTTTCATTAGTGGAATCAATTTACGTCATCAATACAAGTATTTTCTCTTCTACAATGCTTAACAAAATATGTCTTGTTCTCTAGATATATCATATCAAAGTTTGAGAACGTTGGCCCCTATAAATCCCTAATTACGTAATAAATGGGCGTGGCAATGATTTTTCCTGATATATATTGTTACGATCAACAACTTTGCTTCTATAGCGCATTACAAAATCTTTATCATTTTTCAGTTATTTGTAATAAAGTTTACGAGTGTCTTGGCCCCTAAATAAAGGGGCCAGCCCCTTTTTCTTGATTTTGTTTGAAAGAACTGTTGATTCTCTACCACTTTTGTTATATATGTTTTAACAAAATATCAACTGATAAAAAGATACAGATCAAAACGTATGAAAATTTTGATACAAAATTCGGACCCAATTTTCGAGCCATAGCGAGCTCCAAGAAATGGTGCCACAGGAGTAAAACAAAAACAATGGGCACAACTTCAAACTATGGTCTAACTATCCTGAAAATTTCATATTCATATCTCTGATAGTTTTTGAGTTTTTGTGTGCACAAAATAGGTCGTAAAAATGAACAAAATGGCCGATAAATCATTACCGGAAGTGACGACAGGAAAATTATCAAAAATGTATGAAGATCATATGAAGTCCAATCATCTGTGAAAAATTTGTGGAAATCGGTCGAATAGTTTTCGAGAAATCGCGTGCACAAAATTTGTGGAAAAGAAAAATAATAATAATAATAATAATAATAATAAGAAACAGTACGAAAACAATAAGGTCTTCCGTTGGAAACGGAAGACCTTAATAATAATAATAATAAGAAACAGTACGAAAACAATAAGGTCTTCCGTTGGAAACGGAAGACCTTAACTAGATACGATCTCGTTACGAGTAACGAGTAGGTCTTCCGTTCAATTTTATAAACCATATGATTAAAATATCAATAAAATTTCGGAATTCTCCCTCACCTCCTCCCTTTCAGATAATGTATAAGATTGTCAATATCATTTACAATGCTTAACAAACTGTTTTGCTTTTTCACATACAGCACATTAAAGATTTAAGCTTTTGGTCCCCTAAAATCCCCAATTACGTCACCAATGGGTGTTGGAATGAGTTTTACAAACTGATATTGTTACGATCAACAACTTTGCTTCTATAGTGCATCACAAAATCTTGCTTTCAAGATATTTGTGATAGAGTTTACGAGTCTCTTGGACCCTAATTTGAGGGGCCAGCCCCTTTCTCTTGAGTTCATTCGAAAGGTGTCTCAAATACAAACATTTTGTGTTCTTACACCTATCTTAAATTGTTGTTCATTTTTTAGATACATATGATTGATTATTTAAGGGGTCAGCCCTTTAGATCCTTAATGGGGACAGACATTGGTGTTTTGATTAATGGAATCGATTAGTATCATCAATGCAGACATTTTCTCTTCTACAAAGCTTAACAAAATATGTCTCCTTCTCTAGATATATCGCGTCAAAGTTTAAGAACTTTGGCCCCTAAAAGTCCCTTATTACGTCATCAATGGGTGTGGCAATGATTTTTTCTGATAGATATTGTTACGATCAACAAATTTGCTTCTATAATGCATTACAAAACCTTGATCGTTTTTAGGTTATTTGTAATAGAGTTTACGAGTCTATTGGCCCCTAATTAGAGGGGCCAGCCCCTTTTTCTTGATTTTGTTGGAAAGGTCTTAAGAATACTAACAATTTTTGTTCTTACACCTACCTAAAATTGTTGTTCATTTTTGAGATATAAATGATAAATCTTTGAGAGGTCAGCCCTGTAAATCCTTAATGGGGACAGATATTGGTGTTTTGATAAGTGGAATCGATTAAAATCATCAATGCAGACATTTTCTCTTCTGCAATGCTTCACAAAATATGTCTCCTTCTTTAGATATATTGCGTCAAAATTTAAGGATTTTGGCCCCTAAAAATCCCTAGTTACGTAATAAATGGGCGTGGCAATGATTTTTTCTGATAGATATTGTTATGATCAACAACTTTGCTTCTATAATGCATTATAAAATCTTGATCGTTTTTAAGTTATTTGTAATAGAGTTTACGAGTTTATTGACCCCTAATTAAAGGGGCCAGCCCCTTTTTCTTGATTTTATTGGAAAGGTCTTAAGAATACTAACAATTTATGTTCTTACACCTATCTAAAATTGTTGTTCATTTT
This sequence comes from Magallana nippona, assembly GCA_033439105.1. NCBI lineage: Eukaryota > Metazoa > Mollusca > Bivalvia > Ostreida > Ostreidae > Magallana > Magallana nippona. Next base: position 2,453,294 of record CM065919.1, on the reverse strand, counting down.
TGAGATATGAATGATTGAATCTTTTAGGGATCAGCCCTGTAAATCCTTAATGGGGACAGATATTGGTGTTTTGATTAGTAGAATCGATTAAAATTATCAATGCAGACATTTTCTCTTCTATAATGCTTAACAAAATATGTCTCCTTCTCTAGATATATTACGTTAAAAATTAAGGATTTTGGCCCCTAAAAATCCCTAGTTACGTAATAAATGGGCGTGGCAATAATTTTTTCTGATAGATATTGTTATGATCAACAACTTTGCTTCTATAATGCATTACAAAATCTTGATCGTTTTAAAGTTATTTGTAATAGAGTTTACGAGTTTATTGTCCCCTAATTAAAGGGGCCAGCCCCTTTTTCTTGATTTTGTTGGAAAGGTCTTAAGAATACTAACAATTTTTGTTCTTACACCTATCTAAAATTGTTGTTCATTTTTGAGATATAAATGATTGAATCTTTGAGGGGTCAGCCCTGTAAATCCTTAATGGGGACGGATATTGGTATTTTGATAAGTGCCATCGATTAAAATTATCAATGCAGACATTTTCTCTTCTACAATGCTTAACAAAATATGTCTCCTTCTCTAGATATATTGCGTCAAAGCTTAAGGATTTTGGCCCCTAAAAATCCATAGTTACGTAATAAATGGGCGCGGAAATGATTTTTTCTGATAGATATTGTTATGATCAACAACTTTGCTTCAATAATGCATTACAAAATCTTGATTGTTTTGAAGTTATTTGTAATAGAGTCTACGAGTGTCTTGGCCCCTAATTAAAGGGGCCAGCCCCTTTTCCATTATATTGGTGAAAAGAACTTTTAAAATTCTACCACTTTTGTTATATATGTTCTAACAAAATATCAACTGATAAAAAGATACAGATCAAAACGTGTGAAATTTTTGACTAAAAATCCGTACCCAATTTTTGAGCCATAGCGAGCTCCAAGAAATGGCGCCGCTGGCGTATAAAAATTATATGGTGCACAACTTCAAACTATAGTCTACCTATCCTGAAAATTTCACATTTCTGTCTTTGATAGTCTCTGAGTTTATGTCTGCACAAAATGGGTCGTAAAAACTTCCAAAATCGGCCGTAAATCGGAACCGGAAGTGACGATTTCACAATTTAAAAAAAATTCTAGAATTATGATCACAGGCAATCATCTGTGAAAAAATGGCTGAAATCGGCTGGATAGTTTTCGAGAAATCGCGTGCACAAAATTCGTGGAAAAAAAAAATAATAATAATAACTAGATATGATCTCGTTACGAGTAACGAGTAGGTCTTCCGTTCAATTTTTTAAAAAGTTTAAGGACTTTGCCTCCTATAATTCTCTAATTAAGTAATAAATTGGTGTGGCAAAGAGTTTTTCAAACAGACATTGTTACGATCAAGAACTTTGCTTCAATAATGCATCACAAAATCTTGATCGTTTTTAAGTTATTTGTAATAGAGTTTACGAGTATCTTGGCCCCTAATTTAAAGGGCCAGCCCCTTTTTCTTGGTTTTCTTGAAAAGGTCTTAAGAAAACTAACATTATTTGTTCTTAAACCTATCCAAAATTGTTGTTCATTTTTGAGATACAACCGATTAATTATTTTAGGGGCCAGCCCTATAAATCCTTAATGGGGATATACATTGGTGTTATAATTAGTGGAATCGTTTAGAATCATCGATGCAGACATTTTCTCTTCTACAATGCTTAACAAAATATGTTTCCTTCTCTAGATATATTGCGTCAAACTTTAAGGACTTTGGCCCCTAAAAATCCCTAGTTACGTAATAAATGGGCGTGGCAATGATTTTCGCTGATAGATATTGTTACGATCAACAACTTTGCTTCTATAATGCATTACAAAATCTTTATCCTTTTTAAGTTATTTGTAAAAGAGTTTACGAGTTTTTTGGCCCCTAATTAAAGGGACCAGCCCCTTTTTCTTGATTTTGTTGGAAAGGTCTTAAGAATACTAACAATTTTTATTCTTACACCTATCTAAAATTATTGTTCATTTTTTAGATAAAAATGATTGAATCTTTTAGGGGCCAGCCCTGTAAATCCTTAATGGGGACAGATATTGGTGATTTGATAAGTGCAATCGATTATAATTATTAATGCAGACATTTTCTCTTCTACAATGCTTAACAAAATATGTCCCCTTCTCTAGATATATTGCGTCAAAATTTATGGACTTTGGCCCCTAAAAATCCCTAGTTACGTAATAAATGGGCGTGGCAATGATTTTCGCTGATATATATTGTTACGATCAACAACTTTGCTTCTATAATGCATTACAAAATCTTTATCCTTTTTAAGTTATTTGTAAAAGAGTTTACGAGTTTATTGGCCCCTAATTAAAGAGGCCAGCCCCCTTTTTTTGATTTTGTTGGAAAGGTCTTAAGAATACTAACAATTTTTATTCTTACACCTATCTAAAATTATTGTTCATTTTTTAGATATAAATGATTGAATCTTTTAGGGGCCAGCCCTGTAAATCCTTAATGGGGACAGATATTGGTGATTTGATAAGTGCAATCGATTATAATTATTAAGGCAGACATTTTCTTTTCTACAATGCTTAACAAAATATGTCTCCTTCTCTAGATATATTGCGCCAAAATTTATGGATTTTGGCCCCTAAAAATTCCTAGTTACGTAATAAATGGGCGTGGCAATGATTTTTTCTTATAGATATTGTTATGATCAACAACTTTGCTTCAATAATGCATTACAAAATCTTTATCCTTTTTAAGTTATTTGTAATAGAGTTTACGAGTCTCTTGGCCCCTAATTAAAGGGGCTAGTCCCTTTTCCGTGATATCGGTGAAAAGAACTTTTAAAATTCTACCACTTTTGTTATATATGTCTTAACAAAATATCAACTGATAAAAAAATACAGATCAAAATGTGTGAACATTTTGATTAAAAATCCATACCCAATGTTCGAGCCATAGCGAGCTCCAAGAAATGGCGCCGCTGACGTATAAAAAATATATGGTGCACAACTTCAAACTATAGTCTACCTATCCTGAAAATTTCACATTTATGTCTTTGATAGTCTCTGAGTTTATGTCTGCACAAAATGGGTCGTAAAAACTTACAAAATCGGCCGTAAATCGGAACCGGAAATGACGATTTCAAAATTTAAAAAAACTTCTAGAATTATGACCACAGGCAATCATCTGTGAAAAAATGGCCGAAATCGGCTGGATAGTTTTCGAGAAATCGCGTGCACAAAATTCGTGGAAAAAAAAAATAATAATAATAACTAGATACGATCTCGTTACGAGTAACGAGTAGGTCTTCCGTTCAATTTTTTAAAAAGGTTAAGGACTTTGCCTCCTATAAATCTCTTATTAAGTAATAAATGGGTGTGGCAAAGAGTTTTTCAAACAGACATTGTTACGATCAAGAACTTTGCTTCTATAATGCATTACAAAATCTTGATCGTTTTTAAGTTATTTGTAATAGAGTTTACGAGTATCTTGGCCCCTAATTTAAAGGACCAGCCCCTTTTTCTTGATTTCCTTGAAAAGGTCTTAAGAATACTAACATGTTTTATTCTTAAACCTATCTAAAATTGTTGTTCATTTTTTAGATACAAACGATTGAATATTTAAGGGGCCAGCCCTGTAAATCCTTAAAGGGGGACAAAACATTGGTGTTTTGATTAGTGGAATTGATAAGAATCATCAATGCAGACATTTTCTCTTCTACAATGCTTAACAAAATAAGTCTCCTTCTCTAGGAATATTGCATCAAAGTTTAAGAACTTTGGCCCCTAAAATCCCTATTTACGTAATAAATGGGCGTTGCAATCTTTTTTTCTGATAGATATTGTTATGTTCAACAACTTTGCTTCTATAATTCATTACAAAATCTTGATCGTTTTTAAGTTATTTGTAATAGAGTTTACGAGTATCGTGGCCCCTAATTTGAAGGGCAAGCCCCTTTTTCTTGATTTCCTTGAAAAGGTCTTAATAATACTAACATTTTTTGTTCTTAAACCTATCTAAAATTGTTGTTCATTTTTGAGATACAAACGATTGAATATTTTAGGGGCCAGCCCTGTAGATTTTTAATGGGGACAGACATTGGTGTTTTGATTAGTGAAATCGATTTACATCATCAATACAAGTATTTTCTCTTCTACAATGCTTAACAGAATATGTCTCGTTCTCTAGATATATTGTATCAAAGTTTGAGAACTTTTGCTCCTAAAAATCCCTAATTACGTAATAAATGGGCGTGGCAATGATTTTCCCTGATATATATTGTTAAGATCAACAACTTTGCTTCTATAATGCATTACAAAATCTTTATCATTTTTCAGTTATTTGTAATAGAGTTTACGAGTATCTTGGCCCCTAATTAAAGGGTCCAGCCCCTTTTTCTTGATTTCCTTGAAAAGGTCTCACAAATAGTTACATTTTTTGTTCTTACACCCATCTTAAATTGTTGTTCATTTTAGAGTTACAAATGATTGAATATTTTAGGGGCCAGCCCTCTAGATCCTTAATTGGGACAGACATTGGTGTTTTGATTAGTGAAATCGATTTAAATCATCAATACAAGTATTTTCTCTTCTACAATGCTTAACAAAATATGTCTCGTTCTCTAGATATATTGTATCAAAGTTTGAGAACTTTGGCCCCTAAAAATCCCTAATTACGTAATAAATGGGCGTGGCAATGATTTTTCCTGATATATATTGTTACGATCAACAACTTTGCTTCTATAATGCATTACAAAATCTTTATCATTTTTCATTTATTTGTAATAGAGTTTACAAGTGTCTTGGCCCCTAAATAAAGGGGCTAACCCCTTTTTCTTGATTTTGTTGGAAAGAACTAGTGGTACTCTACCACTTTTGTTATATATGTCTTAACAAAATATCAACTAATAAAAAGATACAGATCAAAACGTATGAAAATTTTGATTGAAAATTCGTTCCTAATTTTCGAGCCTAGGCGAGCTCCAAGAAAAGGCGCCACTGGCGTAAAACAACATAATAGTGCACAATTGCAAACAATAGACTACCTTTCCTGAAAATTTCATAGTTATACCTCTGATAGTTTTTGAGATCAGCTCTGCACAAAATAGATCGTTAAAAAATGCAAAATCGGCCGTAAATTGGGACCAGAAATGACGACGGGAAAAATATCAAAAACGTATAAAATTCAGGTCACGTCCAATCATCTGTGAAAAAATGGTTGAAATCGGTCGAATAGTTTTCGAGAAATCGCGTGCACAAAATTTGGAAAAATAAAAAATAATAATAATAATAACTAGATACAATCTCGTTACGAGTAACGAGTAGGTCTTCCGTTCAATTTTTAAAAAAGTTTAAGGACTTTGGCTCCGATAAATCCCTAATTAAGTAATAAATGGTTGTGGCAAAAAGTTTTTCAAACAGACTTTGTTACGATCAACAACTTGTCTTCTATAATGCATTACACAATCTTGATGGTTTTTAAGTTATCTGTAATAGTGTTTACTAGTATCATGGCCCCTAATTTTAAGGGCCAGCACCTTTTTCTTGCATTCATTGAAAAGGTCTTAAGAACACTATTATTTTTTGTTCGTTAGCCTATCAAAAATTGTTGTTAATAATTATAAAAATTAATAATTATCAAAAATTGTTGTTAATTTTTGAGATATAAACGATTGAATATTTTAGGGACCAGTCCTGTAGATCCTTAATGGGGACAGACATTGGTGTTTTGATGAGTGGAATCGATTAGAACCATCTATGCAGACATTTTGTCTTCTATAATACTTAACAAAATATGTCTCCTTCTCCAGATATATTGCGTCAAAGTTTAAGGACGTTGGCCCCTAAAAATCCTTAGTTACGTAATAAATTGGCTGGCAATGATTTTTTCTGATAGATATTGTTATGATCAACAACTTTGCTTCTATAATGCATTACAAAATCTTTATCGTTTTTAAGTTACTTGTAATAGAGTTTACGAGTGTGTTGGCCCCTAATGAAAGGGGCCAGTCCCTTTTTCTTGATTTTGTTGGAAAGATCTTAAGTTTAGTAACATATTTTGTTCTTACACCTATCTTAAATTGTTGTTCATTTTTGAGATATAAATGATTGAATCTTTTAGGGGTCAGCCCTGTAAATCCTTTATGGGAACATACATTGGTGTTTTGATTAGTGGCATGGATTGAAATCATCAATGCAGAAATTTTCTCTTATTCAATGCTTAACAAAATATGTCTCCTTCTCAAGATATATTGCGTCAAAGTTTAAGGACTTTGGCCCTAATAATCCTTAGTTACGTAATAAATGGACGTGGCAATGATTTTTCAGATAGACATTGCTACGATCAACATCTTTGCTTCGATAACGCATTACAAAATCTTGATCGTTTTTAAGTTATTTGTAATAGAGTTTACGAGTTTATTGGCCCCTAATTAAAGGGGCCAGCCCCTTTTTCTTGATTTTGTTGGAAAGGTCTTAAGGATACTAACAATTTTTGTTCTTACACCTATCTAAAATTGTTATTCATTTTTGAGATATAATTGATTGAATCTTTTAGGGGTCAGCCCTGTAAATCCTTAATGGAAACAGATATTGATGTTTTGATAAGTGCAATCGATTAAGATTATCAATGCAGACATTTTCTCTTCTACAATGCTTAACAAAATATGTCTCCTTCTCTAGATATATTGCGTCAAAATTAAAGGGTTTTGGTCCCTAAAAATCCCTAGTTACGTAATAAATGGGGATGGCAATAATTTTTTCTGACAGATAATGTTATGATCAACAACTTTGCTTCTATAATGCATTACAAAATCTTTATCCTTTTTAAGTTATTTGTAATAGAGTTTACGAGTCTCTTGGCCCCTAATTAAAGGGGCTAGCCCCTTTTCCATGATATCGGTGAAAAGTACTTTTCATACTCTACCACTTTTGTTAAATATGTCTCAACAAAATATCAACTGATAAAAAGATACAGATCAAAACGTGCGAAAATTTTGATGAAAAATCCGTACCCAATTTTCGAGCCATAGCGAGCTCCAAGAAATGGCGCCACAGGAGTAAAACAAAATAAATGGGCACATCTTCAAACTATGGTCTAACTATTCTGAAAATTTCATATTCATATCTCTGATAGTTCTTGAGTTTTTGTGTGCACAAAATAGGTCGTAAAAATGAACAAAATGGCCGATAAATCGGTACCGGAAGTGACGACAGGAAAATTATCAAAAATGTTTGAAGATCATATGAAGTCCAATCATCTGTGAAAAAATTGTGGAAATCGGTCGAATAGTTTTCGAGAAATCGCCTGCACAAAATTTGTGGAAAAGAAAAATAATAATAATAATAATAATAATAATAATAATAACTAGATACGATCTCGTTACGAGTAACGAGTAGGTCTTCCGTTCAATTTTTTAAAAAGATTAAGGACTTTGGCTCCTTTAAATCCCTAATTGAGTAATAAATGGTTGTGGCAAAGAGTTTTTTAAACAGACTTTGTTACGATCAACAACTTGTCTTCTATAATGCATTACACAATCTTGATCGTTTTTAAGTTATTTGTAAGAGTGTTTACTAGTATCTTGGCCCCTAATTTTAAGAGCCAACCCCTTTTTCTTGAGTTCATTGAAAAGGTCTTTAGAATACTATCATTTTATGTTCGTAAACCTATCAAAAATTGTTGTTAATTTTTTTAGATATAAACGATTGAATATTTTAGGGGCCAGTCCTATAGATCCTTAACGGGGACAGACATTGGTGTTTTGATAAGTGGAATCGATTAGAACCATCTATGCAGACATTTTCTCTTCTATAATACTTAACAAAATATGTCTCCTTCTCTACATATATTGCGTCAATGTTTAAGGACTTTGGCCCCTAAAAATCCCTAGTTACGTAATAAATGCGCTGGCAATGATTTTTTCTGATAGATATTGTTATGATCAACAACTTTGCTTCTATAATGCATTAAAAAATCTTTATCGTTTTTAACTTATTTGTAATAGAGTTTACGAGTGTGTTGGCCCCTAATGAAAGGGGCCAATCCCTTTTTCTTGATTTTGTTGGAAAGATCTTAAGTATAGTAACATTTTTTGTTCTTACACCTATCTTAAATTGTTGTTCACTTTTGAGATATAAATGATTGAATCTTTTAGGGGTCAACCCTGCAAATCCTTTATGGGAACATACATTGGTGTTTTGATAAGTGGCATCGATTGAAATCATCAATGCAGACATCTTCTCTTCTACAATGCTTAACAAAATATGTCTCCTTCTCTAGATATATTGCGTCAAAATTTAAGGTTTTTGGCCCCTAAAAATCCCTAGTTACGTTATAAATGGGCGTGGCAATGATTTTTTCTGACAGATATTGTTATGATCAACAACTTTGCTTCTATAATGCATTACAAAATCTTTATCATTTTTCAGTTATTTGTTATAAAGTTTACGAGTCTCTTAGCCCCTAATTAAAGGGGCTAGCCCCTTTTCCGTGATATCGGTGAAAAGAACTTTTCATACTCTACCACTTTTGTTAAATATGTCTTAACAAAATATCAGCTGATAAAAAGATACAGATCAAAACGTGTGAAAATTTTGATTCAAAATCTGTACCCAATTTTCGAGCCATAGCGAGCTCCAAGAAATGGCGCCACAGGAGTAAAACAAAATCAATGGGCACAACTTCAAACTATGGTCTAACTATCCTGAAAATTTCATATTCATATCTCTGATAGTTATTGAGTTTTTGTGTGCACAAAATAGGTCGTAAAAATGAACAAAATGGCCGATAAATCGGTACCGGAAGTGACGACAGGAAAATTATCAAAAATGTTTGAAGATTATATGAAGTCCAATCACCTGTGAAAAAATTGTGGAAATCGGTCGAATAGTTTTCGAGAAATCGCGTGCACAAAATTTGTGGAAAAGAAAAATAATAATAATAATAATAATAACTAGACGCTTGTTGCGAGCAACAAGAGGTCTTCCGTTTGAGTGCACCATAAAGTCGACTAGAGGGATAGTTGTTCTTTTTTTTCAATTCTAAACACGTCATTAAATTCCATTTAACCCTCTATAAGAATTTCAATAGACATATAATTATACCTAAATTAATCTTTAAAAAGTCGCTATCATTGTGATTTTTGATAAAATTATATTGGAAATAAGTAAAATCTATCATTTCAAATATAAAATTATAAACCTTAACACAATTAAGGAAGAAAAAATATTCGGCACTCGGGGACTGAACCCGGGTCGCCTGGGCCAAAGTCCACCACTCAAATGACTGAGCTACGCGGACTCTCGCTTCAGGACTTTGGAGCCCAAAATCTCGAGAATGCGTGGATCGATTTTAAAACAAATTTCATATTCTGAAGTTATTAAAGCGTCTCTATTGAACAATGACATTAAAAAATTTCAAAACAAAAAAGTTGAAAATTGACTGTTTTTTGTTTCCTTCCGGTGCCGACCGGAAGTGACGGCGGACATTCGGATATGCGAAGGGCACTGCGGCAGGACACTTTCTACCATCCCTGAAAATTTGAAAGTTCTATCTCAAATACTTTTGGAGAAAAATCGTGAACAAGCAAAAACATAAAATCTTTAATATCTCGGGACCGGAAGTGACGACCAAAAAAAACTCGTGTAATTTTCTTACAAATTTTGTCATGAATAAGATCTAAAAATTTCATAAAAATCTGCTTAAGCGTTTTAGAGAAAACGTGGGAGAAAAAAAAAATAATAATAATAATAATAGAGGAAAAGAAACAAAGCAATAACAGTAAGGTCTTCCGTTGGAAACGGAAGACCTTAATAATAATAAGAAACAGTACGAAAACAATAAGGTCTTCCGTTGGAAACGGAAGACCTTAATAAGAAACAGTACGAAAACAATAAGGTCTTCCGTTGGAAACGGAAGACCTTAAAAAGAAACAGTACGAAAACAATAAGGTCTTCCGTTGGAAACGGAAGACCTTAATAATAAGAAACAGTACGAAAACTATAAGGTCTTCCGTTGGAAACGGAAGACCTTAATAACTAGATACGATCTCGTTACGAGTAACGATTAGGTCTTCCGTTCAATTTTTTTAAACGATATGATTAAAATATCAATGAAATTTCAGAATCATCCCTCACCTCCTCCCTTTCAGATAATGTATACGATTGTCAATATCTTTTACAATGCTTAAAAAAAATTTTTGCTTTTTCACATACAGCACATTAAAGATTTAAGCTTTTAGTCCTCGAAAATCCCTAATTACGTCATCAATGGGTGTTGCAATGAGTTTTACAAACTGATATTGTTACAATCAACAACTTGCTTTTATAATGCATTACAAAATCTTAATTTAAGATATCTAGATATCTACAAGATAGAATTTAAGGTACAAAATCTTAACTTAAGATACCCGATGGGCGTGGTCATAATGATACGCTCCCTCGTGCCATTATGACGCCCATCGGGTATCTGCACATAACCAACAATATTATATGGGGTAACTACTACATACAATTTAAATCGGCACTCTATCACATAACATCAAATTTGTTTACATTTTTTCGAGAATCATAAGTTAATTCCTCGAAGTTTTTTTTACCGCATGTCTCTTCGTGTACAGTAAGAAAAACTCTGAACGTCGGATGACGTTATTTATTCTTTTGACCAAATATTTACCGATATTCTACCCTCTAAAGGACTGTTTGTTGTTCAAAATACAATTACCACCACCCCCACAAAATGTATGACAATTAAACACAAACGTGCAATTAATTTTTGACTTATTTTTTCCACCACTGAGCATTTTCACAGTTTGTAACTGTCACCCCCCACCCCAGTTAAATCCATACTGTTTATACTTTTTTGTTGCGGCGTGACGACTGGCGGCGTCAATGTTCTAGTCAATTCTAAAGAGGACTATCTGTATTTAGTTACCGATAGTTATTCATCAAAAATTTATATCGTCATCGTATATTTGGTTTATAAAATATCATGACAGTTGTTAACTTGAGGTTTTAGTATTATTTGGTTTTAAGCCCAAATTATAGAGATATTACTTTCAACATTATATAGTTTATTGTTGATATAACACAAATTTAGACCGTGTGCCGTAACCTCATTTTTTCTGGATTAGATTCTCAAAAATTCTTAGAAATCAGGGAATATATTAACTTTTTTATTTTGAATTTATTGCTGAATTATGTTTACTAAATTTAGTAATAATATTACGTCAAGTAACATAGCTATGACAAAGTCTTAGTATTTTTGAGTGACCCTCGTACATGTATTTACTTCAATACTTGATGGCTTTCTGCAATCTTTTCTTTCGGGCAGATTCAATTAATGTGTTCTACGCGTGGCTTCCAGTTTGAGGCTTCGGCTGACTGTAAACTAATAGATTGGGTCACATGACCCCGTCAAAAATAAAATGCTGAAGTAATAGAAAAAAAGGGAAAAGACTCTAAAAACCACTGGCAAAACAAATGCTCAGATAAATCGAGGATCTTAAAATCTGCTAAACCAGCAATCAACAAATAAACTGCTTCAGTATCAGACGACCTTTGAGACATCAACTATGAGCTTCCTTCAACTGAAGAAATCAAGAAAGCAATATCATTTAAAAAAAAACAATAAGGTTCTAGGACCAAACAACATTCTGAAAAAGATATTAAAGCAGACACAGATGGCAGATCACATCAACCATCAACAAGTGCATAAAACCGTTGAAACAGACAGACTAGCATTAGAAATTGGGCTCAGACGAATCATTATAAAACAAAGATGGTCAAGGTAAACAACCTAGCCTGAAAATTAAAAAAAAAACAAGACATAGAGAAAGTAGCCTCATTTACATATTTCAGCAGTGGGGTAGATAGTGCTTCAGAGCACGAAAAGGAAGTAAAAATCAAAAAAGAAAAATCCAGAAGAGCATTTGATATGATGAGCAATATGTTGAAATCAAATAAAATAATGCTATGAACTAAGATTAGATTCTTTATTTCTATTACAAAAAACCCACATTGCTCTAGGATTCGTTTGCTTTGCGAATAATCAAAGGGCTTACAAGGAAAAAAGCACAGCAAACAACTGTATGCATGAGGCAAATCATTAAAATCAGATATAGAGCATGAAATTCGGGAAAAAAAGATAGTTATGGATTGGCTACATAATTAGACTGGCGATAATTTTCATCACTCTCTGTTGGAATCCATTTGGAACCACCACTAAAAAATAAGGGCAAGTCAAACGAACAACTAACGGTGAGATGTTTTAACGGAGATAAACAAAAATAGAGGAAACACGTTGGGAAAACTTAAAAACTAGCATATGACAGAACCAATCGGGGGGGGGGGGGGGTAAAATACTTAAGCAAACAAGAAATCAATCAATGGGATGTAGTGGGTGCACATAATTACCGAAAAGCCGGATTTGTGGTGGGTTACAAATTTGGTGGATTTGGGCCTACAAGATATATATAATTAATTTTGGCTAGATTTTCTGGAATGAACAAGAATCAAAGTTGGATGAACCGTGTGTAAACTAGTTTTTCAGCATTGGAAAAAAAATGTGGCCCATAGAGGGAGTTCAAGGGTAATGATATGGTCTACACCTTGACTCATCGTAACATGTTTGTAGTTTTTCTGCTACAGTGCTGCTATCGTGAAAGTTGACAAAACAATCCTATCCATCCTATATCCTGTATCCTGCATCCTATCCTGCAAATAAGCTTTATTCTATCCTATCCAACACCATGCAAATATAGGAATAAAAGTTAAATAAAACGAAATTTGAGAAACAAATGACTTTATCAACTAATGTAGTGCCTAAAATGACTGATAAAAACATAGAACCGATAATACTTAGAATGGGATAACTTATTTACCTGTGCAACGGTAAAATTTAATCATACGCAGATTGTACACAATAACGTAAACAAACAGGTAAACGATTAGATTTTTGTTTTTATAAGATTTATATATTAAAAACAAATAAATAACTTTGATGTATTTAGTGAATTATTGTTTAAATACACATTTTTATCAAATTATTTTCCTTATCAGATAATAACCGAGTGAAATTATCGGTAATCGGCCGATTCGTTTGGCGATAAATGTAAATACTATCTGGACATTATAACGTCTTTAGGGATCATTAAAACGATCGCATTTGTAGTAAAATCATTCGGAAATATTTTTGAAATATAGATTTGTACGCATTTATAGTTAGCTAACATTTATTAATTTGATATGTTTATTTTCATATCGGACAGAAATATACAGCCCTGTTTTCGGGCATCAAAGAAATTATATGAAACGTGAAAATTACATGCAAACAATGTCTATTTCTTGTTTATATGTTTATTTATTTATGTATATGTAGAATTGTTCATCTATAAATTCAACTAAGATTTTAACATTTTGTAGACTTTCAATGAAGTTAAGAAATCTATTATGTAGTAATCATTGTGTGACATCAAATTCTCACCAAACTCCATACTTAAGTACGAACTGACAAACATGTAGCGCCGACTAGCGTGGAGCAATCACAGGGCGAAAAACCATCTTTAAACAAGTCCTTAAAGATGGCTTAAAGGTGGCTTAAAGGTGGCTTAAATGATATACGATCTTTAAGCCACCTTTAAGTAACCTTTAAGCAAGAGCTTATATGTCCTTAATGTCCAAATTTCTTTAATCCACCTTTAAGCCATCTTTAAGCTACCTTTAAGCATCTTTAAGTGGCATTTACGCTCCCTTTAAGTTATCTTTACATCGTCTTTAAGTTCCCTTTAAGTTAACTTTGATCAAGCTGAACAGTTTCATATTTAAATTCATAAATTAATTCAATAAATGCAAAAATTCTTTTGTAGGGGTGGGAGGGGGTGATCAAAGTGATGATATAGTTTTTAAAAAAAAAGGGGGGGGGGGTTCCAAGCGGTTTTCATTGTCAACACAGACCACGAAGAAACTGGTATCTACACCAAATTATTAACAGTGATCGCCGTTATAAAATTTAATTTTTTTGGGGGGTTTCAAAATTATTGTAGCGGCGAGCGCAGTTCCTGTCTCTAATTCTGGACATGAAATTATATTAAAGTATGCATGTTTGTTTCCTCTTATAAACTAATCGGTGAACGCTCTCTCTCTCTCTCTCTCTCTTTCTCTCTCTCTCTCTCTCTCTCTCTCTCTCTCTCTCTCTCTCTCTCTCTCTCTCTCCTTAGTAATTAATATTTAATATTTGACTAAATTATACTTAGTCGAAAACCATCAAATGTTTGACTGTTAGCACAAGATTTTAAATTCATAATTTTCATTGAACCGGATTCAAAATTCATTAATACAAATCTCCATCAATTTCGATTTTATTTAGAATTTGTTTTCGTAACAGAACACGCATTCACACAAACTAACTACGATCAAGGGCTTCTTTCTTCTTTTAAGTTTATCCGGTTATTAAACAAAATAAAAAATGAATGAATAAGACATGATTTAATTTAATAATCAGTTGATAATAAGATATGTTTTTTTTTTTTTAATTTTAATTATTTCTAGGTCTAATTCTAGATCTGCTATAGATACATGTTAAAGATGAAAAGACTCGACTCTTAACTGCCTTTGTTATATGAGGCGGGCTATTGCTGCTTTGTTTGTCTAGACATGGTTTTATTCGTTTGTGTATATTTAATTAAAGTATATTTTTTGCTCAACTTGAGAAAACCCCTGGAACTAACACATAATATACAAGATACACACAACAGGTGTGTCTTGTGCCCAGGTGCACGCCAGGGTTCCTAAAGGTGTTGAAATTGTACTATGTTCGTGTATACGATAAGTCCATTGAATTAAAGTTTTATTTTCATTTGTAATTAATTCTCAAAATATCATTTCCTTACCCTGGGGTTTAAAAATATTACGTCTACAAATCAAAGATACATGTGTATAAGAGTAAAATTTAGAGGCTAATTAATTATAATAATCATAAATGGGGGTTAATTATTTAAATATATTTATAAGGTGTAATATAATATGTCACATACCAGGCCCGGTACATCATATGTACCATATATATAATATATATTTTGTTCACTGAAGACCATGCAAGTACCATAATTCATTGTAAATACATGCATTAATGTAATAAGGTATAATTGATTGTTGCAAACTTAACGGAAGTAAAAATATTTTTAAAAATTAAAAAATTAAGAATAAAGTTTCTGTTATACAGAATAAAGCAATTTTACTTTAAAAACAAAAGTTTCAAACGCTGACACTAAAGTCCCTGCTCATTTAGCCACGGAAAGGGTACCCACCTTCATCATAACCATTTAATGACTGTGCACAAGAATTCCATGCCCAATATGATCAGGAATAGAAAAAAAGTTTCAAAATTGCATTCATATTATGTTTAAGTTGTCATCCAAATCTTGTGGCGCATGCAAGCGTTCAAAGAAGGGGGGGGGGAAATCTTTTCATTACTTGTTTTCCCAAAGTTGCAACTAATGCGCACAACGTTTGTACTCATATATTGGGATTCTAGGCTTTGGGAAGTAGATGTTCTATAACGTTTTCGACCAAACGCAATACCAAAGAGAGCACATCCACGTACATGTACTTTATTCAACTTACTTTCAATGTTTTTGATTTCAGTTTCCTGCTTCGAACCAAATTCATTCAAAGAATGTTCAATGCATGCCATGAAGTTTTTCAACTGAAAAAAAAAGAGTAAACATAATACTCTGTAAAAAAATAATTTATACCATTTCAAGGTTTCCATAAGAATAATTGCTATAATTTGGTATATAATTTACAGTGGAGTAACCATGCGAACTAGATTTCATTCGGGTTTAAGAACATCGTATATATATAGTTTATAGTTTATTATAACAATATCATTATCTACCATTTTGAGTTCTCTCCAGTAGTCTTGTGCTTCTTTTAATATACGTGGGGAAGGGCGAGTTCTTTGGAGTTTACGTATTTCCTCCAATATGTGATGGAAAATATGATCACCACATGTCTTTGCAACTTCCTCTATGTCATCGGACACGTCCTTAAACGTCTTAAAGTACTCGTCATCAGACATTAATGCATTACCTTTGTGCAGTGTAGAGTTACGTAATTCTCGTAGACTCACTATAGCCTTTTGGGCTGGTTCACTTAAACGTTTCTTGGGTAATATTTCAGAAAGTATGCAGCTTGTCAAAGTTATATCCCATTTGCTGATATCCGCATGACGGTCAGGAACAAAGCAACAGAAGCAGTAGTCGTCTTGATCAGTGGAATTTTTACAAGGTATTTTCTTCTTATAGTACATAAGTTTAAAATGTTCTCGGGCTAATTTC
This sequence comes from Magallana nippona, assembly GCA_033439105.1. Classification (NCBI taxonomy): domain Eukaryota; kingdom Metazoa; phylum Mollusca; class Bivalvia; order Ostreida; family Ostreidae; genus Magallana; species Magallana nippona. The sequence goes on along the minus strand of CM065919.1, from coordinate 2,436,961 downwards.
GCGGAATTCTGCATACGGCACTCCTTTTTATCGCAGCATTTATTGGAATTGTTTAGTTTCAAATGGAATATTGAATGTTTTTCTTTTTCTAAGAAATCTGTCAGATTCTGGCCATTTAAGATTTCACGCTTTAATTTCTCCTGCAGAACCTTGGATCCATACTTCATTACAAGGAAAACGATCACCAGAAAATTTTCCTCCTCTCTGTTTGTCATGTTATGAATTTGCAATTCATCTGTTGATTCAGCTGAAATAAAAAAAAAGGAAAACTTTAAAATTTAATCTTTATAATTTATTTGTTGCATCGAAATTATCTCCTTTATTTAGATAACATTGGGTACGTATATGACTTTATATATGATCTAATCGTCTCTATCTAGACCCCCCCCCACCCCCAATTGTAGAATCTTCCAGGTTTGTGTATTTTAATAATAAAGATAAGACTATGCATTTCCCCATAACTGTTTTTTAGCTCACCTGATCCGAAGGTTCAAGTGAGCTTTTCTGATCATTGTTGTCCGTCGTCCGTCCGTCTGTCTGTCCGTCTGTAAACGTTTCACATTTTCAACTTCTTCTCTAAAACCACTGGGCCATATTTAACCAAACTTAGTACAAAGCATTCTTATGGAAAGGGAATTTTAAATTGTTAAAGTAAAGGACACAACCCTTTTTAAAAGGGAGATAATTGCGAAACAGTGAGTATAGGATGTGTGTCTTTAAAAATCTTCTTCTCAAGAAACACTGCACCAGAAATGCCAATATTTACACAAAAGCTTGTATATATAGTAAAAACTCTAAATTTTAAAAATCGTGAACCTCGAACCAAACCTAGGGCCCCAGGCGGGGTTCAAAGTTCAACATAGAAATACATAGGAAAACTGTTTTAAAATCTTCTTTTCAAGAACCACTGCACCAGAAATGCCAATATTTACACAAAAGCTTGTACATGTATGTAAAGTGAAGATTCTAAATTGTAAAAATCGTGACCCCCGGACAAAAAGTGGGGCCCTAGGCGGGGTTCAAAGTTTAACATAGAAATACATAGGAAAAATGTTTAAAAATTTTCTTCTCAAGAACCACTGCACCAGAAAATTCAATGTTTACACAAAAGCTTGTATATATAGTAAGGATTCTAAATTGTAAAAATCATGACCCCGGACCAAAACTTGGGCCCCAGGAGGGGTTCAAAGTTTAACAGAGAAATATATAGGAAATTGTTTACAAGATTTTTGTTCCATTTATTCAACTAAATTGTGCACAAAAAACCCAACTGGGTCTCCCTGATTATTGACAACTCATTGCATAAGTATAAGTTTGCTTAATCAAGAAATGGCGGATGAATCCGATAAGGCGTAAAAATTCACTACATATTATGATAGTTTATTGCTTACAGTTTATTTGGAGACCGTGCCCGATAAAAATGAAATTAATATGTAAATTTATTTGTTGTCAGGCACGATCTCCAAAATGAATGTAAGCGATAAATGTATCTTGTGATTTTGTTGCAATATTGCAGCTAGTTTGGTTGATTATAGATACGGCAGATCAACGCATGTGGTATGGATTTGTGTGTAAACAGCCATACCATAGGTAATCTTGTTTCACACGGGGAATTGAAATAAATAAAAGTATGTCTTATTATAATTAGGGAAACACTGTTAATGTGGTACCCTCGTATTCAAATTATGAACCTGTGAAATTTGTTCAAAGACTGTTTAAAGCAGAAAGAAAATAATTTATTTTTGAACTTTGAACTTTTTTTCGATTTTTGTAACCATGATGAGTTATGATTGTGTTACAAATGCATCACTACGTATTTTATAAGGAAATATACTGAGTAAACAATCATTTGGTGATGTTAAAATTGCAAATAAAAATATATTTGTTTGGTTGCTTTTTAAAGCAGCAGTTGCATATGCATGAATTTAGATACACAAAACATTTTTATTCTGATATTATTTGATATACGACTATTGGTACAGAAATTCAAATTAATGATATTTATATTAAAGAAAATGTCAGCTCGACGACTTTTTGGCCGTTCCGGCCTTTGATTTGTATAGTGAAGATTCTAAATTGTAAAAATCGTGACCCCTGGGCCAAAACTGGGGCCCCAGGCGGGGTTCAAATTTTAACATAGAAATACATAGGAAAAATATTTAAAAATCTTCTTCTCAAGAACCACTGCACCAGAAATGCCAATATTTACACAAAAGCTTGTATTTATAGTGAAGATTCTAAATTGTAAAAATCGTGACCCCTGGACAAAAAGTCGGCCCCAGGCGGGGTTCAAATTTTGACATATATAGAAAAATGTTTAAAAATTTTCTTCTCAAGAACTACAATGCAGCAGTTTGGGATATTACTATGCATATATCCTTAAATAATGTAGATTCTAATTTGTAAAAATTGTGATCCCCGGACTAATACTGGGGCACCAAGAGGGGTTCTCAAATTAACATTTTAAAAAAAATATACAGGAGACGTTTGAAAATGTTCTTCTCGAGAACTACAATGTTACAGTTTGTGGGAATACTATGCATGCATCCGTGGCTTATGTAGATTCCTAATTGGTAAAATCATGACCCCTGGACTAATACTGGGGCCCCAAGAGGGGTCAAAGTTTAAGATAGAAATATATAGGTAACATGTTTAAAAATCTTCTCAAGAACTACAATGCTACAATTTGTGAGATTACTATGCATTCAACCTTGGATAATGTAGATTCGATAGTTTTAAAATAGTGACCCCTGGAATAATACTGGGGACCCAAGATGGGTTAAAAGTTTAATGTAGAAGTATATATGGAAAATGTTTAAAAATCTTCTTCTAGAGAACTCAATGCTTCAATTTGTGAGATTACTATGCAAGCATCCTCAAATAGTGTAGATTCTAAATTATAAAAGCCATGACCCTCGATCTAATACTGGAGCCCCACGGGGGGTTTAAAATTAAACATATAAATCTTTTTGGAAAATGTTTTAAAATCCTCTTCTAGAGAACTACAATGCTTCAATTTGTGAGATTACTAAGCAAGCATCCTTAAATAATGTAGATTCTAAATTAATAAAGCTGTGACCCACGATCTAATACTGGGCCCCCAAGAGGGGTTCAAAGTTTAACATAGAAATATATACGGAAAATGTTTTAAAATCCTCTTCTAGAGAACTACAATGCTTCAATTTGTGAGATTACTAAGCAAACATCCTTAAATAATGTAGATTCTAAATCAATAAAGCTGTGACCACTGGACTAATACTGGGGCCCCAAGAGGGGTTCAAAGTTTAACATAGAAATATATATGGAAAATGTTTTTAAAAAGTTTTTCTCGAAAACTATAATGCTAAAGTTTGTGATATTACTATGCAAGGATCCTCAACTAGTGTAAATTCTAAATTGTTAAAGCCAACCATAAACCCCGGACCAATACTGGGGCCCGAGAAAGGGTTTCAAAGTTTAAAATAGAAATAGCATATGCTACGACATAGAATGTTACAAGGAGCTATTGTTCAGGTGAGCGATGTAGCCCATGGGCCTCTTGTTTGTTTGATGACATCATTGACAATATGCCCCCAAAAAATTGAACAGAGTCCACTGGGATGGGTCTAACTCCCCAACCATGTGAGATATGATAATTTATACCTGGCATGGAGCTTTTGAGCGCACGTTCCTTGCAACTGGATCCTACTCCTCCTCTTTTCGATGGATCTTGCCCCACCTGTTTATGTTGTTCTACAAGTGTTCGTTCCTGGCCTTTTTCCTTCGCTTTCTTTCGACCTTTTTCCGGACTTGGCATGCTTAAAATACAAGAATGGTTGTATATCGACACACATTAAAGATATTGCAATATTACAGCGTGTGCTCTGTACGAGAGAACGTCAAAATATCTAAACATTTGGACGCTATCAAATATAATAATCTCTGAAATAAAAAAAATAGTATCAACAGCAGTACTTAGGATTTATAAATCATTTAATCCCTTTTTATCAGTTAGAATTTAAAAAAAAACAATTGCGGAATTGAAGCAACGTTATCCAACGGAGGCATATTTAAAAATTAGGAAAACGACGAAGTACAGATGCTGTTATTTTAAAGTTATTCCGGAACACAATTTCTGGATAGATCAACGTTGAATACAATGAATACAATACCGAAAGGTACACTGATAGAGCCACTGTTCAGAAACAACAAATCAAAATTTTGATAAATTTTCTTTAATACAATTTAGACATCTTAATTGTATTCAGATCTGTTTGGTAGGACGACGCATCGTCCCGAACGGGTTTGGTTAGAATTGATTTGTTGCAAGTCAGATAACTTGACCTTTTGAGTGTTGATTTCTGCTGACTGATCACAATTTAATGCTATGCTGATATCAGGTGAATTTAAGTAAGTTGCAAGTGTCTCCTGTTTCTGCGGATCACTACTTTCGGGGTTTCAATACGTACAAGCGATTTTCATAATCACGTTGGTGAACTTATCCCGACATAGACCGTGATTTTTTTCTGATCACCTGGTGTCCCTCTTCCACTTCTGTCAATGGGTGATTCAGTATTGAAGTGACAGTAATTTGAAATCTTCGTGTGGTCTTTGTAGATTGCATGACATCCGATTCTGTCCAGAAAGGATCAATTGTATCTGGCAAGAGGGGTAATAAGGTACGTATACTCCATTTGTTTCCGCTGGGTTCCTCCCCGTAGCTTCAATAGGTGTTGCTCGGCCGTATAACATCAACGTAAGCAATATATTGTCATGACTTAATATCTTTTTAGCGATTTTCACTTCACTTTCTGCCGCACTATTAGACTGCTGATAGAATGGGCTTGAAAATGTCTGTGTAAAATGATATTTATCAGCAAACAAACGAAACGCAGCTGCCGTAGAGTGTTTCCCATTATCTGATACCTCTGGAATGCTCCAACGTGCATTCATGCCGTACATGGTATTGAGTCGTCCAATAACGTTCAATAACGTCCAAGCTGGTTTAAATCGGCAGGTAAGCAATTTGAAATAATCCGGAATTATCATCAGTCACAGTGAAATAATGTTTCCCAACTAGGTCACATATGTTTGCTGCATTCTTCTTTCAGGGCCCTGTTGGTAGCGGAGTATTTTTCTGTTGTTCTATTTGCTTTGTGGACATAAACTTCATAAAGCGAATTTGCTCTTACTGACATTTGAAACCCCTGGCCACCAAACTGACCCTTCAACCCCAATACGATGTGTCCCTCAAGAATTTTTAGACTGATTGGAATAACGATGGGATCACGGTAAAGCAATTATCCCTGGGAAATAGGCAATAGACAATTCACTACAAGACGAAAAGACGTCTCTTTGTTCCTTTCCCACTGAGCTCACAATACTTCACCATCCAAACCATGTATAAATGATAGCTTCCTGAAGAATGGGATCACATTCGGATGTTGTACGAATATTTTTCCAATACTCCGTTTAATATTGGACGTAATGAATCAACTACAGTGGAGTAACCCTCAATTTCTTCTACTATGCTCGACTCCTTTGCTCTGTGTCTTCCTTGCTCACTAGGATGCTTGATAATGTATCTGTTACGATGAATTTGCCAATCACAAGCTCTGCTTTGAGGTTGTATCCTTGTAATCTCATCAACATCCTCTGACATCTTAGCGGTGCTTTGTCAAGGACTTGAGTGTTCATTAAAAACACTAATTGTTTATGATTAGTGTAAAGTTGGAGCAAAGGAAGACCCAATATGTAGCATAAACAGACCAAGAGCCCAACCAAACACTCTTTTTCTTTATGATCGTATCTCTCCTCAACTGCTGTCAGCTTGAGTGAACAATATTCTATCGATTTCAGTTTTCCCTCCTTCTCTTGAAACAATACAGCATCTGTATTCTTTTGGTCATTGAACACAAACGATTTGAAATCATGTTCGGCCTCTTTGCCCATCATATATATCAAAGTACTTATCTGTACGCTTTCCGTTGCTTCAACTAATTTGGTAGCTTCCTGAAATCTAAGGAATCTTTGCTTTCATTCGAGCATCTACTAAGGATTATCGAAATTATAGCTTCCCCGTAGGTTAAAACGCACTGTCATTACTGTACTTACATTTTCGAATCTGACACCATGTTTCGTCAGGGAAAAACAATTATTGTGGAATCAATAAATGTCGTGGTGGCTCAATTTCCGTTCAAATCGTCTGTACCACTGACCCATTAATTAACAATTAACATCCTTCATGAATTAATAAATTAGGGCATTAAAGTCATATATCCTTTTGTTTTGCCTAGGACTAGAATGTCTTGACGTCATTGGATGAACTTATAAATTTCTTTACACGGCAAGCGTCAAAATTTATACGGCAACATGGCGGATGTAACGTTATTTGAGCTGATTTTGTAAACAAACTCTCAACCATACCCTTAACTTTTAAGCCCCAGAATATTTAGAGTGATCCCCCTTTGCCCGTGACGTAATATTACGATCCTACAATGGCATTCAGGTTTGCACAGAAGACTAACGAGGAAGGTAAAAAATTAGAGAATTAAGCTATGAATTCAATTGTTATATATTATCTTTTGTTTGTTTACATATCAAACTTTAGGTCCTCGACAAAACAAAACACTCCGCCTCGCCTTCTATGGACGTTACCGACCCCACAAATTTCTGTAAACAGTCAGTAACAAACCTAATAAGTAATATTGTAGGTATATAAAAATACACGTAACGTACGTCCCCACAAATCTATACAATATAAGCAGTCCACGAAAATTGGCCCCCATGAAATTTAATAAATTAACAAGAGAACTAGTACACACGTGCTTTACCTAGAAGCTATTAAATTGTACAACAAAAGTGTGACGTAATAAACAAAACTGAGGGTGTGTTAAATAACTAAACAATGTACAAACATAGCGTTTTTGCAAACATCAAACATAAAGTATTTCAGATTTTATCAAGGATAGCTAGGAAAATAGTTATTATGCAATAAAAAGTTAAAAATTGAATATTTGAGCCTCTTTGAACCAAAGAAACCTTATAAAAATGTTCTACCTGTCTTGTAATGTATATAGCTTTCCATTTAAATAATTTGGGTTAAATGTGGTTTTCAGTCTGATAATTGATAGAAATAGCGTATGCCTGCCTCAGTGGTAACACATAAATTTATTTGCTTTTGCGGTTGCTGGATTTATTCCGCCCAGTAGTACTTATTTTTTTTCTTGTTTACTTAAAGAATGATAATAATAGAAAGTCTAAATTACATGAATCTTATCTGCTGCTTTGGTAAACTTGTTTTTTATAATTCTGAGTATGAGCACATGCAATACAAAACGATCTTTTAAATAACATTACACTCTGTTTACACTTCATTCAATGCAAAATTGTGTTGGAAGTAGTTACAGTTTAAAATATCAATAGGCTTTATACACAGATATGTACATTTATTTTGCGATGCAAGTTTCCTGAATTTTTGAAAAATCCAATATCAGTGGATAATCCACCATTATAAAACCAGTACCAGTTTCGAAAGTAATATTACAAAAGGTACCTGCACATGTATCTATAGCTACTTTAGCAAAGGTACTTTCCGTTCAACCATTAGTGTGAGAAAAGCCTTAATACCTCTTTTGGAAAATCAAAGATACAAAGCTGTTTCATTGTTGTTGTTATCGAAACTTTTGTTTATAACAAATACATTTATATTGGTTTGAAAAAAAGAAACAAGCAATATCAACATTTATCGTGTTGAGTTTCACTTTCATATGATCTCATTTGGGTATTTTTCTAAAAATAGCTAATGTTTCGGCCATTTTGGAACACGTCAATGGATTGACTAAGCGAAACAGAATTGAAATTATAGAATTCAAGTTCAATTAAATATGGTTGGTTTGTATAAAGTTTGATCAAGAAACTGTAAATAGATAATTGCTATAGCAAATTGGTTCTTCCATAAATCATACTGGTGAATAATTAATAAAAAACAAACCACAACATAACCTTAGCTACTTGGGGGAAGGAAAAAAAGGCAAATGATAAAAACAAATTAAGAACCCGAGATATTTTTACAATGTACATTGTAACCTCTCGCAGTTACACAAAATGAAAATGTGTTGAAACGTACATAATTCTTTCGTTTACAACAACTACCAGAATCATGAAAGTTTGGACCGTTAGATTTTCTTTTCATCAGTAAGTACAAACCTTTAACAAGAAAAAAACCCTTAAAAATTGAATAAGTTTACATGTGTATATAAACAAATCCTATAATATATTATGTTTTTTAATGTAAAGTAATTCAATTACCTTCAATAATTCCTAATCCTTTTGGTTATGCACTTGTTATGGATATTTCGGACACTTTGAATGATATGGCGATTTCGAAAGAATTTTGGTTTGCACATGCGCAAATTCAACGCTGGAAAATACTGTCACATGATCAAAACAAGTATGGCGAGCATATAGCATTGTTGATTTGTTTTTCCTGTACAATCAGCCTGCAGGGAGAATATAAAAAGGGAAGACTTTTTGGGGAAGTTAAAAAACATCATAATCGCGGAAGATTTGTATAAAATCAACAATAAATCAGAATTTAAAATATCTCAATCTTTTGTCAAACTAGATCACCCGATACGATTTTTTTCCGTCGCAAAATAGTCAATCCAAGTCAGAACCAAGGATCTGAATTGGGACTATCTGTTTGAAGGTTGTACGGGAAACCTTTCGATATTAATGCGGATAAAAGTACATTATAATTAAAATACTTTCACCGGTTTAGAAATTTTTAATTTTACAATATTTGAAGATAAAAAATAAGTTTTAAAATGTTTTGGAAAGGAATAGATTCAAGATACATGCATATATCTATGACGTAACCACGAATACAGCATATATAAGGTAAACTGATTTTGGATTGGAAAAAGAAAAGACATATTCTGCCAGTTTTATTTATTGCATCTTCGATTCTTTCAATTTTATGTTGAAAATTATAAGCATTATCTCCCATCAACTGTTACTCAAGATCATGCTATCAATGTTGTTGATGATAACTATGCTATATAAAATCAGTTATTAAGCAAATTAACAGATTATTTGTTTTTACAAACAAAAAATAAACAAACATATATTAATGAAACACATAAATATCATGAAAATGTTTACTAAAAAAATCATGATCGTCAAAGATGATAACAAATCAATGACTAACTTAAGGGTTTATTAGTGATTATTACATGGATAAAATCATTACATTCATGAAAATACTTAATGAATATACATTGCTATTCTGATAACGATACATTTTTGTCAAATAGAGGAATAAATTATTGAATGTTTAATGGATAAAATAGTACAAATGATTCTTTTATGTTTACCTAAAACCGCGCTCAGATAAATCATGAATTGAATATACGAAAAATTACAAATTATAAAATGGATACAATGACAGTATCTTTTTAGAATCGATATAATTACGTAATATATTATAGGCAATTATTGAATTTATTTCACATGCTTATTGCATGTTAACTGTGCTTGGGCATTTACAAACATAAGTTCAATAGTAATAAAAGGCAACTGCAGCAATATGATGAATTGTAAGAAATCATAAAAGAAAACTTTCATCAAGTAGACCAAAAACAGCAATAGAAAAATAACAGGTATATCAAATACGGTAAAATTATTAGGAATATTGACTTTTGAAATATGTACATGTGTTTACAAATAGAAAACTTACAATCTCTCTACATCTCCTACAAGTTCTTCAGTTAAAATTTATCTTTCAACCAACGACAAAATTTAAGAAAATAATTGAAATTTATCTTTTAAAAAATGACAAAATATAACAAGCATATTAAAAACTGTCACTTGCGAAGAAAAAAAAATGTGGAGACGTGTAAGAAATGTGTGGTACGACGAACATAAACTTCATGCAAAAAAGAAAACACATAATCAAAGAAAAATATCTTCGCTGAATGATGAAAACAACTTTCAGTGTTTATGTCTTCATATTGAGAAATATTCAAACAGATATATTTAGTGTTTATTCATAAACTTCTTCTTATATGGTATTGCAAACTGTAACATATTTTTTTTTTCAAATCGTTTCATCATGTTTAACTTTTTCTTGAGATGTCACATCAATCTCAACTATAAAGGACGTATGCTCAACTAATGGTGATACGCTCGATTTTGTTATCCAAAAGAACACTTTCTGAACACAGTTTCTTATTATTTTTTATCATTGTTATCTGTCTAAATTAGTCCAAAGTCATTGTTCACTTTAAAAAGCCTTCACTAAGAACAACATATTCCTGTTCTTTAACTTCACACTCCCACGATGTAAGTTAGTGTTGCCTTTAATCAATCCAATGGCATTTTCCTTTTCAGTCGTCAGTCAAAAAAGAATAAACAGTGTATTCTAAAAAATAGAAACACTTAATTATAATCTTAATCACTTAAAAAGCAACTGATCAATCGTGTTCTAATACATTAGGAATACAAATGTTGTAACGATGTAAGCTTAGATGATAAGTTAAATAAAATAGACAAATGAGTAAGGTTTAAAATTGACTTCTTAACAAATAAACAAACTAGAATAGAATATCTTATTATCAATATAAGATATTATGAACCAAATTAACATAAGGAAAGAAGGTAGATTTCCTTCATTTTAATATAACTTCGTATACAATCAAGAAAAAAGTAATTTGATAATTAGAATAAACAATATCTTTTTTTAAACTTAAAGAGGCTGGGTGGTCAACAACATTAGAAATCAGATCTACCTTAAATTTTGACAAATGATTTGTTACGTTGTAAAATATTATTTAATAAAGAAAATATCCCTTTATGTTCTTATTCGTTTGACTCAAACGAACATAAACTATTTATGAAATAAACCCAAACTCGTGAGTAGGATGCTCTGAAATTGCAGTTTAATTAATACGAAGATAAAGAAGATAAGAAAACTCAATAAATGCACATATTTTTGCGACTGAAAGTTTCTCTGATAAAGTTCCTTTGACATAGCCATCTATTGCCCTATTCGACCGCCACCGCCAATGCTTTTTAAACAGTCTATCACACACCCGTTCGGCTGCTGTAGAAGAAGAACCTCCCGATCTTAATCTACATGTATGTACACCAAATGTTTATTTGTCTAAACCAATTTGTTCAAAGGCGTCCAATATATTTCCCCTTCTCTTGTATATGAAATCGGACTACTATACGATCTAAGTCTATGAGTATTAGACATTTTACAAACAGACACCAATCTAACATTTACTGAGAAGAATGCATGTCAGCATCTGACAATTTAAGAACTTTCTAAGATATTTACAGGACGTGTGTCACAGAATGTTCTAGCTATACAAACTTTATGACCAGTTTTATACACATCTGTCTTACTTTTAACAATATTATTTTCCAAACAATTATTCTGTAAACAAATATCGAAATTACAAATATTCACTATTTCATTTCTGAGAATCTCAGGAACCTAAAAAACACATACATAACGTTCTCAAATTATAAAATGTGTCATCCTTTTCAAATGTAAAAAGCCATGGCCTATTTTTTTATGTTTCTCTATTTGCCCCTATTTTTATGAGGACAGAACCTCATGGATCTACATAGCCTGCTAGGCGATGTGCTCAGCCAATAGCATGCATAGCTAAATGAATTTTTCCCGATGATTTGTATTGCTTTGCCAAATGTATGATTTACAATGCATTGTTGGTTTCCGAAGCAGGGAGAGGAGTATTCACAGGGTTAAAGCTGTTAGACCATTTGCAAAATGTGTCAAAAGCGTACCTGTATTGTTTTGTTCTGTTGTCGGCCTTGGATGTTATACAATACCGATGTAGTTCTGATGCGAGTTCTGCAAATCAATGATCTTTATTTTCATTGTTAGTTCCCATCCATCTGCACACTTTATATATATCTGAAAAATGTGTTTGTTTAAACAAAACATCAGGATCTTCTTAGTTTCAATTACAATATTTTCTGTGTATTAAGACCTTCATCATCTGCAATACACCCTCTGATGTACCAGAACCATTATTCATCAATGCATCAACCGTTCGTATTCGCCAACCATAAGCAAGTACCATAATTTATTAGATGTACCAGGACCCATGCTATCTGCAATACACCTTCATTCATTATAAATAAGTAGCATATAATCGTACCACAAGTATTCTAGAACAAAAATATATATAACCAAATTATCAGTTTTCGTTCTGACCTTGAATGATTATCTCCTTGGTATCTTTTAACAATAACAAATCTTCCAAATGTCTTATATATAAAGTTTCATTAAATAACATTGGCCAAAAACAGGAGATGGCCAGTTTAGTACTACAAGAACACCATAGGACTTACAAGTTAGTAAATGTTTATGGAAGATACTATTAAATGAATGAGAGGAACTAGCCAATTATTCTCTATCACCCATTTTTTGTAAAACAGTCTAGAGCTTTTGATTCAGGATTCCAAAATTTGAGTTGTATCTAACCAATTTACAATTTTTGAAATTTGCAAATATGTCTAGAGAGAATTATCCGAACAGAGAACTAACAAAATCGAAAAATTCTTCAGTATTTTCCCATTCATTATGACCGATGATATTACTAAATAAAATCTGTTTTGTAATTTTCTGATCTCTGAACCCACTGAACAACAAATGGAATTTTGTTATGTTTTGAAATTTACATTTTGAAAACATTATATGCTATAACTTGTAAATGGTGCTTTCTGTTACCAGTGTACTATTTTCTAACAACTTTGGTTATCAGTAAACCACTTCACTGTCATATTTCTTGTAATTCATTCTTTAAAAAATACCAACGCCAATTTTATGGCCTTTAACTCTATCCATGTCGAACTCATATTTCCTCATTAGCTTTCCACATCAAATGGAACAACTTAGAATTATCTTTAACTGTATATGCACTTAATTCTGAGCATATTACATCTGAATAAATGATTACATTTTTTCTCTTAGCAGAATGTAGAAATCTTGTATTTTTACAAGGAAAACATTTTATCCAGATGTACAGAACTCGATCTCTGTATTTGAATTATAACTTTGAGTCCTATGATTCTTTTTGTTATTTCTATAGAAGAAAATTGTGTCATTTAATTACATATTGTACCCTTAACTGGTGTCATGGAAATGTTTTTTTTTTCCACTACTTGTGCCAGTTCTCTCGCTATTTTATCGGGGAAACGACTGCTTACTTTCTTCAAACAACAAACCCAGCGTCTTCTACTCGTCTATCTGGAACTGAAATGGAAAAATGAATTTAAATTCCATGTTAAACCTAGCCATTTAATAATTTCCGTTGGTATAAACTGTGATTTTTCTATATTGACCTCCAGTTCACTTTCCGACAATGTTCTCTGAATGAAATTAGAATCTAAAATACATTGCCTCTCAGTTGAAGCAAACGCTAAACCGCCATCTAGATACAACACAATCATTATATCATTATTTCTCAAAAGCTTCACAAGAGGTCTTGAACATTAAGTAGAATTGATAGAACTGACAAAAGACCAAATGGTAGAACTGTATATCAGTAATATTTATCATCCAACTGAAACCCTATACAAGTCTGATTTTCTTCAGCTATATCTATGTGATCATATCCTGATTTCAGTTGAAGCACACGTCACTGGGCTATGGTTGACACCGTGTAGATTTGCCACGGAAAAAGCTGTTGCTGGTAAATGAATGGCTGACATGTAGCAGTAGAAGACACAGAAGAACTAAGCTAGGCGGCCGAGCCTACCGCCGCCGCTTGGGGACTCTTGTAGGTCTCTAGTCTGTCCTTGTTTTTGTGGTCGTAGGGCGCGGTTTTCCGCTCTTCGAATTTTCTTCTCGTCATCTGAGTTGTCCGCAATTTCCCTTGATTGATACCCATTAACCGTTTTCCACCCAGCTGGAGAGGAATCAGCGATTCAAATATGCTTCTTGCGCGTTTTTATAGTAACTGACTCGCGAAATGATGACTTCAATCGAGACTGTTGATAATCTTGTTTTATCAACTTGTTTGTCAGTAGCTTACTTCGTTTTAGAAAATGTTAATATGTAGAGCATGCCCTTGCGTACCGAATCAACTGAGAGACAAAAAATACATATGTACGCGATGAAGATATATTGCTACATAAGTAAGGACAGTTGACGATAAAAAAATTGAAGTCATCACGTTTATCATTAAGTTTTGTTGTTAAGTTACCATGAATGTATTTTTCTGGTAAAATATATAAATATGAAAAAATGACTCAGACTCTTTGGTATCTTTTTTTTCAAGTTCACTGGGCTATACTGAGTCGATGTAAGAGTGGAAGAACAATTGTTAATTAAGGTCTTTCGTTTCCGAACGGAAGACGTTACTATTATTCTGAAAATTTTTAAGATTTCTTATTATTTTTTTTCTTCTAGAAGCCAACTTTGATCCTTAATATCTCCCTCGTTTATTCACCGATTCTTTTGAAATTTTCAGGTCTGATAACATGGCGCGCAATGTTATCGTTACATATTTTACTTGATGAAAATTCCTATCCGCTTTTGAGTTCCTCCCCTTTAAGTAAATTTTAACGACCCCTTCCGTCGGATGGGTTTAGCTTTAACGATGAATGGCAGAATCTCAAAGATTGACTGGTTTGGAAGTAGGCACATAGAAATGGTGCAAGACATATTATATTTGTTATTTAAATGCAAACGAGTGATATAGGTGTTGAAATAGAAGTTATAAAAAAATGCAAAAATGTTCATGTATTTTCCTTTCTAGTTTTCCACCTGATCATAATTTGTTATAAGATATATTTTAAAATTTGTTGATGTTACCGAGATCTTTCGTTTGGTATTAAGAAAAAGGGCTGGCCCCTATTATTAGGGAGTTAAAGGCTACAAAAGTTTTTTGTCAATAACTTGTAAAGGGAGAAAAATGTCTAATGCATTATTGAAGCAAAGTTGTTGAAAAATTAATTCTAATTCCATCCGTAGTATTCAATGTGATGTTTTTGTAATATATAGTCAGTTTTAGCAGAAACAATTTAAGCCGGATAGACCCATTTTCCGTGGGGGTGTGCACGTGCAAGAAGTTATGAAAGAGGTTCTTGTTATTCACTAACTGATACACGCAGCGCGTAAAGATAATTCACCATAAAATTCCCAAATGTTTTTATTGATATGTACATTTTCATTTCATAAAAATGAACCTATTTGACTTTATTTTAGTTGTTTGTTTCAAAACTGTGCCCCTCTCTATATTTAGATGCATTCCGAGACTCAGGTAACCGATCGATAACAGAGTCGCTAGCTGTATATAGGCCGTCGCCCAGACGACAGTGCATGTGCTTGTAGAGCTGGTCAAGTACACTCGTTTAAACGCCCCACTGTTGTACGATTACGGGGACGTCGTGAATTGTTTCATTACTGGAAGATGTGTTAATACAATTACATGGTAATTAAATTCAATTTTCTACAATACACGGCCGTTCTATAAAGCATAATGTGTATTACTGACATACAAATTTAAACGAACACGGGATTAATTCCGATAGAACGTTTTCTTTTAAAACATTACACAATACGATTTACGATGAAGATGATATTATCATTGTGGAGATCATTTCTAAATTTATTGTGATTTATTAATGTATTCGCTATCATCCGTCCGTGGAGGAAATTTGCATGGAAAAAACGTTGTTCAATGTTTATCAATTACGCTGTAGCCTTAGCAATCGAAGGAAATTAACAAACTGTATATTGATAAATTAACAATCTTTCAGACCTGCAATGTTTTTTTCTTTTTTTTTTTTTTTTTTTTTTTTTTTTTTTTTTTTTTTTTTTACAAATTCTATAAAATGTATAATCAACGACTGCATTCTTAACTCTCTTCAGTTTGGAGTATTTTGAATCACGCGTGTACACTATGCATAAAATGTGTACTTAGATTTTTTAAAAGATTTTATGTACATCCAAAGCAATGCTATTACAATGCTATGGCTATCAAAGTCGAACAATGTATATGGTGAAGTCCGGACTGATACTGATTCTGCTTGTTCTACAATTAGCGAATGTACAGACAAAGTGTAGAGATGTTATTTTTTAACAAGTAATAGCTTTCCATAAAGCTTCAGCCTTGCATGACTAAACAAAATCATTTAATTGGAAGCATGTAATAGTTAAATTTGCTGCATATATGTAGCTCTCGGTCAGAAAAAAAAAAACATTTCAGATTGACTATCATCACATTTTTTTTTAGACCGGGGGCTACATATTCGCAGCTATAATTACTTTAAAAATGTATACATTTTAAGATTTGCCGCTGTTCATAAATTCATTAATGAGATGTGCAGATTCAAGTAGTAAGAAGTCTTTTGACGTAGGATTTATAACGTTCATTTATATTATTTTCAATAAAATTATTTCATTGTTTTAAGCTTGTCAGTGAACTGAATATAGTTTTACATTGATATATTATGGCATGAAGATAGCACAATTCAAGGCCTTTCTATCATTTTTAAGCAAAGGACTCTCACAACAAGATAATAAACGCAAAGTAAACTGCCTGCATGGTACATGTATGCTCAAGATTATTAACATTGTATGATATGTCTCTCATTTTGGACTCGTCCACTATAACAGGTGCGTAAAAAATTATCAGACATTTTGACGCGATTTCGTATCCTTGAAATTTCCATTGGTTAGAATGGATTCTTCCATATCAGGATGGGGGTATTAAATCAAATTAATCGTTCAAAGTTTTGAATTTGTTAACAATGATATATAAGGTCAAATCTTTTAGAAACGATTTATAAATCTAACATACAGTCATTTTTTTAATCGGTTGAAGTGTGAGCGTGTACATTTAGTAAGACAGACACGCAACTTACACCCTATACAAGACGAATGAAATCGTCCAGCAGATAGAGAAAACTTGGCTTCTGAAACGAAACTCCTTAGCATTTTAGTTCTTCCTGTTGACTTTCCAGACTGTGTGTCAATCTAAACTTTTGATTTTGTTCATTAATAGCAATTCAATATCAGTCATTTATTAACAATGTTTATACTATCTTGTTGCGATGTCATCTCCCGGTCCCGGCCATGATATCTATATTTAAATCAGGATTACACACGTGCTTGCATAAGCCAGAAAACAAGCTGGAACTCAATGTCAACTATCAGCAATCTCTTTAGAAATGTATATCTCCTTTCATAAGTAGTATTTGATAATTGTGCAAATCATAGAGGAATGCGTAATCTGCGCATAAGAACTGCTTGATACAATATTTTTTTTCCAACATGCTTTTGGCCTATAATAATCATCAAGAAAATATGCTAGGACTTCATATGGAAAATTACACATTTTCATTTTCCCCCTTTTCATTAAACAAAACAAACCAACAAACAAACTTGATTCTGATAAATGTTATTTGAAATAAACCTCCAAAACATACTACACATTCATCCGAGTAGGTGCAGTCGGGTATCCGAGAAACGAAATCTCACCGGCTAATTCTAAGTTGATCATGATTAGTATATATCTTAACGGTATGGGGTGAATTTTCTTAATTAATACTGAAACTTCAATGCATGCATGTATACACCAGGGCCGCCGCCATAAAACATTCTTGAATCTGAGAATTGTCTCAAGTCTGAGAATTTTCTCAACTCCCCAATTCTCAGACTCGGCCACTACCATAAACAAGTTGAGTAAAATAAAAATTCTCAAATTCTGTTTTATTTTTAAATATTTCTCAAGAATTGAGTTGAGTTGAGATTGAGCCAGAATTATGCAATTTAGTCTTGCCTGGTCAACCTTTCGTTTGTGTTGTTTGAGCATTTTGAATTCACGAGAGAGAGAGAGAGAGAGAGAGAGAGAGAGAGAGAGAGAGAGAGAGAGAGAGATATTCTCTGTCATTTTTACATTGATATTATAGCATCAATATCTCCGTTTGTATAAAAAATCGATTACATTATTACTAGAGTATACTAACCAGAAAAAGAAAATACCCCCAAAAGAAAGAAACAAGCTTTAAATCCAAATTCCAAAGACCCATGTTACAGTATATCAGACCGTAGGTGCTGGCACGATATAGAACCCCTTGCTGATCAATGTTTTCATTCATGCATATAAAGAAAAACTCTAATGATTTTTTCTTGAATTTCTTTTGATTTAAAAATAAATAAGAAAAATTAGTTGTTCACAATCTCTCTTTATGGTTGTTTGTAAGCTGTAAATCTAAGCTCATTGTGCATGTCTTTTTGTATTTTTTTCCATGCAACGTTTCGGATAAAGCAATGAAGAGTTGTATCTTGAAACTTCATATAGTATTTTATCAGAGCCTTAAATGGATTTTAAAATGATAGCACTGAAAAATGTGACCGATTTCTTGTTTTTAAAGGGAAAAACTCATTGATGTAAAAAACAAAAAAAAAACTGCCTCCTTGAAACAAAAATAAATTGACATGATCAATAAGAGGCAGACGATATCTAGCTGCAGATCTGTAGCTCTCGGTCTGAAAACAAAATATTGCCATTTCTTTATTACGCGTACGCAGGTTGGCCAAATACTCACAAAGACTAAGTATTCGTATTTTATTTTTTAGCGCTGCATTAAAAGGTAATATCGGCATTCTGATAATTAAAATGATCAATTAAAGAATGCATAAAGTTACCGGAAAAAGGTTTCGGTCCTCCTCCATCCCCGGAAAACAAAATAATTCCTCAGAACCCCCGGTACTGGATCTCCGCATTTAACTGTATTTTTTTTTAACGCGCAAAATGTCATGTCTTTTGAACTTCTTATCACGTATACCCACTGTATAAAAAAAGTCGTCGTCCATGTGATTCTGTCTAATATATTTAGACAATTATGATGATTAAATAAGTTTCTAAAAATAAACTGCACATGCAAAAAACAACATGCGGAGAATTAAACTTTTGATAACTTTTAAAGATCTCTGTTTGCTTATATCGTATAGTACTTCTAGTAGACACGTTATTTGTTATTTTCATCAATCGCCTTGACAAAGATGCACAAATATTAGTACTATGTTGTTTGAAGAAAACTGAGTAGGGGGGGTCCAGAAGTTAGAAAACAGGCGTTTATACTGTACTATAGTAGAAAAAAATTACAACTGTGATTTTTATAGATCCAATCAAGCGATTCTGCTTTAGAAATAATGAAATGGTACTTATATGTTTACACATTCAATACGATGAACACAATAAAATAAATTTCTGAGCAGGCATCGCTGAAGAATTTACAAAATAGATACGTGAACAAAAAGATAAAACAAAAGCAATACTAGATAAAAATATGATATATAAGTTCCAGACAATCCCCAAACAATTGATAAAAATGACTAATCCCTAAGAGTTAAGAGTCTTATGCCCAAGACATTATTTTTATCCAATCTAAGACTAAATCTACATGTATTAGCTTAATAAGAATTTATGCATTGAAATATAATAACACAACGATGTTATATCAATAAACTTTAATGTACATGTATATGGCTCTAGAGCAATTATATTTCACGTACAAATCATCATGAAACAAAATATTATGTATACCGAAAGCAGTTGTTTCTTTTACGAAGGGTCTATACATCTAACATTGTATCAAGGCCAGGTAATCAATTTTGTATTTCGTCACAAGTATGACGCAACTGCGACGGAAGACCTAGTCGTTGCTTGCAACGATCTCGTTTCTAGTTGATAATACTTCGTCGATATACCTATTGTCGAGTTGAAGGCCACAGCGAGCGATCTCTTTTTTTATGCATAAGTTTTTGAATAAATGTTGCTTCATATGAATATAGAAATAGGTCTGCTAACAATGCAGCGCAATTGGTCCCCGTGGGAATTCCAACAAATTGTTGGAAGACCTGATTTCCAAAACCTACATAGATGTTGTCAATAAGAAACCTAAGCATCTTTTTATATTATCCTCAGAGTACTTGTGTACGCAATGTGAATAGTTTTTAACAAAGTCAGTTTTTACATGACCGATGACAAGGTAAGTACATGCCAATTTACGAGATTCTTCTTTTTTATTGAATAAACATCTATTAATGATGTCAAAAAGCCTGGAATTCAATTCAAAATTTATCGTGGTGAATGGTTGTATAACGGTAGAAAAGTCGCAAGTTTTAATGCTATTGATTTTGGTAAAGTTTTGTGATTTCAAATTTTCTAAAAGTTTCTTAGAGTTTTTGAGTATCCACAACAGATTTACACTGCTTCTTGAATAATATTCTTTTGTACTGTTGTACGCATTCTTTAGCTAAACCAAAATGCTCTTAGCAACATTGTTTGGCTTTAGTTATTAAATGTAAATTCAAGGAGCTCTAATAAATAAGTTTTACACCGTTCATTTGTGTGTTTGTTTGTTTGTTTGGGTTTTTTTTTTTTTTGGGGGGGGGGGGGTGGGTGGGTGGCTTTGTGTTTTTTTTGTTTTTTTTTTCTTTGGTGTTGACATTAGTGTTATATTTCTTAATCGATTGAAACTTTATTGACAGCACGAACTCTACACTCTCTGCAATGCTAGCTTCCTTAAAACCGCGAATCAATAAATAGACAATTTATTGTTTAATTAATGCACCAAGATATATGTTATAACTACCACCTGATTTTATTGTGCTGACATCTAAATAAAAGCATTAACATCTGTGTAACATATACTCTGTCCCATGATATTAATGCAGCACATGTTCTTAATATATTTGTTATTCATACGATTTTATTCAATAAAATGAAAAAAAAATCTCATTGGCCCCTCTAGCTTGTCAGTTTTCAATACACAGCTGAAAATTAAAGTCTACGGAGATTTTGCATTGCAACAAATATGAAAGTATCCCGGATGATAACTTTGAAAAATTGTGCGAGATATTTCGAGGGACATCCGAATGGTTAAAGATGTCAGATTTTTCCATTACAAATCTTCGTAATAAAACTGTTTTTGTTACTGTAAATGTTTCCGAGTGAAAAATGATATTGTGTTAACGAAGAATTCTTGAATTTTTTCTCCTTTTATTTATCATTTTCAATTGCACTTCTTTCACATGTATTTTTATTTTTAATAAAAATCGTCCAAATATGCTGTATAAATATTAGATCGGGACAGACTTGAGTAATGAAAGTTTTACATAACCTTCCTCATTATTATACCCGCACTTTCTAAAGAAAGTTCGGGTATATTGTTGTTACCCTGTTCCGTCTATATGTCCGTCCGTCCGTCCGTCTGTCACGTTTTACTTTCTCAAACTGCTCTTACATCTTATAAACCAGCAAACTGAACTCTTGGAGTATGATTTGGGGTGTCATGTTGTTTTGTAAAAAGGTTTCAAAAATTCTCTGGTAGTCCTGGGGGTCAAAATATGGGTGAAAAATGATGTCTTTTGACAAAAAACTTTCTTCCTCGAACTCCTTTTACATTTTAAGCAGTAGACAAATCATCTCTTCGAATATGTTTTGGGGTGTCTTATAGATGCGCAATAAGGTTTCGGAAATTTCAATTTTGTCCTGGGGGTCATTAAATGGCTGAAAAATGACTTTTTTTTTTTTTTTTACAAAAAGTCTGGTTTCAAATAACGTTAATTTCTTTTTGCAATATCCAAATGATCTTCTAGAATATGATTTGAGGTGTCATGTTGAAGTGTAATCATGTTTCAGAATATTTGTTTTGATCACGTCATGTGTGGTCATAAAAAAATGACGTTTTTTTGCAAAAAAAAAATATGGTTCCCAGAACTCTTCTTACAATTTATGCAGTAGCTATGTTATCTCTTGAGATATGATAGGGGCTGTCCTATAGGTGTGCAATAAGGTTTTAACAATTTCAATTTCATCCAGGGAGTCAAATAGTAGCAGAAAACTGACGTTTATCACTCCTAAAAAAAATACTTCCCAGAACTCCTCTCATGATTTAATGAATAGCCACATCTTCTATAGGGATATAGCAGGGGCTGAGCCATAGATATGCAATAAGGTTTTAGAAATATAAATTTGATTCTAAGGGTCAATACTATCTGCAAAATGATGTTCCGTCCCATAAAAAAACCCCTTATTTCTGGACCTCTTCTTACATCTTGTGATTGAAATAACTTACAATAAGATGCATGAGGAGGAAGAATAGATAAAATTATGCTTTAGGGGTGGGGATCACAAGCATTTTATCAAGTTATTTGATCATTTCAGATTTTGGGAGGGTGCGGTGGGGTTAAGGTGACCCCCAGAGGCCATGACCTACTAATACCACAAAAAGATTTGCCTTGACATGGTCATGGTTCAAGAAACAAAATTATACATGGTTTAGGAGTTGGGATTTCGATGATTTTGAGGATATTTTGAAAAATATTCAACTATTCATGTTTTTGGGGGTGAGGGGGGGGGGGGGTGGGGAGATTCAGAGTCTCTTCTTTTTACATTAGCAAAATGATTTCTTGATTGGTATTTTTCTGTATGATGTCAGATGTACATAAAGAGATTTTGGAAATTGCTTTTTAATCTTAAAGATAAACAAAATGTAAAAAAGAGCTTGCTGTAAAAAAACATAGCAGGGTCATCATTGGGCTAGGGCTAGGAATTACACTACATATGAATAAGAAATATTACTTGATTAGTTCCAACTCTGGAAAGTCACTGGGCATCTCAAAGGGGGCATAACCTATATACATGTAACTATTGATGTGCAATGACACAAGGATTAAGAATAAATATGGTCTAGGGGTGGGGATCTCAACAGTTATTAAAATGTATTATCATTTCCTATTTCAGAGAAGGGGTGGTTGTTTAAAAACAACTCTGGGGATGGGGGAATAACCCAAGGGGCAGGGGCCAATTTGTCTTAAATGTATATTGACATGATCAGCAGAATTGGACAGAATGATCACTATACGGCATCTGCAGAGTAGGGCCCTAAATAGTTACAAAATCAATCTACCAAAAATATTGATAATATGTTATACATGTATTTAAAAATGTTTTTATTTTCAAAATGATTATCAAATTAATCAGTCAAAATGAGTTATAAATAACCGATTGGCAATTCTGCAACTGATTGCATGATCCCTGGTATAATATCACATGTATTTTTTTATATACCTTATACATGTATGTTATCAATTAAGATTTAAATGCACAAATTTTCATCAGTCATAAATCTTGACATACTACATCTTTTTCTATTATTGGTGTATGATGATAGGGTAGGGGAATAATGGAAAAATAAAGCTGCAGCATGCCTTTATTCTCACTAGAAATGTATATCTAATACATACATCCTGGGGATGGGGAACTGTTAAGGCCCCTTCCCCTAAATTCCTCCCTATTATAACTCATATAAACATGATATTTATTACCTAAATTTAATACAAAATAGGGTCAATATGGACATCAACTCAATAGTGTAAGTCTGACAAATGAAAAAAATAAATTCTGCAATAAAAATAACAGAAACTGGAGATAAGCTTATTTAAATAAAGATGATGATACAGTATGCTGGCAAAGGGAGATCACATTTTAGAAAATGAAAGTAAAACATAACTGTTTTGTATACCGGTGTCTCATTATATTGTGCTTTTACATGTATTGTACTTACCTATATTGGTCAACATCATAATGATAATCCAATTAGAGCACAATAAGAATTCCTTTAGCTGATCACCACTAAAGAACCGTTTATTCATGTTAATTAATGTTAATTTCATATGAAAAAAACATATTCATGTACACCACGTGAAACCCATCTAACCAAAGAGCTGGGTAAAACTAGTACCCGCTAATGCAACCTGTGTTGTGTACGTAACTTCAGACAAAGATCATTTAATTGTAACATATTGCATGTATTTTCATAACTTTATTCTTTAAAACCCCTTGCACAATTTTATTAGGTAATTAACCATGTAAAGCACAATTTTCAGCTTTAAGGTGGTATGGGACACCCACATATTGTGATGTACTCCTTATTGAACAAAACAATTTATAAAATATAATATTTCCCCCCAAAATAATGTTACCTAACAGCATAGTGCAATGGGTTAGAGCGTTAATAATGTATCTGTAAGTAGAGAGTTTGAATCCTGCTGGAGCTTATCTTATTTTTACCTAAGTTTCCAAATATTTTAAAAACTTATTTTTTTGAGCCAAATATTCATTTGAAAAACAATTAAATTCTAAAACGGTGAAAGTAATTTAATTAAAATATTACTACATATAATATAAATAATGCCTTTTATCCACATAAATATATCGACATGTGTTTGATACTACCTTTTAAAATCGTTAAAGCAGTCCTGCAGTGAAAATCATTGCGCAATATGACATTTATTTTGCACTGTTTACAATATTCTTTATTGCAATTACATGTACAGGCTTTCATTGTAATCAAAATATTCTGATTAGTTTTTTTATTTATCCATGGGTAGTGGGGGGGGGGGGGGGGGGGTCAGAGTAATAATTGTGTATGCAAGGGGGGATTGTAGTCTGAGGTTTACTTTTGGTAATTTTACTACATAAATGATTTTTTTTTTTTGGGGGGGGGGGGGTCTGGATTTCTCACCCTCACCTTTTCTCTAAATCCACGCACACACAAAAGCATTTATAAAGCAGGCAACCGACGGGAGGGGGGGGGGGGTTGGCATAATTTAATTTTGTTTGTAATAATTATATAGACCATACTTTCTATGACATGAAACGTTTAGATTATTGATTAATTTAAAATTCACATGCAAACAGTTCAACCCCAAATTATACATAAAGGCAATATGTGTATTATGGGATGTGAACTCAGCATTTATAAAAATTATAATTTTTAAAAAGTACCGGAAATTGCATGTGGCCTTCTTTTTGACTAAAACTGTTACAAGAGAGTGTTATGTAGAGGAAAACACTTGGTGCGGGTATTACTGTCTAATGACAGCATCTAGTTTTTTATATTGCATTTGACATATGTTTAGAAAATCTTTGGAATGTCTTTAGAATTCTCAAACCGTTAGTTATTTAATATCACAAGAGTGCTGTTGTTTAAAAAAATTTGACCAGGGTATCCTTGTTTTCAAAAACTATGAAGTATAAGTTTTCGTCTTCTGTACATGCATTTAATATCACAGGTTTTAAGCTCAGAATGAAAAGTATTGAAATTATTACCTTTTGATAAATAACTATGCGTGTTTCCTTAATAATGTTAGCGTCTTCAGTAAAAGAGTGAATGAGCTACGAATGAAATAATTATTATATTAGTTATCATTTCTCAACAAAGATAACATCGCCACTTTTGCAGTACACCTAACACCAGTAAAGAGTTTGATGACAAAAACTACGACTAATGAAAAACCTAACTTCTGTTATGTTCAAAACCATACAACATAAACGTGTATTGAAATTTTGAATATTATTAGAACATATACCAAACGTGAAAATATTTAGTTTTTTTAGAATTTAAAATACCAATAAGATAATTAATTTGTAACTTACATGGTAAACAATTCCTAGATTTCCATTTGATTTCGAAAATGCGTTTGTGAATGCAAAAGAAGCACCTATTCATGAACCACTTTTTAACAATAAATTTACAAATCAATATATTTGATTTTTAATAACATCTGCCCTCTGTCGACCGGTAATAAGATTCTTTCAAATTTGTTTTTTCTTTCAAAATTTAAATATTAAATATTTTTTTTGGTTATCATTAGATATGGCAGTTGTGAATCTGTACATGTAATTTGTTCTCAAATACTGATTACAATTACGATAAATGAAACAGAATAATGGATAAGTCATTTAAGTTTTGTAAAGGGAGCTTAGCACAACCTTTGTAATTTTAAAATAATAATGTCCTTTTCGATACACTTTTAAAATCTAATAGTCAATAGTTTCTCCAAATGCTTTTGGCTTACAAATTGTTTTCACAACAACAATGTTAAAGCACAGTTATCTATTTTTCTTTTTAAAATGCGTAAAAATATGAACCAGGAAGTAAATCGGTGGCTATGAGTGGTTCTGAATAAAAGATAGTTACTTTGTTTATGCATATAAATAACATTACATGATAAAAGACCGAATTAATTGACTTTTTAAGTGTACATCCATATGATATTACTGTAACAGGTCAGTTGTCTTCAAGAATACACCTGTGCATATACCATTCGGCATTCTGGATCTAGGTAGCCTATTTTTAAAGCAAAAACTAAAAAAGAGAAACCGAAAACAAGAACTACTAATGGAAACAATTCACACACCTACAATTAGTACTACCACCTTATTGTAAGAAATAAATTCAAATTTCACTTACTGAAATGGCATCAATTTAACACAAACACTATTTAAGTTTCAAGTTCACCCGTCATCGCTTCACCTCCTTTCATCCGACCAAGGTAGATTGCACGCTCTATGCTTCTTAAGACCATTCTGTCGTTATCTTCTTTTCAATGAATTTCTTCTCTTTATAAAAAAAAGTTTATTTAAAAGTTGCATGCATTCAGTCGTGACCCCTGCTTGTTTGAAATTTAAAACTTGAACCTTTCTCTTAACAATTTCATGCAAATAGACGTACTTGCTTTTATTATAGCAGTCATGCGTGTGTCTCATTATTATCGGTGAAGTAATAAACGTTGAAAGTATATATTATCAAAGTTACCACTTGGAACACAGGAACAATATTCTCTAATAAGTGTAGAAAAACTTCATGTAGTTAAATGATTCCAAGTTACAACTATATACTGACATTAGACAGTAATACCCGCACCAAGTGTTTGCCTCTAAATAACACTCTCTTGTACCAGTTTTAGTCATAAAGTAGGCCACATGCAATATCTGGAACTTTTTGAAAATTATAATTTTCATAAATGATGAGGTCACATCCCATAATACACATATTACTTTTATGTACAATTTGGATTTGAACTGTTTGCATGTGAACATTTAATGTCATCGAAACTATAGTCTATTTAATTATGATTCCGGACGGACGGAACAGGATAACAACAATATACCCGAACTTTCTTTAGAAAGTGCGGGTATAAAAAACCTTGCATTTTGTCTTATTTTCTTGGAACCTCAAATGTACACCAGAGTTCGTTTGTAGACAACTATGGGTAGATTGTCGGGAAACTTGTGTTGAATAATATGTAATGACTAGAAATGGTAGCAATCAATATTGTGGTATATAGTTAATATAAACACCCCCCCCCCCAAAAAAAAAAGAAAGGAAAAAAAAAAAAATAACTTTTAAAAAAGAAAATGAAAGCAATCTTGATACTGACAACAGTTTTGTACTTGTCCAAGACTCAAGACTGAAAAAGTTTGACAATATACTCAATTTAAAACTAGAAAGTAGTAGAGTACTTTTATGTATAAAGTCATTTTCTTCATGTAAACCAAACCAATTTATACATCTTTTTCAAAAGAAACCTAAAACTATGTGGCATTCAATAATTGTCTCTCTAGTCTTAATCGTGCACTTGATTGTTTTTTATGCTTGGGTATCTACTTTCCTGCTTACCCAAATCAAGCGTTTTAAAAGCTTTATCTGTGAACCATAAAACCAATTAAGCTTTGTAGAACGACCTGAGATACACAACATGTAATTATCAAATCATCTACCTTTTCTGTACACGATACCATGCAACTGGGGTAAACAAAATTATCCGTCGGGTCTCTAAAAAAAAAATTTGTAATGATGTAGAGTCGGGGAAATTTCAAAACCACATGCGTGAAGTACTGTGAAGAGCGCAATCGAGTAATTCATTATAATGATAAAAACAAGCCGATGTCGTTTAACAATATGAATAAAACCTGATCAATAAAATGAGACCTTGGGTTAATTAAAAAATAAACAATACCATGAACAAATAAATTTATACTGCAATTTATAAAAACTTTTGACTTAATAAGAATACAGATTATTCCAAAGAGTATAATATAAAAAAATAGTGAAAGTACATTGTTAACGTAAGTGAGTTAACATTAATCCTAATAAATCTATGATCGCACGATCTTAAACTGTATGGTCTAAATATGTATACAAAATCATAAAGGGAATATTAGGAAACTCAAGTTAAACAACTTAAAACACTTACACACAAGAAAAGGAATTTTGCTCGGCTGATTCCGTAAAGTACATCGAGCGCCGAGATGTGCCGAGTTGCTTTAAAGGTAACAGAGTTAATTCCCTTTTCGGAGTTAAGTATTACAAATAAATATTGAAATTAAAAAAAAAAATAATTTTAAAATGCGTGCGACCATAAAAAGCTTTAAAACAGTATCGCTACCTATAAACACATACAAATTAATAAACATAATATATTGAGAAACGCTATAAAAATGTTATACTAATAATTCCTAAATGTATTGAATTTTCTGATCATAAAACTTAGATTTAAATACTGATGATAAAATAATATAAGATAGTTTGCACAATATAAAACGTACAATACATAATTTTAGAGACATTGCGAAAGAGACAGAGGATGGGCAGTAAGTACACGTGTTTATTGAAAGAGCGCAATCGAGTATTTGACGCACATTTCCAAATTCTCACCTGTCGTAAAAATTTAGCTCTTGAAAAACTGACCAATGACATTAATGACAATTGTGTATGTTTAGAAAAATGTAAGTAAAAAGAAAATTAACGCGTAATAATAATTCACACTAATTAATAGACTACTTTTCGCTTAATGGACTTAACTTCAGTAAATAAGAGTCTATGTTTGACCTGGTGTTTCGACAATACATTGCTTCACAAATAATGGATAACAAAGAAATTAGTGTCATCAAAGAAAAAATGAGTGTAAGAAGACACAAAATTGACTGATGATAAATAAACAATATCAAATGTCTTAATAAAAAGAATCTGCTAAATACATGTGTCTTGGCTGTAAAAAAAAATAGGTAAGGAATCTCACACTTTCAAAACTATTTATTTTAGAAATAAACAGAATGAAAAACATAAGACCTTATATTACATTATTTCACACAATTTTCTAAATTAAAGAAAATTTAGAGTTAAAAAATATTCTTTATGTTCATTTGAAATATTAAAATAAACGCTCTATATGAACCTGAATGAAAATATGTAAAAACATGTAAACAGTGAAAATATTAGTGACAATTACCAGACGATTTATCATTTTTCGTGAGTTTTATTATTTTTTTTTAATTACTTCAATTCCGGGAAATGATCACACAATTTTCTTACAGTTTTTTTGTTTGTTTTGTTTTGTTTTGTTTTATTAGGGTCTTCCGTCTCAGCGGAAGACCCTTCTATTATTCTATTGTTTCTTTTTCACTTTTATTAAGGTCTTCCGTTTCCAACGGAAGACCTTATTGTTTTCGTACTGTTTATTATTAAGGTCTTCCGTTTCCAACCGAAGACCTTATTGTTTTCGTACTGTTTATTATTATTAAGGTCTTCCGTTTCCAACGGAAGACCTTTTTGTTTTCGTACTGTTTATTATTATTTTTTTTCCAAATTTTGTGCACGCGATTTCTCAAAAACTATTGGATCGATTTCAACCATTTTTTCAGAGATGATGGAACATGATTTGAATTTTATATGTTTTTCAAATTTTTGTTTTCTTCACTTCTGGTCATGATTTATGGCCGATTTTGTAATTTTGTACGACCTATTTTGTGCAGAGCTGATCTCAGAAACTATTAAAAATATAACTTTGAAATTTTTAGGATAGGTAAACCATAGTTTGAAGTTGTGCACCATTTATTTGTTTTACGCTAGTGGCGCCATTTCTTGGAGCTCGCCGGGGCACGAAAATTGGGTACAAATTTTGAATCAAAATTGTCATACGTTTTGATCTGTATCTTTTTATCAGAAGAAATTTTGTTAAGACATATATAATAAAAGTGATGATATATCAAAAGTTCTTTTCAAGGAAATCAAGAAAAAGGTGCTGGCCCCTTTAATTATGGGCCAAGAGACTCGTAAACTCAATTACAAATAACTTAAAAACGACAAGGATTTTATAATGCACTATAAAGCAAAGTTGTTGGTCGTAACAATGTTTGTTTGAAAAAAATCATTGCCATACCGATTTATTGCGTAATAAGGGGTTTTTAGGGGCCAAAAACCTGAAACTTTGGACTCAATATATCTAGAGAAGGAGAATCATTTTATTAAGCATTATAGAAGAGAAAATGTTTGGATTGATGATTCTATTCAATTCCACTAATACCCAACATCAATGCATGTTCCCATTAAGGATTTACAGGGCTGGTCCCTAAAATATTTAATCATTTGTATCTCAAAAATGAACAACAATTTAAGATGGATGTAAGAACAAAAAAATTTAGTATTCGTGAGACCTTTTGTATGAAGTCAAGAAAAAGGGACTGGCCCCTTTAATAAGGGGCCAAGAGACTCGTAAAGTCTATTACAAATAACCTAAAAATGATCAAGATTTTGTAATGCATAATAGAAGCATTTATGATTAATTAGGAATTTTATTCATTATCTGAAAGTAGGAGGGAGTAATTCTGAAATTGTATCAATAGTTCATGGTATCACATTTTAAACATATCGCACGGAAGACCTACTCGAGAATTTGGGGACGTACTAAAGACGTGCAATTATATAGACCTGAAAGGCCTGACCATACAATTTATATATATGTTACATTTCAATGTTCTGCGTCAAATAAGATGACTATGTGTGGCTTTTAAGTATATATATTATATGTGAAATTTGTTTGAAAAATATCATGACATGGCATCATTATCAGTTATTAACACAGTCATTAGTTATTGACACAAAACAACCCGAATAAATATTAAAGTCATTTCATGATATTTTTCTTCCACATTTCACATGGAAATATAATTTTAAAATCTCACAGAGAGTCATTTTATTTGACGCAGAGCATAAAAATGTATCATTTACATAAATTTTCAGGACATTCGGGTCTTTAGAATTTCAGGTCTTTAGTATGTCTCGAGAATGGGATTAGCCAATCAGCGTTGAACTATGATTTGTTTACAAAGAAGAAGGGAAATTAACTTCTGGGCTGTGGAGAGATTTAATAATTCCTTGTGAAACCCATCTTGGTGTGAATTGTTTAGAGACACCTACATCAACAAAGAGTGTATTTGCACTAAAAAGAATTCAGTGTAAGTATATGGGACAAAAACCACAGATTTTATCGTATATTTTCGAAGAGGTTCCTCATTTGTCTGCGCCATTTTGATTTTAAAATATAAGTGGGCTTCAGCGGATCAGTTTATGTCTGATGGATTCACAATTAAAATGCGCCAAAATGAGAAATTGTTGGGTATGACTCCTGTGTTGTGTTTTTTTTTATTTGTATTGTTCATTTGACATTTACGGCATAGGCAACTGATCTGTATAAGTAAGTCCAGTACATTCACTGGGTCCCAATCACTAGATTTAGCAACGTAGCGTGATTTGCCTATATAGCTTTGTTTACCTACCTGAAGTAGATTTATTTAGCTAATTTTATGCAATTTAACTTTTTATGTACAGCAGGTAAAAGGTTGTAAGGAACTTTCAACCTATATATTTATAAAAGCAACCCAGAGCAAAAATAGTTAAAACATCACTACTTTTGAACAGTTTTAATTAAAACATGCATTTCTATTGCTTGAGTAACCGTATGACAGCTTGTGTGCAATGGGGCATAGATTAGTGTAATTACTTTGCTGAATTATTACCGGTCAATATGATCAACTGGTAGACAGAGGTCTCGGCCCAACGACACATTAGCCCTGACAGGTCGGCCCAAACTTATTGACACGTCTGCCCATGTAAAAGACACCTCGGCCAATGAACATTTTCGGTTATAATTTAAATGTATATATGTCTCTGTACATAATAAATATATTTATAACATAGTAGATATAAATAACAATTAGGAACAAATAATTTCAGACAACAATAAAATAAACATGGGCAGATAATTTCAGACAACACATTGTGGGTGAAGCGAGTACATGTGGGGCAGGAAAGTAGATACCATTGCAAAAATTACTTTATTTATTCATATATATGCTTATGATAATGCAACTTCATTGACTTTTATTTCATATGAAAAATCTGTAATTTTCGTGCTACTGATTAAGTGCTTAATATACTGTACTGTTAACTTAAATTTACACAATAGCTGACATGCTGACCATAAGTGCGTAACGGTTGTGCCTTGATTCTGTTTTTGATATAGGACTAGATATTTCTGCTTAAAGTAATATAAGAATTATAACTTTTTAAGTAATTAAAACATTTCATTAGTATTTTTCTTGTTTGACTGCACTATGTTATAAAGAATATCCTCAAGCCTAAGGGTATATGTCCATGATATTCACAATGATTTTTAAATCAATTGATAAACAGTCTAATGGTTTGAAACTGAAATAAAATGAAATGACTCATTTATGGTCTTGTACTCGTTAAGACCTTCTCAATTAAGGAAAAAAAAACAAATAGCAAGGATTTCTTTTTTATTGATGGAAATAGAAATTTTGAGAAAGAGTCAAAGAAAATGGAAAAAGTATACATAGAAAACCAAAGTATGACTAATGATATGGAACATCTGGTATGGGTTGATAATCATGGGAAGGATATATATGGACTTCAGTGATTATCGTCTCACAATTAAGCCTGCTCGTAATTGTAAATCCTCATTGTCACCAGTGACACTCGTTTGAGACTCTAAAGAAAGTGTTGCATCCTCTTGTTTGTTTAACCTTTAACACTTCATTGGCTTCATTTTTTTATTTAATTCACTTTCTTTTGTGTTTTCATAGATATGTAATATATATGTTAATAACAATATTTAAATTAATTTAATATTCTTGTGCCAAGGTGTCTTTTACGTGAGCCGAGTTTCTCAAATCTTGGGCTGAGGTGTCATTGGGCCGACTTGTCTGACATTTGATCAATTATGTTAACCAGAACTGTTTTTCTTTGTTATTCCATTTAAGAATTAGATTTTTGGTAACACATGAACAGTTAAACATTGCCCCAAAACATTAAGAACTTTTACTGCATTTCTGGAAAAAAAGCAAAATTTTTAAGAGGATTTTTTTGTCATGAATTGTTATCAGATTAGTTCATAGTTGAAAATTATTGCTGCCTTTAAGTACAACTTTTAGCACAAATGCCCATTTAAGAAGAAAGTATGATTGAGTATCAGGTAGGTAAATAAACCTATGTAGGAAAAAATCTAGTGATTGAACTGGACCTGATAGATTACCCTTGGCCAACATTATATAGATTTATTTGGTATCATGTCATCATACGTACATGTATAAACATATTGTACTAATAGTACGCATCGATAATGGTTATAATTTGAAAGACATACACTACGGTCAACACGGTTTGCATATTTACTGCGAGTCCTCGTGGTGTGGAATTGATCGCGGTTAAGCAGAGGTAATTCAGGTAAAACCGTGCATCCTTGCGGTATAGCTTCTCACCTTGTCCACACCGTCGCGGTTTTGTGAAACATACCAGTTTCAGGTGAAAACTGTCCTTATTTTTAACGTAAGTTACCTCCCCCAATTTCTCCTCGCATGGGAAATATGAGGGAATTCATGAATAATTATTCAATTTAGGGAATTAATGAAAACTCATATTTATTTATTTTATAAATGAAGTTGATTGTTACAATTTATTTTTTAAAAAGTGGGGAAAATAAAACGAACGTGCATTTTTGCTAATACAGAATTTTGTTCATATATACATGTAATACCGATATAATAATAATTGTTCATGTTGTTCTTGGCATATTCATCATTGACAGTGATTGGATATCAATTAAGGTATTTAATTAAATATTTCATCAAAGTATCTCATCTAGCCTCGGAAAATGGAATAATAATTGGCGTTTCATTTACAATCTTTTCTTAATTAATTCTTAGCTTTAAAACATTAAAAAATTCATTTAGTGAACAACAAAGTACATCTTCATTGTAGACAAATAATGTAAATGTTAAAATCGTGTGTGTTTTAAAACTGACTTTCATATCCAATTCGGCAAATGTATGATGTTCTGTTGGTAGCCCAAAATTTATGTTGATCGTTCAAAACCCAAATGATATTTTATGGAATCCATCACATGTTAAAATTTTGCAAAGTGTCAAGTGATCAACTGAGGACAGGGATTGGGTAACATTACGTATACAGTATGTGTATTCAGAATTTGGGTGACCTCCGTCAGGATGGGTGACCTCAGCAATTGGTGTGACTTGGGGTCTGCTAAATAGATGTTTATTGTCTGTTCTTACAAACAGCAAAACTTTCTTGGTAGAATAATTTAGTTTCAAATAAATGATTTTTTAAAAATTAAATTAAAAGTTAATTTCTGCTGTGTATTTATAACACATAATTTAGAAAATACATCTATATAATAACCTGTTAATAATATACTTAATAGGTGCAATCGATTAAATACAATTAACAAACAGACTATTACCAGAGTTAATCAGGAACAGAGATAGTAATTGAGAGCACGGCTACAGTAAAGTTTATATACATACATGTAATATTTGCATTTTCTTTTAAATGGCAAAATGTTATTGTTTGAATGAATGTAAATTATGAATCATTTCATGAATCATATGAACATGTGATTTCTGTTTTTGGGTGCATAAGTTAAAAACTTCTTTACACGATATGTGATGCATTATTACATGTAACTCTTCCAGCCATGTTAAAATTAAAAAAACGTTTTAATTTTCAAATTTCATAGAGATTCATAAATTTTGATTAGAGAGAGAGAAAAAGAGAGTGAGAAAGAGGGACCAATATTCGATGATTTCTCACGGCAGGTGGTCAGAGCACGGGTGCTGTCACAGACAGGAAATGTTATTTAATAGTTATACACACACATTATCCCAGGTAGATATTTTCCTTAATTGTGCTGTACTTATGATTTTCAATGTACCTGTCTGAATTATTGAATTATGCATGTTTATATTTTCATGCGGTAAAGATCAAAAGCGGGAATGATTAATTTCTGAAAATAGCCGTTACGGCTACATGTATTACTTCATAAGTTCACATAAAATATGAGTTTTTTTAAAAGAGAGAGAGATAGATAGAGAGAGAAAGGTGTCTCAACATTCTATAAAATTTCTCACGGCACGTGATCCAAGCACGGGTGCTGACACAGACAGAAAGTGTTACGTAATAGTTATTCACACGCGTCTCATTTTCAATGTGTCTGAATTACGCATTATTTATGTTGTTTTCGAATATAGAGACGGTCTAGAGAGAGAGAGCGGAAAGTAGTTTATGAATTAAATAAGAGTCAGATTAAGAATAGAAAAAAACATACAAGTTGAGTTGATGCCTGCAGTAGCGTTCTTATAATAGTACATAGAGTAATTCTTATCTTTTTAAAATCTGGGACATATTTTCAACTGATCATACGGAAAAACAATAGTACAATGTACTTTAAACTATTACTAATATTCAAGTAAACATATGTACATGAATTGCGTAATAAATTGTTATGTTTGGTTTTCTTGTACAAAATACATGTAGTAATAGTTTTCTAGAAGTTTTTGTTAAAAAAATGAATTTTTCTGCTAATGATGTCTATATTTTATGGGAAGATGGAACAAGAACATTAAAGACAAGATTTGTCCTAAGGGGACCCTTATTTGAGCCATTGTTAAGATTGATTATGTGTCATATGTTTAGGGAAAATTGATAATCAGTAAAATGTGCATTATTTGTTTGGTTATACTGGTTCATATACATGAAACATTTCTTTCATTATAAAGAAATGAATTATTTTGCAAAATGTTAGTTAGAATCTGTTTAAACCTAGACGTCTTATAAATTGATGAGATGAGTCTATAGGGAATGTAAATTAAATTCAAACTCAATGATATGATTATTTAAATATATTGTTGTGTTTTTGGCAATTTCAAAATAGTTTGTAATATTAGATTTTCCTTTTTCGTGCATTAAAATAATAGAAATATGCAATTTCTGATAATGTTTTGTAAGTTTTTCCAAGGTCAGTATGCTCATCAAAGAAAATCATAGTCCTATTTTCAGACTTGCATTATAAGAGATTGTATGGAAAATTTTTGAAAATTGAAACTGCATCTGTCAACACTCAGATTAGATACATATTCAAGGTTTTATCCACAGATGATCTTCGCATGGCTATTTTCATTAACTGCAAGTAGAGAAGTTATTGTGTGTTTTATTCTTTTCAGACAGGTTCATACTTTAAGGTGACCAGCAAGGCTTTATGGGCCTCTTGTTTTATTGAATATGAAAGTTATTTGTTAATTAGAAAGGAATTAGGTATATCTTATAAAAAAAATGTATTGTCTTAAAATATCAGCTCAGGTGAGCTTTTCTGATCTCTTTTTGTCCAGCATCTGCTTGTCCATTTGTCTGTCCATCTCGTCTGTAACTTTTTACATTTTCACTTCTTCTTTAGACCCTCTGGGCCAATTTCAACCAAACTTGGCGACAGTCATTATAAGGTAAAGGGGATTCAAGTTTTTTTTAAATGAAGGGCGATGCCCTGTTTCAAAGGGAGAATTAAGAATTATCAAAAATTTGTTGGTATTTTAAAAAAAAATCTTCTCAAAATTGTTTGTCGAGAAAATTGAATCTTGTGTGGAAGCATCGTTAGGTAGTGTAGAATAAAGTTTGTTCAAATCATTATCCATGGGGGTAGGGTGGGGTCACAATGGGAGGTGGGCTAAGTTTTACATAAGAATATATAGAGAAAAGTTTTTTTTAAAATCTTCGTAAAAACAAATTGGCAAATAAAACTAACGTGTGTGGAAGCATCCTGAGGTAGTGTAGGTTCAGGTTTGTTTAAATCATGATCCCTGGGGGTAGGTTGGGGTCACAATTAGGGATCAAATATTAACAAGGAATTATTAAGAAAAAAACACTTTGTTTTAATGCATAACTGTATAATGATAATCTTCTTTTAAGCTTATGCAGGATATGTATATGTTTATGTCTGTGTTTTCAGACGCCAAAGAGAAAGGGCATGAATGAGAGGGTCAGACGATCAAAAAACAGGCAGAGAATGAGGGATGCAAGGCAGCAGCAGCCAATCTCTTCAGGCCATTCAACAGAACAGCCTTACCAAAGTTCTGCTACCTCTTGCGGGGAAGTAGAAGGAGCTGTCTCAGCTCCCCTTGGTTATCTTCCGGGGCAGGTTTCCATGGGGTTTCTTCTGAAGGAAGAAAAACCCCTGGCCAGGATGCAGGCCTCTCTTCGTGAGAGAATGCATCCAAATGCCCTGAGTTCTGCATCTTCTCAGGGAAGTCGTCTGTGTGCCCAAAGCGACGGCATGGCACCGTCCCCTGACTCCCCACAGTGGGTTTGTACCTCACCGAGGGTACCTGAGCCGGACACCGTGCACGTGTCTGGCTCAGCAGGACAGGCGCAGCTGGGTATGTCATCCTCCTTTAGTGGGGGTGAGTCCAGCAGGATACCAATTGATGCACCCAGAAACTTCAAATGAATCATTACATAGTCTGATCAGTCTATCTAGAGTTGAACCTCAATATGATGACTTCAATGCATATCCACTTTTAGAGGCTCTTCAAATTGCTCTTGCAGACACGGATGGCTGCTTTGTTTGCTTTGGTGGAAATACGTTTTTAATAGGGAAAAGAATGAAAGGGTTTTTTACGTTTGATTCCCATTCTAGATCTACTGAGGGGTATCTGAGTGAAAGTGGAAAGAGTACAAGGGTACTGTACAGGACAGTCCATGATTTATTCAATCATATTGTGACTTTGGCTAGGTCAATGGGATATTCTGAAACAGTGCAATGTGAAATAACTGGAGTGCTCTGTTCAATAAAACAATTTCAGTGTAGAGAAATTTCTGTTCATATGCAGCAAAACATAGAGTCTGTAAGTGTTATGGAAAATGCAAAGGTTGCAGACGTACATGTAGGAGAAAATTGCAATGCCACACCAAACACTCATTTTTCCAGACGTGATGACATTATGTTTGCAGTGAAAATAACTGTTTTGATTTTAAGCCTCTATCAGATGTGAAAAAACGACAGTTGTGCGAGTCATTTGGAATTTGTTGCTCATTTGTTAACAGTTCAAAATTCAATTCCACTAATCGAAACACCAATGTCTGTCCCCATTAAGGATCTACAGGACTGGCCCCTAAAATATTCAATCATTTGTATCTCAAAAATGAACAACAATTTTAGATAGGTGTAAGAAAAAAAAATGTTTGTATTTGTGATACCATTTCAAGGAAATCAAGAAAAAGGGGCTGGCCCCTTAAATTAGGGGCCAAGACACTCGTAAAATATAAATTAAAAATAACTTAAAAACGATAAAGATTCTGTAATGCATTATAGAAGCAAAGTTGTTGATCGTAACAATATATATCATGAAAAAAAAAAAAAAAAAAAAAAAAAAATAAAATATTCAATCATTTGTATCTCAAAATTGAACTACAATTTAAGATGGATGTAAGAGCAAAAAATGTTAGTATTTGTAAGACCGTTTCATGGAAATCAAGAAAAAGGGGCTGGCCCCTCTATTTAGGGGCCTAGATACTGTATAGTTATATATATATATATATATATATATATATATATATATATATATATATATATATATATACTATATAGCTGACCCCTAAAAGATTTAATCATTTATATTTCAAATGTGAACAACAATTTTAGATAGGTGTAAGAACAAAAATTGTTAGTATTCTTAAGACTTTTCCAAACAAATCAAGAAAAATTAATTAGTGGCCAAGAGACTCGTAAACTCTATTACAAATAACATAAAAACGATCAAGATTTTGTAATGCATTATAGAAGCAAAGTTGTTGATCATAACAATATCTATCTGAAAAAATCATTGCCACGCCCATTTATTACGTAGCTAGGGATTTTTAGGGGCCAAAATCATTTAATTTCGACGCTATATATTTAGAGAACGAGACATATTTTGTTAAGCATTGTAGAAGAGAAAATGTC
Source organism: Magallana nippona (assembly GCA_033439105.1). Taxonomy (NCBI): domain Eukaryota; kingdom Metazoa; phylum Mollusca; class Bivalvia; order Ostreida; family Ostreidae; genus Magallana; species Magallana nippona. The sequence continues at coordinate 2,397,990 of CM065919.1, read as the reverse complement.
TGCTTTGATGATTCTAATCGATTCCACTAATCAAAACACCAATGTCTGTCTCCATTAAGGATCTACAGGACTGGCCACTAAAAGATTCAATCATTAATATCTCAAAAATGAACAGCAATTTTAGATAGATGTAAAACAAAAATTGTTAGTATTCATTAGACCTTTCTAACAAAATCAAGAAAAAGGGGCTGGCCCCTTTAATTAGGGGCCAATACACTCGCAAACTCTATTACAAATAACTTAAACAGGATCAAGATTTTGTAATGCATTATAGAAGCAAAGTTGTTGATCATAACAATATCTATCAGAAAAAATTATTGCCACGCCCATTTATTACGTAACTAGGGATTTTTTGGGGCCAAAATCCTTAAATATTGACGCAATATATCTAGAGAAGGACACATATTTTGTTAAGCATTGTAGAAGAGAAAATGTCTGCATCGACAATTTTAATCCATTGCACTTATCAAAACACCAATATCTGTCCCCATTAAGGATTTACAGGGCTGACCCCTAAAAGATTCAATCATTTATATCTCAAAAATGAACAGCAATTTTAGGTAGGTGTAAAACAAAAATTGTTAGTATTCATTAGACTTTTCCAACAAAATCAAGAAAAAGGGGCTGGCCCCTTTAATTAGGGGCCAATACACTTGCAAACTCTATTACAAATAACTTAAAAACGATCAAGATTTTGTAATGCATTATAGAAGCAAAGTTGTTGATCATAACAATATCTATCAGAAAAAATTATTGCCACGCCCATTTATTACGTAACTATGCATTTTTAGGGGCCAAAGTCTTTAAACTTTGACGCAATATACCTAGAGAAGGAGACTTATTTTGTTAAGCATTGTAGAAGAGAAAATGCCTGCATTGATGATTCTTATCGATTCCACTAATCAAAACACCAATGTATGTCCCCATTAAGGATTTACAGGGCTGGCCCCTAAAATATTCAATCGTTTGTATCTCAAAAATGAACAACAATTTTAGATAGGTTTAAGAACAAAACATATTAGTATTCTTTAGACCTTTTCAAGGAAATCAAGAAAAAGTGGCTGGTCCTTTAAATTAGGGGCCAGGATACTCGTATACTCTATTACAAATAACTTAAAAACGATCAAGATTTTGTAATGCATTATAGAAGCAAAGTTCTTGATCGTAACAATGTCTGTTTGAAAAAACTCTTTGCCATACCCATTTATGACTTAATAAGAGATTTATAGGAGGCAAAGTCCTTAAACTTTTTAAAAATTTGAATGGAAGACCTACTCGTTACTCGTAACGAGATCTTAACTAGTTATTATTATTATTTTTTTCCAGATTTTGTGCACGCGATTTCTCGAAAACTATTCGACCGATCTGAACCATTTTTTCTCAGATGATGGGATGTGATTTGAATTTTATATGTTTTTGAAATTTTTGACGTCGTCACTTCCGGTACCGATTTATCGGTGATTTTGTTGTTTTTGACGACCATTTTTGTGCACGCATAAACTCAGAGACTATCAGAGATATGATTATGAAATGTTCAGGGTAGGTAGACTATAGTTTGAAGTTGTGTCTATTGTTTTTGTTTTACGTCAGTGGCCCCTTATTTTGGAGCTCGCCTAGGCTTGAAAATTGGGTACGAATTTTCATTCAAAATTTTCAGACGTTTTGATCTGTATCTTTTTATCAGTTAATATTTTGTTAAGACATATATAACAAAAGTGGTAGAGAATCAATAGTTCTTACCAACAAAATCAAGAAAAAGGGGCCAGCCCCTTTATTTAGGGGCCAAGACACTCGTAAACTCTATTACAAATAACTTAAAAATGATAAAGATTTTGTAATGCATTATAGAAGCAAAGTTGTTGATCGTAACAGTATATATCAGGAAAAATCATTGCCACGCCCATTTATTACGTAATTAGGGATTTTTAGGGGCCAAAGATCTCAAACTTTGATACAATTTATCTAAAGAACGAGACATATTTTGTTAAGCATTGTAGAAGAGAAAATATTTGTATTGATGATTTAAATCGATTCCACTAATCAAAACACCAATGTCTGTCCCCATTAAGGATCTAGAGGGCTGGCCCTTTTCAATAGGGGCCAATATATTCGTAAACTCTATTACAAATAACTTAAAAACGATAAAGATTTCGTAATGCATTATAAAAGCAAAGTTGTTGATCGTAACAATATCTATTAGAAAAAATCATTGCCACGCCCATTTATTACGTAACTAGGGATTTTAAGGGGTCAAAGTCCTTAAACTTTGACGCAATATACCTATAGAAGGAGACTTATTTTGTTTAACATTGTAGAAGAGAAAATATTTGTATTGATGATTCTAATCGATTCCACTAATCATAACACCAATGTATGTCCCCATTAAGGATTTACAGGGCTGGCCCCTAAAATATTTAATCGGTTGTATCTCAAAAATGAACAACAATTTTGGATAGGTTTAAGAACAAAAAATGTTAGTATTATTAAGAACTTTTCAAGGAAATCAAGAAAAAGGGGCTGGCCCTTTAAATTAGGGGCCAAGATACTCGTAAACTCTATTACAAACAACTTAAAAACGATCAAGATTTCGTAATGCATTATAGAAGCAAAGTTGTTGATCATAACAATATCTATCAGAAAAAATGATTGCCACGCCCATTTATTACGTAACTAGGGATATTTAGGGGCAAAATTCCTAAGACTTTGACGCAATATACCTAGAGAAGGGGGCTTATTTTGTTAAGCATTGTAGAAGAGAAAATGTCTGCATTGATGATTCTTATCGATTCCACTAATCAAAACACCAATGTATGTCCCCATTAAGGATTTACAGGGCTGGCCCCTTAAATATTCAATCGTTTGTATCTCAAAAATGAACAACAATTTTAGATAGGTTTAAGAACAAAAAATATTAGTATTCTTAAGACCTTTTCAAGGAAATCAAGAAAAAGGGGCTGGTCCTTTAAATTAGGGGTCAAGACACTCGTAAACTCTAATACAAATAACTGAAAAATGATAAAGATTTTATAATGCATTATAGAAGCAAAGTTGTCGATCGTAACAATATATATCAGGAAACATTATTGCCACGCCCATTTATTACGTAACGAGGGATTTTTAGGGACCAAAGTCCTTAAACTTTGATGCAATATACCTAGAGAAGGAGACTTATTTTGTTAAGCATTGTAGAAGAGAAAATGTCTGCATTGATGATTCTTATCGATTCCACTAATCAAAACACCAATGTATGTCCCCATTAAGGATTTACAGGGCTGGCCCCTAAAATATTCAATCGTTTGTATCTCAAAAATGAACAACAATTTTAGATAGGTTTAAGAACAAAACATGTTAGTATTATTAAGATCTTTTCAAGGAAATCAAGAAAAAGGGGCTGGCCCTTTAAATTAGGGGCCAAGATACTCGTAAACTCTATTACAAACAACTTAAAAACGATCAAGATTTCGTAATGCATTATACAAATAATGTTCTTGATCGTAACAATGTCTGTTTGAAAAACTCTTTGCCACACCCATTTATTACTTAATAAGAGATTTATTGGAGGCAAAGTCCTTAAACTTTTTAAAAAATTGAACGGAAGACCTACTCGTTACTCGTAACGAGATCGTATCTAGTTATTATTATTATTTTTTTTCTTCCCGATTTTGTGCAAGCGATTTCTCAGAAATGGTTGAACCGATTTACATCAAATTTTCAGATTTTGATAGGTATTGATCTGAACCTAGTTGGAAATTTTTTTTGTTGATGACGTCACTTCCTGTCTTGAGATATCGTGGATTTATCGTTTTCTATAGGGGTATTTTGTCGGGAGAACTCCTCTTTTACCATATTAGATATGATGTTGAACTTTTCAGGGCTGATAGACAAAAGACTGAAATAGTGTCTAATGGTCTTTAATCATGTTTATCTCAAAAAGCGCCTGAGCTCGAAAATTAAGATTGAAAAGGCGTCGTGATTTTTACTTGTTTTCTTGAAATATCTCTTTTCTCGAGAGAATTTTGATAAAACATATAGAACAAAAAACTAAATCAAATCAAGACCTTTCATTTGATATCATGAAAAAGGAGATGGCTCTTCAAATTAGGGGCCGATGGGGCTCTAAGGTCTTTTAGTAATAACTTTTAATTGTGAAATATTTCGTTATATATTATAGAAGCAATTATGTTTATCGTAACGTTGTTTATCTATACATGATACTTGTTTGCTCCTCTGTTACGTAATTAGGGATTTTTAGGGGTCAGAAGTCCAAAAATTTGATCATCAATATCTCAGAAAGGAAAAATATTTTGAAATACAGTAAAGAAGGAAAGATGTTTAAAATGATGTACTGAACATTATGCAATCTTCAATATTTCGTTAAACGACCCCTATAAGGAGATAAGGGTTTGGCCCCTAAAACGTTCTTTCCCATATATTTCAAGAACGGTAACGAATTTCTTAACACTTGTTGAACAAAATGTGTTTAGAATTACCGGTAAACGACCTTTTATTTGATATCAAGAAAAAGGCGCTGGCCCCTAAAATTAGGGGGACAAAAGGGATCTAAAGTTTATTATCTATAGCCCTTTACTGAGAGATATTTTGTGAAAGGTTATAGAAGGAAATTTGTTTATTTCACAGTTATGTATCCATGCAATGTAATGATTTTATCATGTGTTACATAATTAGGGGTTTTAGGGGTCAAGAGTCCAACATTTTGATCATCCATAACTCAGAAAGGAAAAATATTTTGAAATGCTGTACAGAAGAAAAGATGTTCAATATGATGTACTTAACAATATGCAGCATTCAAAATTTTGTTGAACGGACCCTTTAGGGAGATAAGGGATCGGCCCCTAAAACGTGTTCCCCATATATCTCAAGAACGGTAACAAATTTCTAAACACTTCTTGAACAAAATGTATTTAGAATTAAATGACCTTTCAATTGATATCAAGAAAAAGGGGCTTGCCCCTCAAATTAGGGGACCAGAGGGCTCTAAAATCTTTTATCTTTAGCCGTTTACTGCGAGATATTTTGTAATAGTTTATAAAAGCAAAATTAGGTATAATATGTTTATATATCCTAACAATATAATGATTTTCTCATGTGGTACCTAATTAGGTTTTTAGGGGCCAGAGGTTAAAAGTTTAATCTTTTCTATCTCAATTGGAAGAAATGCAAGTATTTAAAAAGCAACATAAGACATAACATATAAAAACAATACAGAAAAGCATTAGTACTTCACTACTTTTTCCAGTTCATGTTTTTTTGTCGAAAATCAAAGTCAATGATGTCATACCACCTTCTAATAATCGGACGGAAGACCTCCTCGTTGCTCGCAACGAGATCGTGTCTAGTTAAGGTCTTCCGTTTCCAACGGAAGACCTTATTGTTATTCTTCGGATTCTTTTTCTTTTTCTTCTTCTTTTTTTTTCTTACCACTTTTTGTGCACGCAATATCTCAGAAATGGCTCGACCGATTTGCACGAAATTTTCAGATCTTACTAACTATGTTCTGAACCTTATCGGAAATTTTTTTGGTTGATGACGTCATTTCCGTTTTTGAGATATTGGCATTTTAAGGATTTTTAGGTGGTTGGTTTGTCCAAGAGTGTTCTCATAAACTACAAATGATATCGATTTTAAACTTTCAGGGATGAAAGACAAAAGATTGTTAATCTGAACAAAAGCATTCTTATTTGCCTAGCACAAGAAACCCTGGAGCTCGGTGGGGCTCGAAAAATGGAATTGAAAAAGCGTCGTTTTTTTGCATGGTTTTCTTTGTTTATCTCTTTTCGCAGAAATATTTTGTGAAAACATGTAGAGCAAATAAAGTTTATAATTCCAAGAGCTTTCGTTTGACATCAAGAAAAAGGGGCTGGCCCCTCAAATTAGGGGCCAAAGTTTTTTGAAAGTCTTCGCAGGATAACTAAAAAACGGTTGGGATTTCAAGATGGCTGTCGCTGAAAAAGTTGTTCATTTTGATCTTATCAAAGTCGTTACAATAAAATTTTGTTCGGGTATTGCGTAATACGAGAGTAAAAAGCTTGACCTAATTGTTAACACGTACCTGTTTTCATGTGAAAAGTGCATGTTTTTGTCTGCATAACTGACACAAGTTACAACAGAAAGTGTAATAGCTTACCTATATGTTGCTAAAATTAATTATAAAAAGAGAGTATCGATGTTTTTCTTACAGGTGATACGTGAGGATCATTAGTCACTTTTGTTTAGTTTTTGTAATGGACAATCATTCAAAGCCGAGAAAGAGAAAGAGATAGTCGCGGACATACATTCTTATTCTATTCAAGTGAAACACAGAACAACTTCTACAAAAAATGTTTAAAATTTGTTTTAAAATCATTTTTAGAAGCCTGGGTTGTATGTGAAATCACGTACCAATTCCTCACCCGCGACCGAAGAGATTATTGATCGGCTGCTAGCTAGCAGCCACCGGTTATCTAATACACACCATTCGCGTCTTGCATGCATAAGTTTATTTATATAGCGGCTTACACAAAGAACTATGGTATAAGATATATTAAATGTAAATTAAGGAGAAAAGAGTAACCTCTTAACCCATAAATTTAATGTTACCTCTGTTATTTGTAAAACGGGGTCTTTATGCGTATAACTGACATAAAGCTACCATAGACAGTATACCAGCTTACATACGGAAAGTGTATATACATTCTCATTCTCTTCTAGTGAAACACATTATGGATAAAAGAACTTATACTATGCAATACATTTGAGACGCATTTAAAATCTAGCTGGATTCCGAGCTGTGTATGTAAACAATTACGCATCAGATTCCTTGGCCGCGGCCAAAGAAATAGGTCGCGGCTGGACTAGCGAGCGGTCTGCTGTTATCCAATACACAACATTTGCGTTTTGCTGGGATGCACACATTGGTTTATTTATTTAGCTGCAAACACAAGGAATTCCGATGTTAACGATATTAAAGAGTAAACAAAAAAAATTATACCTTAACCTACGAGGTTATAATGTTTTAGTTTTATAATTTAAAAACGATATATAGTATGACTGTCATTGAAAAGAGGTGTTCTATGTGATCTTGTCTATGTCATAAAATAAGTTTTATTGTTGGGAAAATATTCCGTCATTTAAAACCAACCACGTTGGGTCTACATTTACGTAACACATCAATCGCACATGGCCGAAGAGATACCGCGCTAGTGGACAAGCGAATCGCTGTGGTCTAAGACACAGGCTTCTCGTGTTTCTACGTTATCACACGTACAGTTCATTGAATTGTTTTTATTTTGAATTATATTGGTTAAAGATGCATCAAACTTTTGATTTAGCATTGATTTAAATCACAGTGCGTAAAATTAAAAGAAACTGCCATCAAATGAATATAATACAACGTTTTACAGTCGTACGAGTTGAAAAATAAATTAGTCTATTTCTGACATTTTTGCTGCTGAGAATTTAATGCATTACACTTCCCACATCTATATAGGCGATATTCACAACATGATTATTCCAACACAAACATCTTATGTATCTGTAATCTGTGATAATTCATTTGGCTAACAAAATATTAGGAGTCTTTATATATGAGTTCTGAGAGAGAGAGAGAGAGAGAGAGAGAGAGAGAGAGAGAGAGAGAGAGAGCATGCATGAATTTAGCAGGGTATAGTAAGTAAAGTGAGTTGAAAACGCGTTCGAGATAAGGCAGTATAAGTGTTACAATGTTACATGCTTGCGGTAGGTGCAGGCACGATAAAACTTACCGATGCCCGCTAATACGGAAGGAATTGAAGGAATCAGTGATTATTTCTTTAATATACCAATGCATTCTTTTAACAAGTTTGATTTACATTCAGGCCGTAAAAGAATAATGGTCACACGAACACTATTGGTTTAACCTCTTCTGAATGGTAGTCCGAATCATTAAAAAGCATACGCATTGCTGATTTTATTCTTTCATTTTAATTAAATTACATTTTTTTGTTATTGATTATCAAAGAATATGTGAGTTTTAAAAACAGTTTATTAACATTCGGTAAGTAAAAGTTTTGTTTAGATTCGGACAGGCGAAGAGCGAGTAGAGGACACATGATTATAAATACTACTTAGTAGATTACGGAGATTTTCAAATCGACCGGACTTCTGCATATGCGTTGCACGTACACTCGAATACTTGATACATATATATTTTAATAAAACGTCTGTATGCTGTATTATTATTTGCTGTCTGATCAGGACTGTTCTTCCCAAAAAGAAGCGCACGGCGATCGCGTAATGAATGTTCTGTATATACATGCTTGTATATATTTTTAAAAAATTTTTAACGTTTAACTCAGCAAAATTGTAGAGGTCATGGAGTCAAAAAGCAAAACAAAATAATTTGCCAATTAGGCAATAGTAGTTATTCAATGCCTATGATTAATAACTTGAATAAATATGAATTTACAAGCCCCCCCCCCCCCCCCCCCCCCCCCTTGTTAAGAGATTCCGTGTCTTGTATTCTTTTTGTTCTTTTATTAACGATTTTTGTGCACGCGATTTCTCGGAAATGACTCAAATTTTGTTAAACGGCCCTGATAAGAAGATAAAAGGATGGCCCCTAAAATTTCTTTCTCAAATATATCAAGAACGGTCTCAAATTTCAAACACTGGTTGAATAACATACAACTCATTTTGTGCAAACTCTATACGTATGAAATAGCAAAATTTTCTTGTAATTTAAATGATTTTTTTCAAAGTAATAACAGTTTAATTTTTTCACAAATTACGCTTTGTGAAATCTAAAAAAATTCTTAATCTATCACTAAAATTACTAATTTTTGACGGCCCATGCAGTAAGTATTGCTAACCGAGCCTTTCGTTCAACAGCACATTGATTGTGAAGATTCCAGCGTTGTTTACAACAAAAGGATAAAAAGACCACGAATTGTAACATATTTGGCTGTAAAGGATTTAAAAGAGATGGATACAAAACACAAGTGCGAATATATCTAGTAAAGATAAAAATGATTAATCTACATTTGTCATAAATACATCATTTTATCATAAGAATATTTTAACATTTAGATCCGCCGAAAATTTTCATTTCCTTTCATTGTTTGATGCCTGATTTGAAATAACGTTTCGATGTCGTACCAAGTGGAGAAATTTCTTAAAGCTGAATGTTCCGATTTTTCGGCCATTACAGTATCAAATGTTACCATGCAAACCAAATGAATTATCTTAGAAAGTTATAGACTTTCGCCTATTTACACAGAATTGATTTTCTTTTAACGTTAGAAATATTCAAAGTAAATAAAAATAATTCTTGGGGGCGTACAAAAATTCCCCCAAAAATACATCATGGGAATGTTTAAAAAAGGTAACCGTTTGATTTCCTCCCCCGAATGATTGGGTTTATTCAACCTGCAAATTATGCATCGATTGTAAACAACGTAAACTTTAGAATTATTAGTGAACAAATGTACACTGCTTTATTTTTTTCAAATAGCCATGCTGTTTATTTTATTTGTTAAAATAGATCATATAAAAGAGGACAGATGTCAAAGTCGTAATACAATCATACTCGCTTCGACGTATGGGGCGAGTATAAATACGAAGCGAAATAGCGCGAAACCCTTTTATGTCGTTTATTTTGTAAATAAATTTTGTACATTGTAAAACTTGTCTTATCTGGAGGAGTTTGGTTCTGAAAAATAAGGGTAGATTAGACAACATCCGATTTGGAGGACATTGTTGCAAATTAATTTCAGTATTTAATGCAGTAGGTCTTGATCGTCTATTCTTGCAAAATTTTCAATTCTTCTGAAATATATTAGACCTAATCGATCGTGATTACGGTACCAATTTTCATTTTTTTTTTCTTGGAAAACAAATAGTCCATAAAGGAGTACATACAATGGTAATACTTTTTCAAAGTCATCGTAATTGATATTTTCAAGCATTCGATTAACCTGAAAAGTCCGACACATGATAAGTACATGACATTGGCCAACAGGTGGCTGATTACGTAACGGCGAGGTTGAATATTTATATAGATGAGAATTTAGTAAAGAATGGAGCATTTTGACAGAATAAAATGTAACTCTGTAAGTGTAGCCATACAACGGGGATAGCATACGATATCGGCAGTCTTACTACCGCGGTATCCTAAATCACGGCCTGAAAAAAAAATGGGATGAACTATAATCTCATTACCTAATTTTCGCAAAAAAAAGAATGCGTATTTATTTATAACAAGACTTAACGGAATATACTGAAATGAATTACTAGTTTGGATCTACTATAGTATATTCACAGTTGTTTAAATCAATAGCAACGACAGGAAAATTGCCGATCGATCGATAAGTGGCCGGATTACGGGAGATAACTCTCACTAATCATTAGCAGTCAATTCTTTACATCGCGGCCGGTTTACAGAATAGACAAGGTCTGGATTGCACAACATTTTTTAAAAATAAAATGCTAGGAAAATGCCAAGGGACTGAATAATGTCGCCGGATTGGACAACATGCCGGAATGCACAGCATCCGGATTCAACAAGTTTTAATATGTACATCATTTTTTCATTGAAACAGAGACAATTTTAAATTTTAAATTTGAGTCGATATGATAAAACATTTTGAATTGCGGACCATCTTTAACACGCAATTTGCGAGCTTATTTTTTTTGGCAGTAAAAAGATTCAAACTTTCAGTTTTTATGCACATGTTCAATTTTTTTATTGAACTGTTTTTAAAATAAGAGCCCAGAATGGTCTAAAGTCTTTACTCCGTACCTATACAATATACATGTAATAATTTTAATATACTATGTTGTTAAGGATTTACAGGACTAGAAGTCCAGAATTTTGATCATTCTTTTGTAAAAAAGAGAAATATTTGTGAAATTGTTGTACGAGTAAAGATGCTAAGAACTATGTACATTTATATATACTATGTGTATAACAATAGACAACCCTCAAAATTTCGCTAAAAGGAGAAAATCGACCCCAACGTTCTTTCCCAGATACATGTATCTCAATAATGGTAACTGATTTCTAAACACTTTTTGAACCAAATGCATTTAAAACAAAAATAAATTTCCTTTTACATAACCAAGGTCTAGTCCTTTAAATTATGAGCCAATTGATTTGAAGACAATCATGGCTTTTAATTTCTGAATATTTTGTAACATGAATGATATATTTAACAATGTACAGTCATCAAAATTGTTAGATGGCCCGATAAAAAGTCGGCCCCAAACAAGGTCTTTCTCAGATATCTCAAAAACGGTCACTTTCTCAATGCTTGTTGAATAAAATTGGCATCAAATAAAAAAAGTCCTTTAATTTGATATCAAGAAAAATTGACAAGCCCCTAAACTAAAGGGCCAAAAGGGATCTAAAGCTATTCATCAATAGCTCTTACACTTCATACAGAAACGCCTCATATCCTTTAAATGTAGCCCCACCCACATTTTCATGTTTCGTTTTCGAATAGCAAAAGTAAAGGTCTTATCACATCTGATGAGAATCGGACGGAAGACCTCCTCGTTGCTCGCAACGAGATCGTGTCTAGTTATTATTCTTTTTTTTCTTAACACTTTTCTTTAAACTCAAATATCTCAGACATGGTACAACGGATTTTTATGAAATTTTGACAGGTAATAAAGAATATTAAGATCTTTTAAAAAGTACATTTTCGTTGATGAAGTCACTTCCGGTCGGCCGATATATTCGTTTATCTTTTTTTAAAAAGTGATTTTGTCCTACCTTTTTCTCAAAAACGATTAAGGGTAGAAAATTGAAAATTTCAGGAATGATAGATTTTTGAATTCTTAGATGCCATCAGGTACAAACATGATCGTCCGTCACTTCCGGTCCACGCAAACGGCATTTTTCGAAAAATTGCGTTTTAAAAATTTTTCAAATTAAAAGATTTGGATTTTTTTTTCATTAAAATATATTCTAAACGTATCCAATTTTAATATGAACAGGTCGTCCGTCACTTCCGGTCGTCACCGGAAGTGATTCCAAAATTTGGAATTTTAAAACACATTCATTTTGTAGACATTTTTGTGCTAAATACAAAACTGAAAACCGTTTTGAAATCGGACTATGCATTGCAGAGATTTTGCAGTTTAAAAATGACCTTTTCCGGAAATCTTAATTTTGCAATGCAGGTCTAAAAATCAGCCTAAAAGAAAATTAATATACCAACTCGTACTAAATCTGAATCGGAAAATTGTTAATTCGTACCTTATGATTAGGTCGTCCTTTACATTTCCGGGTTTTGTTAAGTCGTACATAAAATCATTCGGGCTTTTAGTTAAGGCGTTTCATTAGATTTTTGGATTATAATAAAATCATTGTATTTGAAATGGTTTTACCTAATCAGATTGATCTATTGAATTTAAGATTTAAAATAATGTCAACATATTAATTTGACTCTGTCATTGATTCATAATCAAACGGAAGACCCACTCGTTGCTCGCAACGAGATCCTGTCTAGTTATTATTATTATTATTATTCTTATTTTTTTTTCCAAATTTTGTGCAGACGATTTCTCAGAAACTATTCAACCAATTTCGACCATTTTTTCACAGATGATGAGACGTGATCTGAATTTTATATGTTTCTGAAATTTGCGTTGTCGTCACATCCGGTACCGAGTTACGGCCGATTTTGTCATTTTTTTCGACCCATTTTGTGCAGAGCTGATCTCAGAAACTATTAGACATATGACAACGAAATTTTCAGGATAGGTAGACCATAGTTTGAAGTTGTGCACTATTATGTTGTTTTACGCCAGTGGCGCCATTTCTTGGAGCTCGCCTAGGCACGAAAATTGGGTACGAATTTTGAATCAAAATTTTTGTACGTTTTGGTCTGAATCTTTTGATCAATTGATATTTTGTTAAGACATATATAACAAAAGTGGTAGAGAATCAAAAGTTCTTTCCAATAAAATTAAAAAAAAGGGGCTGGCCCCTTTAATTAGGGGCCAATAAAATCGTAAACTCTATTACAAATAACTTAAAAAGGATCAAGATTTTGTTTTGCATTATAGAAGCAAAGTTGTTGATCATAACAATATCTATCAGAAAAAATGATTGCCACGCCCATTTATTACGTAACTAGGGATTTTTGGGGACCAAAAACCTTAAAGTTTGACGCGATATATCTAGAGAAGGAGACATATTTTGTTAAGCATTGTAGAAGAGAAAATGTCTGCATTAATGATTTTAATCGATTGCACTTATCAAAACACCAATATCTGTCCCCATTAAGGATTTACAGGGCTGACCCCTAAAAGTTTCAATCATTTATATCTCAAAAATGAACAACAATTTTAGATAGGTGTAAAAACAAAAATTGTTAGTATTCATTAGATCTTTCCAACAAAATCAAGAAAAAAGGGCTGGCCCCTTTAATTAGGGGCCAATACACTCGCAAACTCTATTACAAATAACTTAAAAATGATCAAGATTTTGTAATGCATTATAGAAGCAAAGTTGTTGATCATAACAATATCTATCAGAAAAAATGATTGCCACGCCCATTTATTACGTAACTAGGGATTTTTAGGGGCCAAAGTCCTTAAACTTTGACGCAATATACCTAGAGAAGGAGACTTATTTTGTTAAGCATTGTAGAAGAGAAAATGTCGGCATTTATGATTCTAATCGATTCCACTAATCAAAACACCAATGTATGTCCCCATTAAGGATTTACAGGGCTAGCCCCTAAAATATTCAATCGTTTGTATCTCAAAAATGAACAACAATTTTGGATAGGTTCAAGAACAAAAAATGTTAGTATTCTTAAGACCTATTCAAGGAAATCAAGAAAAAGGGGCTGGCCCTTTAAATTAGGGGCCACGATACTCGCAAACTCTATTACAAATAACTTAAAAATGATCAAGATTTTGTAATGCATTATAGAAGCAAAGTTGTTGATCATAACAATATCTATCAGAAAAAATGATTGCCACGCCCATTTATTACGTAACTAGGGATTTTTAGGGACCAAAGTCCTTAAACTTTGACACAATATACCTAGAGAAGGAGACTTATTTTGTTAAGCATTGTAGAAGAGTAAATGTCTGCATTGATGATTCTCATCGATTCCACTAATCAAAACACCAATGTATGTCCCCATTAAGGATTTACAGGACTGGCCCCTAAAATATTCAATCGTTTGTATCTCAAAAACGAACAACAATTTTAGATAGGTTTAAGAACAAAAATTGTTAGTATTCTTAAGACCTGTTCAAGGAAATCAAGAAAAAGGGGCTGGCCCTTTAAATTAGGGGCAACGTAACTCGCAAACTCTATTACAAATAACTTAAAAACGATCAAGATTTTGTAATGCATTATAGAAGCAAAGTTGTTGATCATAACAATATCTATCAGAAAAAAATGATTGCCGCGCCCATTTATTACGTAACTAGGGATTTTTAGGGACCAAAGTCCTTAAACTTTGACGCAATATACCTAGAGAAGGAGACTTATTTTGTTAAGCATTGTAAAAGAGAAAATGTCGGCATTGATGATTCTTATCGATTCCACTAATCAAAACACCAATGTATGTCCCCATTAAGGATTTACAGGGCTGGCCCCTAAAATATTCAATCCTTTGTATCTCAAAAATGAACAACAATTTCAGATAGGTTTAAGAACAAAACATGTTAGTATTCTTTAGACCTTTTCAAGGAAATCAAGACAAAGTGGCTGGTCCTTTAAATAAGGGGCCAGGATACTCGTATACTCTATTACAAATAACTTAAAAACGATCAAGATTTTGTAATGCATTATAGAAGCAAAGTTCTTGATTGTAACAATGTCTGTTTGAAAAAACTCTTTGCCATACCCATTTATTACTTAATAAGAGATTTATAGGAGGCAAAGTCCTTAAACTTTTTAAAAAACTGAACGGAAGACCTACTCGTTACTCGTAACGAGATCTTATCTAGTTATTATTATTTTTTTTCCAAATTTTGTGCACGCGATTTCTCGAAAACTATTCGACCGATTTCAACCATTTTTTCACAGATGATGGGACGTGATATGAATTTAATTTTTTTTGATATTTTTCCCGTCGTCATTTCCGGTCCCGATTTACGGCCGATTTTGCATATTTTAACGATCTATTTTGTGCAGAGCTGATCTCAAAAACTATAAGAGGTATAACTATGAAATTTTCAGGAAAGGTAGTCTATAGTTTGAAGTTGTGCACTATTATGTTGTTTTACGCCAGTGGCGCCTTTTCTTGGAGCTCGCCTAGGCTCGAAAATTGGGAACGAATTTTCAATCAAAATTTTCATACGTTTTGATCTGTATCTTTTTATTAGTTGATATTTTGTTAAGATATATATAACAAAAGTGGTAGAGTACCACTAGTTCTTTCCAACAAAATCAAGAAAAAGGGGCTAGCCCCTTTTTTTAGGGGCCAAGACACTTGTAAACTCTATTACAAATAAATGAAAAATGATAAAGATTTTGTAATGCATTATAGAAGCAAAGTTGTTGATCGTAACAATATATATCAGGAAAAATTATTGCCACGCCCATTTATTACGTAATTAGGGATTTTTAGGGGCCAAAGTTCTCAAACTTTGATACAATATATCTAGAGAACGAGACATATTTTGTTAAGCATTAGAGAAGAGAAAATACTTGTATTGATGATTTAAATCGATTTCACTAATCAAAACACCAATGTCTGTCCCCATTAAGGATCTAGAGGGCTGGCCCCTAAAATATTCAATCATTTGTATCTCTAAAATGAACGACAATTTAAGATGGGTGTAAGAACAAAAAATGTTACTATTTTTAAGACATTTTCAGGGAAATCAAGAAAAATGGGCTGGCCCCTTTAATTAGGGGCCTAGATACTCGTAAACTCTATTACAAATAACTGAAAAATGATAAAGATTTTGTAATGCATTATAGAAGCAAAGTTGTTGATCGTAACAATATATAACAGGAAAAATCATTGCCACGCCCATTTATTACGTAATTAGGGATTATTAGGGGCCAACGTTCTCAAACTTTGATACAATATATCTAGAGAACAAAACATATTTTGTTAAGCATTGTAGAAGAGAAAATACTTGTATTGATGATGTAAATTGATTTCACTAATCAAAACACCAATGTCTGTCCCCATTAAGGATCTAGAGGGCTGGCCCCTAAAATATTCAATCGTTTGTATCTCAAAAATGAACAACAATTTCAGATAGGTTTAAGAACAAAAAATGTTAGTATTATTAAGACCCTTTTAAAGAAATCCAGAAAAAGGGGCTGGCCCTTTAAATTAGGGGCCAAGATACTCGTAAACTCTATTACAAATAACGTAAAAACGATCAAGATTTTGTAATGCATTATAGAAGCAAAGTTGTTGAACATAACAATATCTATCAGAAAAAAGATTGCAACGCCCTTTTATTACGTAAATAGGGATTTTCGGGGCCAACGTCCTTAAACTTTGATGCAATATACCTAGAAAAGGAGACTTATTTTGTTAAGCATTGTAGAAGAGAAAATGTCTGCATTGGTGATTCTTATCGATTCCACTACTCAAAACACCAATGTATGTCCCCATTAAGGATTTACAGGGCTGGCCCCTAAAATATTCAATCGTTTGTATCTCAAAAATGAACAACAATTTTAGATAGGTTTAAGAACAACAAATGTTAGTATTCTTAAGACCTTTTCAAGGAAATCAAGGAAAAGGGGCTTGCCCTTTAAATTAGGGGCCAAGATACTCGTAAACTCTATTACAAATAACTTAAAAACGATCAAGATTTTGTAATGAATTATAGAAGCAAAGTTGTTGATCATAACAATATCTATCAGAAAAAATGATTGCCACGCCCATTTATTACGTAACTAGGGATTTTAGGGGCCAATATCCTAAGACTTTGATGCAATATACCTAGAGAAGGAGACTTATTTTGTTAAGCATTGTAGAAGAGAAAATGTTTGCATTGATGATTCTAATCGATTCCACTAATCAAAACACCAATGTATTGTCCCCATTTAAGGATTTACAGGGCTAGCCCCTTAAATATTTAATCGTTTGTATCTCAAAAATGAACAACAATTTAAGATAGGTTTAGGAACAAAAAATGTTAGTATTCTTAAGACCTTTTCAAGGAAATCAAGAAAAAGGGGCTGGTCCTTTAAATTAGGGGCCAAGATACTCGTATACTCTATTAGAAATAACTTAAAAACGATCAAGATTTTGTAATGCATTATAGAAGCAAAGTTCTTGATCGTAACAATGTCTGTTTGAAAAACTCTTTGCTACACCCATTTATTACTTAATAAGAGATTTATAGGAGGCAAAGTCCTTAAACTTTTTAAAAAATTGAACGGAAGACCTACTCGTTACTCGTAACGAGATCGTATCTAGTTATTATTATTCTTTTTTTCCACAAATTTTGTGCACGCGATTTCTCAAAAACTACTAGACCGATCTTATTCATTTTTTCATAGATGATTTAACCTGAACTGAATTTATTTTTGTTGTTGAAATTTTAGCTGACGTCACTTCCGGTACGAGTTACGGCCGATTTTGTAATTTTTTACGACTCATTTTGTGCAGAGCTGATCTCAGAAACTATTAAATATATGACTACGAAATTTTCAGGATAGGTAGACCATAGTTTGAAGTTGTGCACTATTATGTTGTTTTATGCCAGTGGCGCTATTTCTTGGAGCTCGCCTAGGCACGAAAATTGGGTACGAATTTTGAATCAAAATTTTTGTACGTTTTGGTCTGCATCTTTTTATCAGTTGATATTTTGTTAAGACATATATTATAGAAGTTGTAGAGGATCAAACGTTCTTTCCAACAAAATCCAGAAAAAGGGGTTGGCCCCTTTAATTAGGGGTCAATACACTCGTAAACTCTATTACAAATAACTTAAAAACGATCAAGATTTTGTAATGCTTTATAGAAGCAAAGTTGTTGATCATAACAATATATATCAGAAAAAATGATTGCCACGCCCATTTATTACGTAACTAGGGATTTTTGGGGGCCAAAAACCTTAAAGTTTGACGCGATATATCTAGAGAAGGAGACATATTTTGTTAAGCATTGTAGAAGAGAAAATGTCTGCATTAATGATTTTAATCGATTGCACTTATCAAAACACCAATATCTGTCCCCATTAAGGATTTACAGGGCTGACCCCTAAAAGTTTCAATCATTTATATCTCAAAAATGAACAACAATTTTAGATAGGTGTAAAAACAAAAATTGTTAGTATTCATTAGATCTTTCCAACAAAATCAAGAAAAAAGGGCTGGCCCCTTTAATTAGGGGCCAATACACTCGCAAACTCTATTACAAATAACTTAAAAATGATCAAGATTTTGTAATGCATTATAGAAGCAAAGTTGTTGATCATAACAATATCTATCAGAAAAAATGATTGCCACGCCCATTTATTACGTAACTAGGGATTTTTAGGGGCCAAAGTCCTTAAACTTTGACGCAATATACCTAGAGAAGGAGACTTATTTTGTTAAGCATTGTAGAAGAGAAAATGTCGGCATTTATGATTCTAATCGATTCCACTAATCAAAACACCAATGTATGTCCCCATTAAGGATTTACAGGGCTAGCCCCTAAAATATTCAATCGTTTGTATCTCAAAAATGAACAACAATTTTGGATAGGTTCAAGAACAAAAAATGTTAGTATTCTTAAGACCTATTCAAGGAAATCAAGAAAAAGGGGCTGGCCCTTTAAATTAGGGGCCACGATACTCGCAAACTCTATTACAAATAACTTAAAAATGATCAAGATTTTGTAATGCATTATAGAAGCAAATTTGTTGATCATAACAATATCTATCAGAAAAAATGATTGCCACGCCCATTTATTACGTAACTAGGGATTTTTAGGGACCAAAGTCCTTAAACTTTGACACAATATACCTAGAGAAGGAGACTTATTTTGTTAAGCATTGTAGAAGAGTAAATGTCTGCATTGATGATTCTCATCGATTCCACTAATCAAAACACCAATGTATGTCCCCATTAAGGATTTACAGGACTGGCCCCTAAAATATTCAATCGTTTGTATCTCAAAAACGAACAATAATTTTAGATAGGTTTAAGAACAAAAATTGTTAGTATTCTTAAGACCTGTTCAAGGAAATCAAGAAAAAGGGGCTGGCCCTTTAAATTAGGGGCAACGTAACTCGCAAACTCTATTACAAATAACTTAAAAACGATCAAGATTTTGTAATGCATTATAGAAGCAAAGTTGTTGATCATAACAATATCTATCAGAAAAAAAATGATTGCCACGCCCATTTATTACGTAACTAGGGATTTTTAGGGACCAAAGTCCTTAAACTTTGACGCAATATACCTAGAGAAGGAAACTTATTTTGTTAAGCATTGTAAAAGAGAAAATGTCGGCATTGATGATTCTTATCGATTCCACTAATCAAAACACCAATGTATGTCCCCATTAAGGATTTACAGGGCTGGCCCCTAAAATATTCAATCCTTTGTATCTCAAAAATGAACAACAATTTCAGATAGGTTTAAGAACAAAACATGTTAGTATTCTTTAGACCTTTTCAAGGAAATCAAGACAAAGTGGCTGGTCCTTTAAATAAGGGGCCAGGATACTCGTATACTCTATTACAAATAACTTAAAAACGATCAAGATTTTGTAATGCATTATAGAAGCAAAGTTCTTGATTGTAACAATGTCTGTTTGAAAAAACTCTTTGCCATACCCATTTATTACTTAATAAGAGATTTATAGGAGGCAAAGTCCTTAAACTTTTTAAAAAACTGAACGGAAGACCTACTCGTTACTCGTAACGAGATCTTATCTAGTTATTATTATTTTTTTTCCAAATTTTGTGCACGCGATTTCTCGAAAACTATTCGACCGATTTCAACCATTTTTTCACAGATGATGGGACGTGATATGAATTTAATTTTTTTTTGATATTTTTCCCGTCGTCATTTCCGGTCCCGATTTACGGCCGATTTTGCATTTTTTAACGATCTATTTTGTGCAGAGCTGATCTCAAAAACTATAAGAGGTATAACTATGAAATTTTCAGGAAAGGTAGTCTATAGTTTGAAGTTGTGCACTATTATGTTGTTTTACGCCAGTGGCGCCTTTTCTTGGAGCTCGCCTAGGCTCGAAAATTGGGAACGAATTTTCAATCAAAATTTTCATACGTTTTGATCTGTATCTTTTTATTAGTTGATATTTTGTTAAGATATATATAACAAAAGTGGTAGAGTACCACTAGTTCTTTCCAACAAAATCAAGAAAAAGGGGCTAGCCCCTTTTTTTAGGGGCCAAGACACTTGTAAACTCTATTACAAATAAATGAAAAATGATAAAGATTTTGTAATGCATTATAGAAGCAAAGTTGTTGATCGTAACAATATATATCAGGAAAAATTATTGCCACGCCCATTTATTACGTAATTAGGGATTTTTAGGGGCCAAAGTTCTCAAACTTTGATACAATATATCTAGAGAACGAGACATATTTTGTTAAGCATTAGAGAAGAGAAAATACTTGTATTGATGATTTAAATCGATTTCACTAATCAAAACACCAATGTCTGTCCCCATTAAGGATCTAGAGGGCTGGCCCCTAAAATATTCAATCATTTGTATCTCTAAAATGAACGACAATTTAAGATGGGTGTAAGAACAAAAAATGTTACTATTTTTAAGACATTTTCAGGGAAATCAAGAAAAATGGGCTGGCCCCTTTAATTAGGGGCCTAGATACTCGTAAACTCTATTACAAATAACTGAAAAATGATAAAGATTTTGTAATGCATTATAGAAGCAAAGTTGTTGATCGTAACAATATATAACAGGAAAAATCATTGCCACGCCCATTTATTACGTAATTAGGGATTATTAGGGGCCAACGTTCTCAAACTTTGATACAATATATCTAGAGAACAAAACATATTTTGTTAAGCATTGTAGAAGAGAAAATACTTGTATTGATGATGTAAATTGATTTCACTAATCAAAACACCAATGTC
Organism: Magallana nippona; assembly: GCA_033439105.1. Taxonomy (NCBI): domain Eukaryota; kingdom Metazoa; phylum Mollusca; class Bivalvia; order Ostreida; family Ostreidae; genus Magallana; species Magallana nippona. Next base: position 2,376,953 of record CM065919.1, on the reverse strand, counting down.
TGTCCCCATTAAGGATCTAGAGGGCTGGCCCCTAAAATATTCAATCGTTTGTATCTCAAAAATGAACAACAATTTCAGATAGGTTTAAGAACAAAAAATGTTAGTATTATTAAGACCCTTTTAAAGAAATCCAGAAAAAGGGGCTGGCCCTTTAAATTAGGGGCCAAGATACTCGTAAACTCTATTACAAATAACGTAAAAACGATCAAGATTTTGTAATGCATTATAGAAGCAAAGTTGTTGAACATAACAATATCTATCAGAAAAAAGATTGCAACGCCCTTTTATTACGTAAATAGGGATTTTCGGGGCCAACGTCCTTAAACTTTGATGCAATATACCTAGAAAAGGAGACTTATTTTGTTAAGCATTGTAGAAGAGAAAATGTCTGCATTGGTGATTCTTATCGATTCCACTACTCAAATCACCAATGTATGTCCCCATTAAGGATTTACAGGGCTGGCCCCTAAAATATTCAATCGTTTGTATCTCAAAAATGAACAACAATTTTAGATAGGTTTAAGAACAACAAATGTTAGTATTCTTAAGACCTTTTCAAGGAAATCAAGGAAAAGGGGCTTGCCCTTTAAATTAGGGGCCAAGATACTCGTAAACTCTATTACAAATAACTTAAAAACGATCAAGATTTTGTAATGAATTATAGAAGCAAAGTTGTTGATCATAACAATATCTATCAGAAAAAATGATTGCCACGCCCATTTATTACGTAACTAGGGATTTTAGGGGCCAATATCCTAAGACTTTGATGCAATATACCTAGAGAAGGAGACTTATTTTGTTAAGCATTGTAGAAGAGAAAATGTTTGCATTGATGATTCTAATCGATTCCACTAATCAAAACACCAATGTATTGTCCCCATTTAAGGATTTACAGGGCTAGCCCCTTAAATATTTAATCGTTTGTATCTCAAAAATGAACAACAATTTAAGATAGGTTTAGGAACAAAAAATGTTAGTATTCTTAAGACCTTTTCAAGGAAATCAAGAAAAAGGGGCTGGTCCTTTAAATTAGGGGCCAAGATACTCGTATACTCTATTAGAAATAACTTAAAAACGATCAAGATTTTGTAATGCATTATAGAAGCAAAGTTCTTGATCGTAACAATGTCTGTTTGAAAAACTCTTTGCTACACCCATTTATTACTTAATAAGAGATTTATAGGAGGCAAAGTCCTTAAACTTTTTAAAAAATTGAACGGAAGACCTACTCGTTACTCGTAACGAGATCGTATCTAGTTATTATTATTCTTTTTTTCCACAAATTTTGTGCACGCGATTTCTCAAAAACTACTAGACCGATCTTATTCATTTTTTCATAGATGATTTAACCTGAACTGAATTTATTTTTGTTGTTGAAATTTTAGCTGACGTCACTTCCGGTACGAGTTACGGCCGATTTTGTAATTTTTTACGACTCATTTTGTGCAGAGCTGATCTCAGAAACTATTAAATATATGACTACGAAATTTTCAGGATAGGTAGACCATAGTTTGAAGTTGTGCACTATTATGTTGTTTTATGCCAGTGGCGCTATTTCTTGGAGCTCGCCTAGGCACGAAAATTGGGTACGAATTTTGAATCAAAATTTTTGTACGTTTTGGTCTGCATCTTTTTATCAGTTGATATTTTGTTAAGACATATATTATAGAAGTTGTAGAGGATCAAACGTTCTTTCCAACAAAATCCAGAAAAAGGGGTTGGCCCCTTTAATTAGGGGTCAATACACTAGTAAACTCTATTACAAATAACTTAAAAACGATCAAGATTTTGTAATGCTTTATAGAAGCAAAGTTGTTGATCATAACAATATCTATCAGACAAAATGATTGCCACGCCCATTTATTACGTAACTAGGGATTTTAGGGTTCAAAATCCTTAAACTTTGATGCAATATATCTAGAGAAGGACACATATTTTGTTAAACATGGTAAAAGAGAAAATGTCTGCATTGATGATTCTAATCGATACCACTTATCAAAGCACCAATGTCTGTCCCCATTTAGGATCTACAGGGTTGGCCCCTAAAATACTCAATCGCTTGTATCTCAAAAATGAACAGCAATTTTAGATAGGTTTAAGAAACAAAAATATCAGTATTCTTAAGGCCTTTTCAATGAAATCTAGAAAAAGGGGCTGGCCCTTTAAATTAGGAGCCAACATACTCCTAAACTCCATTACAAATAACGTAAAATCGATCAAGATTTTATAAAGTATTATCAAAGCAAAGTTGTTGATTATGACAATATCTATCAGAAAAAATCATTGCCACACCCATTTATTACGTAACTAGGGATTTTTTGGGGCCAAAATCCGTACATTTTGACGCAATACATCTACAGAAGGAGACATATTGTGTTAAGCATTGTAGAAGAGAAAATGTCTGTATTGATGATTTTAATCGATTCCACTAATCAAAACACCAATGACTGTCCCCATTAGGGATTTACGTGGCTGACTCCTAAAAGATTTAATCATTTGTATTTAAAAAATGAACAACAATTTAAGATAGGTGTAAGAACAAAAAATGTTTGTATTCGAGACACCTTTGAATGAAGTCAAGAAAAAGGGGCTGACCCCTCAAATTAGGGTCCAAGAGACTCGAAAAGTCTATCACAAATATCTTAAAAGCGATCAAGATTTTGTGATGCACTATAGAAGCAAAGTTGTTGATCGTAACAATATCAGTTTGTAAAACTCATTCCAACACCCATTGGTGACGTAATTGGGGATTTTAGGGAACCAAAAGCTTAAATCTTTAATGTGCTGTATGTGAAAAAGCAAAAAACTTTGTAAAGCATTGTAAATGATATTGACAATCTTATACATTATCTGAAAGGGAGGAGGTGAGGGAGAATTATGAAATTTCATTGATATTTAATCATATCGTTTAAAAAATTGAACGGAAGACCTACTCGTTACTCGTAACGAGATCGTATCTAGTTATTATTAAGGTCTTCCGTTTCCAACGGAAGACCTTATTTTTTTCGTACTGTTTATTATTAAGGTCTTCCGTTTCCAACGGAAGACCTTATAGTTTTCGTACTGTTTCTTATTAAGGTCTTCCGTTTCCAACGGAAGACCTTATTGTTTTCGTACTGTTTATTATTATTATTAAGGTCTTCCGTTTCCAACGGAAGACCTTATTGTTTTCGTACTGTTTCTTATTATTATTAAGGTCTTCCGTTTCCAACGGAAGACCTTATTGTTTTCGTACTGTTTCTTATTATTATTATTATTATTATTATTTTTTTTTTCCACGAATTTTGTGCACGCGATTTCTCGAAAACTATCCAGCTGATTTCAGCCATTTTTTCACAGATGATGAGACGTGATCTGAATTTTATATGTTTTTGAAATTTGCGTTGTCTTCACTTCTGGTACCGAGTTACGGCCGATTTTGTAATTTTTGACGACCCATTTTGTGCAGAGCTGATCTCAGAAACTATTAGATACATGACAACGAAATTTTCAGGATAGGTAGACTATAGTTTGAAGTTGTGCACCATGTAGTTTTTATACGCCCGCGGCGCCATTTCTTGGAGCTCGCTATGGCTCGAAAATTGGGTACGGATTTTTAATCAAAATTTTCACACGTTCTGATCTGTATCTTTTTATCAGTTGATATTTTGTTAAGACATATATAACAAAAGTGGTAGAATTTTAAAAGTTCTTTTCACCGATATCAAGGAAAAGGGACTGGCCCCTTTTATTAGGGGCCAATACACTCGTAAACTCTATTACAAATAACTTAAAAACGATCAAGATTTTGTAATGCATGATAGAAGCAAAGTTGTTGATCATAACAATATCTATCAGAAAAAATGATTGCCACGCCCATTTATTACGTAACTATGGATTTTTAGGGGCCAAAATCCTTAAATGTTGATGCAATATATCTAGAGAAGGAGACATATTTTGTTAAGCATTGTAGAAGAGTAAATGTCTGCATTGATGATTTTAATCGATTGCACTTATCAAATCATTAATATCTGTCCCCATTAAGGATTTACAGGGTTGACCCCTAAAAGATTCAATCATTTATATCTCAAAAATGAACAACAATTTAAGATAGGTGTAAGAACAGAAATTGTTAGTATTCTTAAGACCTTTCCAACAAAATCAATAAAAAGGGGCTGGCCCCTTTAATTAGGGGCCAAGACACTCGTAAACTCTATTACAAATAACTTTAAAACGATCAAGATTTTGTGATGCATTATAAAAGCAAAGTTGTTGATCATAACAATATCTATCAGCAAAAATCATTGCCACGCCCATTTATTACGTAACTAGGGATTTTTAGGGGCTAAAATCCTTACATTTTGACGCAATATATCTAAAGAAGGAGACATATTTTGTTAAGCATTGTAGAAGAGAAAATACTTGTATTGGTGATTTAAATCGATTTCACTAATCAAAACACCAATGTCTGTCCCCATTAAGGATCTAGAGGGCTGGCCCCTAAAGAAAGTAATGAATTTTTCTGTTAATGATGTCTATATTTTATGGGAAGATGGAACAAGAACATTAAAGACAAGATTTGTCCTAAGGGGACCCTTATCCGAGCCATTGTTAAGATTGATTATGTGTCATATGTTTAGGGAAAATTGATAATCAGTAAAATGTGCATTATTTGTTTGGTTATACTGGTTCATATACATGAAACATTTCTTTCATTATAAAGAAATGAATTATTTTGCAAAATGATAGTTAGAATCTGTTTAAACCTAGACGTCTTATAAATTGATGAGATGAGTCAAAAGGGAATGTAAATTAAATTCAAACTCAATGATATGATTATTTAAATATATTGTGGTGTTTTTGGCAATTTTAAAATAGTTTGTAATATTAGATTTTCCTTTTTCGTGCATTAAAAAAATAGAAATATGCAATTTCTGATAATTTTTTGTAAGTTTTTCCAAGGTCAGTATGCTCATCAAAGAAAATCATAGTCCTATTTTCAGACTTGCATTATAAGAGATTGTATGGGAAATTTTTGAAAATTGAAACTGCATCTGTCAACACTCAGATTAGAAACATATTCAAGGTTTTATCCACAGATGATCTTCGCATGGCTATTTTCATTAACTGCAAGTAGAGAAGTTATTGTGTTTTCTTCTTTTCAGACAGGTTCATACTTTAAGGTGACCAGCAAGGCCTTATGGGCCTCTTGTTTTATTGAATATGAAAGTTATTTGTTAAGTAGAAAGGAATTAGGTATATCTTATAAAAAAAATTATTGTCTTAAAATATCAGCTCACCTGAACTGAAAGCTCAGGTGAGCTTTTCTGATCTCTTTTTGTCCAGCATCTGCTTGTCCATTTGCTTGTCCATCTCGTCTGTAACTTTTTACATTTTCACTACTTCTTTAGACCCTCTGGGCCAATTTCAACCAAACTTGGCGACAGTCATTATAAGGTAAAGGGGATTCAAGTTTTTTTAAATGAAGGGCGATGCCCTGTTTCAAAGGGAGAATTAAGAATTATCAAAAATTTGTTGGTATTTTTAAAAAAAATCTTCTCAAAATTGTTTGTCGAGAAAATTGAATCTTGTGTGGAAGCATCGTTAGGTAGTGTAGAATAAAGTTTGTTCAAATCATGATCCATGGGGGTAGGGTGGGGTCACAATGGGAGGTGGGCTAAGTTTTACATAAGAATATATAGAGAAAAGTTTTTTAAAATCTTCGTAAAAACAAATTGGCAAATAAAACTAACGTGTGTGGAAGCATCCTGAGGTAGTGTAGGTTCAGGTTTGTTTAAATCATGATCCCTGGGGGTAGGTTGGGGTCACAATTAGGGATCAAATTTTTACAAGGGATTATTAAGAAAAAAACAATATGTTTTAATGCATAACTTTATAATGATAATCTTCTTTTAAGCTTATGCAGGATATGTATATGTTTATGTCTGTGTTTTCAGACGCCAAAGAGAAAGGGCATGAATGAGAGGGTCAGACGATTAAAAAAACAGGCAGAGAATGAGGGATGCAAGGCAGCAGCAGCCAATCTCTTCAGGCCATTCAACAGAACAACCTTACCAAAGTTCTGCTACCTCTTGCGGGGAAGTAGAAGGAGCTGTCTCAGCTCCCCTTGGTTATGTTCCGGGGCAGCTTTCCATGGGGTTTCCTCTGAAGGAAGAAAAACCCCTGGCCAGGATGCAGGCCTCTCTTCGTGAGAGAATGCATCCAAATGCCCTGAGTTCTTCATCTTCTCAGGGAAGTCGTCTGTGTGCCCAAAGCGACGGCATGGCACCGTCCCCTGACTCCCCACCGTGGGTTTGTACCTCACCGAGGGTACCTGAGCCGGACACCGTGTACGTGTCTGGCTCAGCAGGACAGGCGCAGCTGGGTATGCCATCCTCCTTTAGTGGGGGTGAGTCCAGCAGGATACCAATTGATGCACCCAGAAACTTCAAATGAATCATTACCTAGTCTGATCAGTCTATCTAGAGTTGAACCTCAATATGATGACTTCAATGCATATCCACTTTTAGAGGCTCTTCAAATTGCTCTTGCAGACACGGATGGCTGCTTTGTTTGCTTTGGTGAAAATACGTTTTTAATAGGGAAAAGAATGAAAGGGTTTTTTTACGTTTGATTCCCATTCTAGATCTACTGAGGGGTATCTGAGTGAAAGTGGAAAGAGTACAAGGGTACTGTACAGGACAGTCCATGATTTATTCAATCACATTGTGACTTTGGCTAGGTCAATGGGATATTCTGAAACAGTGCAATGTGAAATAACTGGAGTGCTCTGTTCAATTAAACAATTTCAGTGTAGAGAAATTTCTGTTTATATGCAGCAAAACATAGAGTCTGTAATTGTTATGGAAAATGCAAAGGTTGCAGAAGTACATGTAGGAGAAAATTGCGATGCCACACCAAACGCTCATTTTTCCAGACATGATGACATTATGTTTGCAGTGAAAATAACTGTTTTGATTTTAAGCCTCTATCAGATGTGAAAAAACGACAGTTGTGTGAGTCATTTGGAATTTGTTGCTCATTTATTGACAGTTCAAAAGACGTGACAGCTGAAATATTAAACATGGGAAAGCCAGTTGGGGTGAAAGACATAGATCAAGATGGGAATTGTTTGTTTAAGGCAATTTCATTCAGTTTGACAGAAGTACAAGACTTTCATGAGGTAATTCGCTCAGGGGTTTGTCATCATTTACTTCAGAACCAATTGCTATTTAAACCCTTTTTAAGACATGAAGAAGACTGTTGAGAACCATATTTCAAACAGTCAGATGAAATGGGCAACTGAAATAGAAATTCTGGGACATTCTCATTTGTTAAAGACCGATATCTATACATATTCAGACAATCGATGAGTTCTATTTTCTATTTATTAAAGTTCTACAGGGCTAGCCCCTAAAATATTCAATCATTTGTATCTAAAGTTTTATCGATAATTCATTGTATCGTTTTAAAAAATCGAAAGGAAGACCTACTCGTTACTCGTAACGAGATCCTATCTAGTTATTATTATTATTATTTTTTCCAAATTTTGTGCACGCGATTTCTCAGAAACTATTCAACCAATTTCGTCCACTTTTTCACAGATGATGAAACGTGATCTGAATTTTATATATTTTTGACATTTGCGTTGTCGTCACTTCCGGTACCGAGTTACGGCAGATTTTGTAATTTTTTACGACCCATTTTGTGCAGAGCTGATCTCAGAAACTATTAGATATATCACAACGAAATTCTCAGGATAGGTAGACCATAGATTGAAGTTGTGCACTATTATGTTGTTTTACGCCAGTGGCGCCATTTCTTGGAGCTCGCCTAGGCACGAAAATTGGGTACGAATATTGAATCAAAATTTTTGTACGTTTTGGTCTGCATCTTTTTATCAGTTGATATTTTGTTAAGACATATATAATAAAAGTGGTAGAGAATCAAAAGTTCTTTCCAACAAAATAAAAAAAGGGGCTGGCCCCTTTAATTAGGGGCCAATACAATCGTAAACTCTATTACAAATAACTTAAAAACAATCAAGATTTTGTAATGCATTATAGAAGCAAATTTGTTGATCATAACAATATCTATCAGAAAAAATGATTGCCACGCCCATTTATTACGTAACTAAGGATTTTTTGGGGCCAAAATCCTGAAATTTACACGCAATATATATAGAGAAGGAGACATATTCTGTTAAGCATTGTAGAAGAGAAAATGTCTGCATTGATGATTTCAATCGATTGCTCTTATCAAAACACCAATATCTATCCACATTAAGGATTTACAGGGCTGGCCCCTAAAATATTCAATCATTTATATCTCAAAAATGAACAACAATTTTAGATAGGTGTAAGAACAAAAATAGTTAGTATTCACTAGACCTTTCCAAGAAAATCAAGAAAAGGAGGCTGGCCCCTTTAATTAGGGGCAAATACACTCGCAAACTCTATCACAAATAACTTAAAAACAATCAAGATTTTGTAATGCATTATAGAAGCAAAGTTGTTGATCATAACAATATCTATCAGAAAAAATGATTGCCACGCCCATTTATGACGTAACTATGGATTTTTAGGGGCCAAAGTCCTTAAACTTTGACGCAATATACCTAGAGAAGGAGACATATTTTGTTAAGCATTGTAGAAGAGGAAATGTCTGCATTGATAATTCTTATCGATTTCACTAATCAAAACACCAATGTATGTCCCCATTAAGGATTTACAGGGCTGGCCCCTAAAATATTCTATCCTTTGTATCTCAAAAATGAACAACAATTTTAGATAGGTTTAAGAACAAAAAATGTTAGTATTCTTAAGACCTGTTCAAGGAAATCAAGAAAAAGGGGCTGGCCCTTTAAATTAGGGCCCCGATACTCGCAAACTCTATCACAAATAACTTAAAAATGATCAAGATTTTGTAATGCATTATAGAAGCAAAGTTGTTGATCATCACAATATCTATCAGAAAAAATGATTGACACGCCCATTTATTGCGTAACTAGAGATTTTTAGGGGCCAAAGTCCTTAAATTTTGATGCAATATATCTAAAGAAGGAGACATATTTTGTTAAGCATTGTAGAAGAAAAAATGTCTGTATTGATGATTTCTATCGAGCGCTCTTATCAAAACACCAATATCTGTCCCCATTAAGGATTTACAGGGCTGACCCCTAAAAGATTTATCATTTATATCTAAAAAATGAACAACAATTTTAGATAGGTGTAAGAACAAACATTGTTAATATTCTTAAGACCTTTCCAACAAAATCAAGAAAAGGGGGCTGGCCCCTTTAATTAGGGGCCAAGAGACTCGTAAACTCTATTACAAATAACTTAAAAACGATCAAGATTTTGTAACGCATTATAGAAGCAAAGTTGTTGATCCTAACAATATCTATCAGAAAAAATGATTGCCACGCCCATTTATTACGTAACTAGGGATTTTTAGGGGCCAAAATCCTGAAATTTTGACGCAATATTTATAGAGAAGGAGACATATTTTGTTAAGCATTGTAGAAGAGAAAATGTCTGTATTGATGATACTAATCGTTTCGACTAATCAAAACAGCAGTGTCTGTCCGCATTAAGGATCTAAAGGGCTGAGCCCTTAAATAATCAATCATATGTATCTAAAAAATGAACAACAACTTAAGATAGGTGTAAGAACAAAAAATGTTTGTATTTGAGACACTTTTCGAATGAACTCAAGAAAAAGGGATTGACCCCTCAAATTAGGTTCCAAGAGACTCGTGAACTCTATCACAAATATCTTGAAAGTGATCAAGATTTTGTGATGCACTATAGAAGCAAAGTTGTTGATCGTAACAATATCAGTTTGTAAAACTCATTCCAACACCCATTGGTGACGTAATTGGGGATTTTAGGGGACCAAAAGCTTAAATCTTTAATCTGCTGTATGTGAAAAAGCAAAAAACTTTGTTAAGCATTGTAAATGATATTGACAATCTTATACATTATCTGAAAGGAAGGAGGTGAGGGAGAATTCTGAAATTTTCTTGATATTTAAATCATATCGTTTAAAAAATTGAACGGAAGACCTACTCGTTACTCGTAACGAGATCGTATCTAGTTAAGGTCTTCCGTTTCCAACGGAAGACCTTATAGTTTTCGTACTGTTTCTTATTATTATTATTTTTTTTTTTCCAAATTTTGTGCACGCGATTTCTCAGAAACTTTTCAACCAATTTCGACCATTTTTTCAGAGATGATGAGACGTGATCTGAATTTTATATGTTTTTGAAAATGTTGTTGTCGTCACTTCCGGTACCGAGTTACGGCCGATTTTGTAATTTTTTACGACCCATTTTGTGCAGAGCTGATCTCAGAAACTATTAGATATATGACAACGAGATTTTTAGGATAGGTAGACCATAGTTTGAAGTTGTGCACTATTATGTTGTTTTACGCCAGTTGCGCCATTTCTTGGAGCTCGCCTAGGCACGAAAATTGGGTACGAATTTTGAATCAAAAATTTTATACGTTTTGGTCTGCATCTTTTTATCAGTTGATATTTTGTTAAGACATATATAACAAAAGTGGTAGAGAATTAAAAGTTCTTTCCAACAAAATAAAAAAAAAGTGGCTGGCCCTTTTATATCGGGGCAAATACAATCGTAAACTCTATTACAAATAATTTGAAAACAATCAAGATTTTGTTATGCATTATAGAAGCAAAGTTGTTGATCATAACAATATCTATCAGGAAAAATGATTGCCACGCCCATTTATAACGTAACTAGGGATTTTTAGGGACCAAAGTCCTTAAACTTTGACGCAATATACCTAGAGAAGGAAACTTATTTTGTTAAGCATTGTAGGAGAGAAAATGTCTGCATTGATGATTCTTATCGATTTCACTAATCAAAACACTAATGTATGTCCCCATTAAGGATTTACAGGGCTGGCCCCTAAAACATTCAATTGTTTGTATCTCAAAAGCGAACAACAATTTTAGATAGGTTTAAGAACAAAAAATGTTAGTATTCTTAAGACCTGTTCAAGGAAATCAAGAAAAAGGGGCTGGCCCTTTAAATTAGGGGCCACAATACTCGCAAACTCTATTACAAATAACTTAAAAACGATCAATATTTTGTAATGCATTATAGAAGCAAAGTTGTTGATCATAACAATATCTATCAGGAAAAATGATTGCCACGCCCATTTATTACGTAACTAGGGATTTTTAGGGACCAAAGTCCTTAAACTTTGACGCAATATACCTAGAGAAGGAGACTTATTTTGTTAAGCAACCAGGGGTAAACTCCTAAACGATTTAAGATACTGAGTTCAACATTTCAGGGATTGTAGACGAAAGGTTGTAGATCTGACATGTGGTATATATATTGTTCTGTGACCAAAAGCGCCGAAGCTTGCTCGAGCTCGAAAATTACGGTTAAAAAAGCGTCGTGAATTTTTGTGGTTTTCTTTCAACATCTCTTTTGTTGATAGTATTTTGTTATAAGATGTAGAACAAAAAAGCTTTATAAAGTCAAGAGCTTTCATTTGATATCAAGAAAAAGGGCTGGCCCTTCGAATTAGGGGCCGGGATGGCTCTAAAGTCTTTTAATGATTACTTTTAACTGTGAAATATTTTGTAATACATTATAGAAGGAATTATGTTCATCATAATGTTATTGACCTATACATGGCAATTGTTTAGTCCTATGTTACGTAATTAGGGATTTTAAGGGGCCAGAAATCCGAAAATTTGATCCTCAATATCTCAAAATGGCGGATGATTTTGAAAAGCAATTTTGAACAGAAGATGCTCAAAAAAATGTGCTAAACAATATGCAACCATAATTTCTTCGTTATCCGGACCCTAAATGGAGTTACAGGGTCGGCCCCTAAAACGATCTTTTTCATATATCTCGAAAACGGTACATAACTTCTAAACACTTTTAGAACAAAATGTGTTTGAATTGACAAAAGCTTTCTTATGTCATCAAGAAAAAGGGGCTTGCCCTTCAAATTAGGGGCCGAGGGGGCTCTAAAGTCTTTTAATGATAACTTTTGACTGTGAAATATTTTGTAATACATTATAGAAGGAATTACGTTCATCATAATGTTATTGACCTATACATATCAATCGTTTACTCCTTTGTTACGTAATTAGGGATTTTAAGGGGCCAGAAATCCGAAATTTTGATCCTCAATATCTCAAAATGGAGGAAAATTTTGAAAAGCAACATTGAACAGAAGATGCTCAAAATAATGTGCTAAACAATATGCAACCATAATTTCTTTACAATCCGGTCCTTAAAAGGAGTTACAGGGTCGGCCCCTAAAACGATCATTTCCATATAATTCGAAAACGGTACATAACTTCTAAACACTTGTTGAACAAAATGTGTTTGAATTGACAAGAGCTTTCTTATGTCATCAAGAAAACGGGGCTGGCCCTTCAAATTAGGGGCCGCGAGGGCTCTTAAGTCTTTGAATGATAACTTTTAACTGTGAAATATTTTATAATACATTATAGAAGGAATTATGTTCATCATAATGTTATTGACCTATACATGGCAATTGTTTACTCCTTTGCTACGTAATTAGGGATTTTAAGGGGCCAGAAATCCGAAATTTTGATCCTCAATATCTCAAAATGGAGGAAAATTTTGAAAAGCAATATTGTACAGAAGATGCTCAAAAAAAATGTGCTAAACAATATGCAACCATAATTTCTTTACTATCCGGTCCTTAAAAGGAGTTACAGGGTCGGCCCCTAAAACGATCATTTCAATATAATTCGAAAACGGAACATAACTTCTAAACACTTGTTGAACAAAATTTGTTTGAATTGACAAACGCTTTCTTATGTCATCAAGAAAACGGGGCTGGCCCTTCAAATTAGGGGCCGCGAGGGCTCTTAAGTCTTTGAATGATTACTTTGAAATAATTTGAAATACATGTACGTTATAGAAGCAATTATGTTCATCATAACGTTATTGACCTATACATGGCAAACGTTTACTCCTTTGTTACGTAATTAGGGATTTTAAGGGGCCAGAAGTCCGAAATTTTGATCTTCAATATCCCTAAATGGAGGAAAATTTTGAAAAGCAATATTGAACAAAGGATGTGAAAAAAAATATGCTTAACAATCTACCACCACATATTGTTTGTTATCTAGACTTTAAAAAGAGATATAGGATCGGTTCCAAAAATGATCTTTCGGAGATATCTCGAGAACGGTAACGAATTTCTAAACACTTATTAAACAAAAAGTGTTTAAAACCAAAATACCTTTGAATTGAAATGAAGGAAAAGGAGCTGATCCCTCAAATAAGGGACCCAAAGGGGTTGATAGTTTTTCATCCATAGCTCTTTTAGATCCCACCCCCATTTCCAGATATGTTTCGTTGACGAAGATCAAGGGCTAGGTCTTTCCATCTTCAAAAAATCGGACGGAAGACCTCCTCGTTGCTCGCAACGAGATCGTGTCTAGTTATTATTATTATTATTTTATTTTTTTTTTTCCAAATTTTGTCCACGCGATTTCTCAGAAACTATTCAACCAATTTCGACCATTTTTTCACAGATGATGAAACGTGATCTGAATTTTATATGTTTTCGAAATTTTCGTTGTCGTCACTTCCGGTACCGAGTTACGGACGATTTTATAACGTTTTACGACCCATTTTGTGCAGAGCTGATCTCAGAAACTATAAGATATATCACAACGAAATTTTCAGGATAGGTAGACCATAGTTTGAAGTTGTGCAATATTATGTTGTTTAACGCCAGTGGCGCCATTTCTTGGAGCTCGCCTATGCACGAAAATTGGGTACGAATTTTGAATCAAAATTTTCGTACGTTTTGGTCTGCATCTTTTTATCAGTTGATATTTTGTTAAGACATATATAACAAAAGTGGTAGAGAATCCAAAGTTCTTTCCAACAAAATCAAAACAAACGGGGCTGGCCCCTTCAATTAGGGGCCAATACAATCGTAAACTCTATTACAAATAACTTAAAAATAATTAAGATTTTGTAATGCATTATAGATGCAAAGTTGTTTATCATAACAATATCTATCAGGAAAAATGATTGCCACGCCCATTTATTACGTAACTAGGGATTTTTAGGGACCAAAGTCCTTAAACTTTGACGCATTATACCTAGAGAAGGAGACATATTTTGTTAAGCATTGTAGAATAGAAAATGTCTGCATTGATAATTTTAATCGATTGCACTTATCAAAACACCAATATCTGTCCCCATTAAGGATTTACAGGGCTGGCCCCTAAAATATTCAATCGTTTGTATCTCAAAAATGAACAACAATTTTAGATAGGTGTAAGAACAAAAATAGTTCGTATTCATAATACCTTTCCAACAGAATCAAGAAAAAGGGGCTGACCCCTTTAATTAGGGGCCAATACATTCGCAAACTCTATTACAAATAACTTAAAAACGATCAAGATTTTGTAATGCATTATAGAAGCAAAGTTGTTGATCATAACAATATCTATCAGAAAAAATTATTGCCACGCCCATTTATTACGTAACTAGGGATTTTTAGGGGCCAAAATCCTTAAATTTTGATGCAATATACCTAGAGAAGGAGACTTATTTTGTTAAGCATTGTAGAATAGAAAATGTCTGCATTGATGATTCTAATCGATTCCACTAATCAAAACACCAATGTATGTCCCCATTAAGGATTTACAGGGCTGACCCCTAAAATATTCATTCGTTTGTATCTCAAAAATGAACAACAATTATAGATAGGTTTAAGAACAAAACATGTTAGTAGTCTTAAGACCTTTTCAAGGAAATCAAGAAAAAGGGGTTGGCCCTTTAAATTAGGGGCCAATATACTCGCAAACTCTATTACAAATAACTTGAAAACGATCAAGATTTTGTAATGCATTATAGAAGCAAAGTTGTTGATCATAACAATATCTATCAGAAAAAATTATTGCCACGCCCATTTATTACGTAACTAGGGATTTTTAGGGGCCAAATCCTTAAATTTTGATGCAATATACCTAGAGAAGGAGACTTATTTTGTTAAGCATTGTAGAATAAAAAATATCTGCATTGATGATTCTAATCGATTCCACTAATCAAAACACCAATGTATGTCCCCATTAAGGATTTACAGGGCTGACCCCTAAAATATTCAATCGTTTGTATCTCAAAAATGAACAACAATTTTAGATAGGTTTAAGAACAAAACATGTTAGTATTCTTAAGACCTTTTCAAGGAAATCAAGAAAAAGGGGTTGGCCCTTTAAATTAGGGGCCAAGATACTCGTATACTCTATTACAAATAACTTAAAAAACGATCAAGATTTTGTAATGCATTATAGAAGCAAAGTTCTTGACTGTAACAATGTCTGTTTGAAAATTCTTTGCCACACCCATTTATTACTTAATAAGAGATTTATAGGAGGCAAAGTCCATAAACTTTTTAAAAAATTGAACGGAAGACCTACTCGTTACTCGTAACGAGATCCTATCTAATTATTATTCTTTTTTTCCCCAAATTTTGTGCACGCGATTTCTCGAATACTATTCGACCAATTTCAACCATTTTTTCACAGATGATGGGACATGAACTGAATTTTAAATTTTTTTGAAATTTTTTCCGTTGTCATTTCCGGTCCCGGTCTACGGCCGATTTTGCATTTTTATAAGACCTATTTTGTGCAGAGCTGATCTCAGAAACTATTAGAGGTATGACTATGAACTTTTCAGGAAAGGCAGTCTATGGTTTGAAGTTATGCACTATTATGTTGTTTTAAGCCAATGGCGCCTTATCTTGGAGCTCACCTAGGCTCAAATATTGAGAACGAATTTTCATTCAAATTTTTCATACGTTTTGATCTGTATCTTTTTATCTGTTGATATTTAGTTAAGACATATATAACAAAAGTGGTAGAGTATAACAAGTTCTGTCTAACAAAATCAAGAAAAAGGGGCTGACCCCTTTATTTTGGGGCCAAGACACTTGTAAACTCTATTACAAATAACTGGAAAATGATAAAGATTTTGTAGTGCATTATAGAAGCAAAGTTGTTGATCGTAACACTATATAACAGGAAAAATCATTGTCACGCCCATTTATTACGTAACTAGGGATTTTTAGGGGCCAAAGTTCACAAACTTTGATACAATATATCTAGAGAACGAAACATATTTTGTGAGGCATTGTAGAATAGAAAATCATTGTATTCATGATTTAAATCGATTCCACTAATCAAAACACCAATGTCTGTCCCCATTAAGGATCTAAAGGACTGGCCCCTAAAAGATTCAATCATTTGTATATCAAAAAAGAACAACAATTTTAAATAGGTGTAAGAACAAAAAATGTTAGTATTTGTAAGACCTTTTCATGGAAATCAAGAAAAAGGGGCTGGCCCCTTAAATTAGGGGCCAAGACACTCGTAAACTCTATTACAAATAATTTAAAAACGATGAAGATTTTGTAATGCATTATAGAAGCAAAGTTGTTGATCGTAACAATATATATCAGGAAAAATCATTGCCACGCCCATTTATGACGTAACTAGGGATTTTTTGGGGCCGAAATCCTTAAATTTTGACGCAATATATCTAGAGAAGGAGACATATTTTGTTAAGCATTGTAGAAAAGAAAATGTCTGCATGGATGATTCTAATCGATTGCACTTATCAAAACACCAATATCTGTCCCCATTAAGGATTTACAGGGCTGAACCCTAAAAGATTCAATCATTTATATCTCAAAAATGAACAACAATTTTAGATAGGTGTAAGAACAAAAATTGTTAGTATTCCTTAGACCTTTCCAACAAAATCAAGAAAAAGGGGCTGGTCCCTTTAATTAGGGGCCAATACACTTGTAAACTCTATTAAAAATAACTTGAAAACGATCAAGATTTTGTAATGCATTATAGAAGCAAAGTTGTTAATCATAACAATATCTATCAGGAAAAATGATTGCCACGCCCATTTATTACCTAACTATGGATTTTTGGGGGCCAAAGTCTTTAAACTTTGACGCAATATACCTAGAGAAGGAGACTTATTTTGTTAAGCATTGTAGAAGAGAAAATGTCTGCATTGTTGATTCTTATCGATTCCACTAATCAAAACACAAATGTTTGTCCCCATTAAAGATTTACAGGGCTGGCCCCTAAAATATTCAATCGTTTGTATCTCAAAAATGAACAACAATTTTAGATAGGTGTAAGAACAAAAATTGTTACTATTCTTAAGACCTTTCCAACGAAATCAAGAAAAAGGGGCTGACCCCTTTAATTAGGGGCCAATACACTCGAAAACTCTATTACAAATTACTTCAAAACGATCAAGATTTGTAATGCATTATACAAGCAAAGTTCTTGATCGTAACAATGTCTGTTTGAAAAACTCTTTGCCATACCCATTTATTACTTAATAAGAGATTTGTAGGAGGCAAAGTCCTTAAACTTTTTAAAAAATTGAACGGAAGACCTACTCGTTACTCGTAACGAGATCGTATCTAGGTATTATTATTATTAGGGTCTTCCGTCTCAGCGGAAGACCCTTCTATTTTTCTATTGTTTCTTTTTCACATTTCTTTTTTTTCTTTTTTTTTTCTTTACAATTTTTGTGCAGAAGATTTCTCGGAGATAGGTCGTCCGATTTTCGTCAAATTTTCAGCATCGATCTGTTATCATTTGAAGTTTGTACCCCATTTTCGATTTTGTAAAAATCACTTCCGGTTTGGACTTATCCGCCATTTTGTCTTTTTTTCTTGACTTCTTGTCCACGCATCTCCTCAGAACTGACTAAAGATAGAAAGCTGAAACTTTCAGGAATGATAGAGGACATGCTAGTGTAATCTCTCCAGGAAAAATTATTGTCCGGAAATTCCGAGTACGGAAGCTAGCTAAGATCAAAATATAGGTCAAATCTTTTCAATGAGTTTTGTTTAATCTACGCATCTCCTTAATAACGATTAAAGAACTAACACTGAAAATTTGAGGAATGATAGACTGTGCGTCTGATGACATCTTTCTCGAATTGATTGGGTGAATTTTAAATTTTTTAAACATTTTAAACTCATTTAAATCGCATTAAAATGACCTCAGACTTATTTTAAAACATGATATTTAAGTTGCGCTTGCAAGTCTGCATCTGATGACATCTTACTTGGACTGATTGTATGAAATTTAAATATCTATTAAATCTTAAACTCATTTAAATCGTTTTAAAATGACCTCAGACTAATCTTAAAACATAATTTCGAAATTGCCCTTGCAATTTTGTGTCTGGTGATATCTTTCTCGAATTAATAAGACAAAATTTAAAATTTTTCAAAAATTTTAAACTCATTTAAATCGTGTTAAAATAACCTCAGACTAATTTTAAAACATGATATCTAAAATGTGCTTGCAATTCTGCGTCTGATGACATCTTTCTCGAATTGATAAGACGAAATTTAAAATTTTTCAAAAATTTTAAACTCATTTAAATCGTGTTAAAATAACCTCAGACTAATTTTAAAACATGATATCTAAAATGTGCTTGCAATTCTGCGTCTGATGACATCTTTCTCGAATTGATAAGACGAAATTTAAATTTTTTCAAAAATTTTAAACCCATTTAAATCGTGTTAAAATGACCTCGGGCTAATTTTAAATCGTGATATCTAAGATGGGCTTGCAATTCTGCGTCTGATGACATCTATCTCGAATTGATTAGATGAAATTTTAAATTTATCAAAAATTTTAAACTCATTTAAATCGTGTTAAAATGACCTCAGACTAATTTTAAATCGTGATATCTAAGATGGGCTTGCAATTCTGCGTCTGATGACATCTATCTCGAATTGATTGGATGAAATTTTAATTTTTTTTTAAAAATTTTAAACTCATTTAAATCGTGTTAAAATGACCTCAGACTAATTTTAAATCGTGATATCTAAGATGGGCTTGCAATTCTGCGTCTGATGACATCTTTTTAGACTTGATTGGATGAAATTTAAATTTTTCAAAAATTTTAAAGTCATTTAAATCGTGTTAAAATAACCTCAGACTAATTTTAAAACATGATATCTAGGATGCACTTGCAATTCTGCGTCTGATGACATCTTTCTCGAATATATAGGATGAAATTTAAAATTTTTCAAAAATTTTAAACCCATTTAAATCGTGTTAAAATGACCTCAGGCTAATTTTAAATCGTGATATCTAAGATGGGCTTGCAATTCTGCGTCTGACGACATCTATCTTGAATTGATTGGATGAAATTTTAAATTTATCAAAAATTTTAAACCCATTTAAATCGTGTTAAAATGACCTCAGACTAATTTTAAATCGTGATATCTAAGATGGGCTTGCAATTCTGCGTCTGATGACATCTTTTTAGACTTGATTGGATGAAATTTAAATTTTTCAAAAATTTTAAACTCATTTAAATCGTGTTAAAATAACCTCAGACTAATTTTAAAACGTGATATCTAAGATGGGCTTGCAATTCTGCGTCTGATGACATCTTTCTTGAATTGATTGGATGAAATTTAAATTTTTCAAAAATTTTAAACTCATTTAAATCGTGTTAAAATGACCTCAGACTAATTTTAAAACATGATATCTAGGATGCACTTGCAATTCTGCGTCTGATGACATCTTTCTCGAATAGATAGGATGAAATTTAAAATTTTTCAAAAATTTTAAACCCATTTAAATCGTGTTAAAATGACCTCAGGCTAATTTTAAATCGTGATATCTAAGATGGGCTTGCAATTCTGCGTCTGATGACATCTATCTCGAATTGATTGGATGAAATTTTAAATTTATCAAAAATTTTAAACTCATTTAAATCGTGTTAAAATGACCTCAGACTAATTTTAAATCGTGATATCTAAGATGGGCTTGCAATTCTGCGTCTGATGACATCTATCTCGAATTGATTGGATGAAATTTAAATTTTTCAAAAATTTTAAACTCATTTAAATCGTGTTAAAATGACCTCAGACTAATTCTAAATCGTGATATCTAAGATGGGCTTGCAATTCTGCGTCTGATGACATCTATCTCGAATTGATTGGATGAAATTTTAAATTTATCAAAAATTTTAAACTCATTTAAATCGTGTTAAAATGACCTCAGACTAATTTTAAATCGTGATATCTAAGATGGGCTTGCAATTCTGCGTCTGATGACATCTATCTCGAATTGATTGGATGAAATTTAAATTTTTCAAAAATTTTAAACTCATTTAAATCGTGTTAAAATGACCTCAGACTAATTTTAAATCGTGATATCTAAGATGGGCTTGCAATTCTGCGTCTGATGACATCTATCTCGAATTGATTAGATGGAATTTAGTTTTTTTGTAAAAATTTTAAATTTATTTAAATCGTGTTAAAATAACCTCAGACAAATTTTAAAACATGATTTTTGTAAAGCTCTTGCATTTCTACGACTGATGACACCTTTTTCAAAATCATTGAATGAAATATAGGATTTTCGAAAATTTTTAAACTCATTTAAATCGAATTAACATGACACCAGACAGATTTAAATCACAATCAAAATCTCATCTCATCGCATCTTGTGAGAAATCGTACGGAAGACCCACTCGTTGCTCGCAACGAGATCTCATCTAGTTATTATTTTTTTTTTCCAAATTTTGTGAACGCGATTTCTCAGAAACTATTCAACCAATTTCAACCATTTTTTCACAGATGATGAGATGTGATCTGAATTTTATATGTTTTTGAAATTTGCGTTGTTGTCACTTCTGGTACCGAGTTACGGCCGATTTTGTAATTTTTTACGACCCATTTTGTGCAGAGCTGATCTCAGAAATTATAAGATATATGACAACGAAATTTTCAGGATAGGTAAACCATAGTTTGAAGTTGTGCACTATTATGTTGTTTTACGCCAGTGGCGCCATTTCTTGGAGCTCGCCTAGGCACGAAAATTGGGTACGAATTTTGAATCAAAATTTTAGTACGTTTTGGTCTGCATCTTTTTATCAGTTGATATTTTGTTAAGACATATATAACAAAAGTGGTAGAGAATCAAAAGTTCTTTCCAACAAAATCATAAAAAGGGGGTGGCCCCTTTAATCAGGGGCCAATACAATCGTAAACTCTATTACAAATAACTTAAAAAGGATCAAGATTTTGTAATGCATTATAGAAGCAAAGTTGTTGATCATAACAATATCTATCAGAAAAAGTTATTGCCACGCCCATTTATTACGTAACTAGGGATTTTTAGGGGCCAAAATCCTTTAATTTTGACGCAATATATCTAGAGAAGGAGACATATTTTGTTAAGCATTGTAGAAGAGAAAATGTCTGCACTGATGATTTTAATCGATTCCACTTATCAAAATACCAATATCTGTCCCCATGAAGGATTTACAGGGCTGACCCCTAAAAGATCCAATCATTTATATCTCAAAAATGAACAACAATTTTAGATAGGTGTAAGAACAAAAATTGTTAGTATTCATTAGAACTTTCCAACAAAATCAAGAAAAAAGGGCTGGCCCCTTTAATTAGGGGCCAATACACTCGTAAACTCTATTACAAATAACTAAAAAACGATCAAAATTTTGTAATGCATTATAGAAGCAAAGTTGTTGATCATAACAATATCTATCAGAAAAAATGATTGCCACGCCCATTTATTACGTAACTATGGATTTTTAGGGGCCAAAGTCCTTAAACGTTAACGCAATATACCTAGAGAAGGTGATTTATTTTGTTAAGCATTGTAGAAGAGAAAATATCTGCATTGATGATTCTTATCGATTCCACTAATCAAAACACCAATGTATGTCCCCATTAAGGATTTAGAGGGCTGGCCCCTAAAATATTCAATCGTTTGTATCTCAAAAATGAACAACATATTTAGATAGGTTTAAGAACAAAAAATGTTAGTATTCCTAAGACCTGTTCAAGGAAATCAAGAAAAGGGGGCTGGCCCTTTAAATTAGGGGCCACGATACTTGCAAACTCTATTACAAATAACTTAAAAAAGATCAAGATTTTGTAATGCATTATAGAAGCAAAGTTGTTGATCATAACAATATCTGTCAGAAAAAATGATTACCACGCCCATTTTTTATGCAACTATGGATTATTAGGGGCCAAAGTCCTTAAACTGTGACGCAATATACCTAGAGAAGGAGACTTATTTTGTTAAGCATTGTAGAAGAGAAAATGTCTGCATTGATGATTCTTATCGATTCCACTAATCAAAACACCAATGTATGTTCCCATTAAGGATTTACAGGGCTGGCCCCTAAAATATTCAATTGTTTGTATCTCAAAAATGAACAACAATTTTAGATAGGTTTAAGAACAAAACATGTTAGTATTCATTAGACCTTTTCAATGAAATCAAGAAAAAGTGGCTGGTCCTTTAAATTAGGGGCCAGGATACTCGTATACTTAATTACAAATAACTTAAAAACGATCAAGATTTTGTAATGCATTATAGAAGCAAAGTTCTTGATCGTAACAATGTCTGTTTGCAAAAACTCTTTGCCATACCGATTAATTACTTAATAAGAGATCTATAGGAGGCAAAGTCCTTAAACTTTTTAAAAAATTGAACGGAAGACCTACTCGTTACTCGTAACGAGATCTTATCTAGTTATCATTATTTTTTTTTTCCACGAATTTTGTGCACGCAATTTCTCGAAAACTATCCAACCGATTTCGGCCATTTTTTCACAGATGATTGCCTGTGGTCATATTTCTAGAATATTTTTTTAATTTTGAAATCGTCACTTCCGGTTCCGATTTACGGCCGATTTTGTAAGTTTTTGCGACCCATTTTGTGCAGACATAAACTCAGAGACTATCAAAGACATAAATGTGAAATTTTCAGGATAGGTAGACTATAGTTTGAAGTTGTGCACCATATAATTTCTATACGCCAGCGGCGCCATTTCTTTGAGCTCGCTATGGCTCGAAAATTGGGTACGGATTTTTAATCAAAATTTTCACACGTTTTGATCTGTATCTTTTTAGCAGTTGATATTTTGTTAAGACATATATAACAAAAGTGAAAGAATTTTAAAAGTTCTTTTCACCGATATCATGGAAAAGGGGCTAGCCCCTTTATTTAGGAGCCAAGAGATTAGTAAACTCTATTACAAACAACTTAAAAACGATCAAGATTTTGTAATGCATTATAGAAGCAAAGTTGTTGATCATAACAATATCTATCAGAAAAAGTCATTGCCACGCCAATTTGTTACGTAACTAGGAATTTTTAGGGACCAAAATCCTAAAATTTTGACGCAATATATCTAGAGAAGGTGACATATTTTGTTAAGCATTGTGGAAGAGAAAATGTCTGCATTGATGATTTTAATCGATTGCACTTATCAAAACACCAATATCTGTCCCCATTAAGGATCTACAAGACTGACCCCTAAAAGATTCAATCGTTTATATCTCAAATGTGAACAACAATTTTACATAGGTTTAAGAAACAAAAATAACAGTTTCTCAAGACCTTTTCAATGAAATCTAGAAAAAGGGTTTGGACCTTTAAATTAGGGGCCTAGATACTCCTAAACTCCATGACAAATAACTTAAAAACGATAAAGATTTTGTAATGCATTATAGAAGCAAAGTTGTTGATCGTAACAATGTCTGCTTGAAAAACATTTTGCCACACCCATTTATTACTTAATTAGAGATTTATAGTAGCCAAAGTCATTAAACTTTTCAAAACATTGAACGGAAGACCTACTCGTTACTCGTAACGAGATCTAGTTATTAAGTTTTGTGCACGCAATTTCTTGAAAACTATTTGACCGATCTCGGTCATTTTTTCACAGATGATTGGACGTAACCTAGACTTCATATGTTTTTTTCATTTTTTGGGTCGTCACTTCCGGTACCAATTTATCGGCCATTTTGTATTTTTTGACGACTCATTTTGTGCAGCTATAAACTCAGAAACTATCAGAGATATGACTATGAAATTTTCAGGATAGGTAGACTATAGTTTGAAGTTGTGCAGCATGTAGTTGTATTACGCCAGTGGCATCATTTCTTGGAGCTCGCCTAGGCACGAAAATTGGGTACAAATTTTCAATCAAAATTTTCATACGTTTTGGTCTGCATCTTTATATCAATTGATATTTAGTTAAGACGTATATTAAAAAAGTGGTAGAAAATGAAAAGTTCTTTCCAACAAAATCAAGAAAAAGGGGCTGGCCCCTTTATTCAGAGGCCAGGGCACTCGTAAACTCTATTACAAATAACTTAAAAACGATCAAAATTTTGTAATGCATTATAGAAGCAAAGTTGTTGATCATAATAATATCTATCAGAAAAATTATTGCCACGCCCATTTATTACGTAATTAGGGATTTTTAGGGGCCACATTCCTTAAACTTTGATGCAATATATCTAGAGAAGGAGACATATTTTGTGAAACATTGTAGAAGAGAAAATGTCTGCATTGATGATTCTAATCGATTCTACTAATCAAAACACCAATGTCTTCCCCATTAAGGATCTACAGGGCTGACCACTAAAAGATTCAATCATTCATATCTCAAAAATGAACAATAATTTTAGATACGGGCCAAGATACTCGTAAACTCTATTACAAATAATTTAAAAACGATGAAGATTTTGTAATGCATTATAGAAGCAAAGTTGTTGATCGTAACAATATATATCAGGAAAAATCATTGCTACGCCCATTTATTACGTAATGAGGGATTTTTATGGGCCAAAGTTCTCAAACTTTGATACAATATATCTAGAGAACGAGACATAATTTGTTAAGCATTGTAGAAGAGAAAATACTTGTATTGATGATTTAAATTGATCGATTTCACTAATCAAAACACCAATGTCTGTCCCCATTAAGGATCTAGAGGGCTGGCCCCTAAAATATTCAATCATTTCTATCTCAAAAATGAAGAACAATTTAAGATGGATGTAAGAGCAAAAAATGTTAGTATTTGTAAGACCTTTTCATGGAAATCAAGAAGAAGGGGCTGACCCCTTTAATTAGGGGCCAAGACACTCGTAAACTCTATTACAAATAACTTAAAAACGATCAAGATTTTGTAATGCATTATAGAAGCAAAGTTGTTGATCATAACAATATCTATCAGAAAAAATGATTGCCACGCCCATTTATGACGTAATTAGGGATTTTTAGGAGCCAAAGTTCTCAAACTTTGATACAATATATTTAGAGAACGAAACATATTTTGTGAAGCATTGTAGAATAGAAAATCATTGTATTCATGATTTAAATCGATTCCACTAATCAAAACACCAATGTCTGTCCCCATTAAGGATCTACAGGACTGGCCCCTAAAAGATTCAATCATTTGTATCTCAAAAATGAACAACAATTTTAAATAGGTGTAAGAACAAAAAATGTTAATATTTTTAAGACCTTTTCATAGAAATCAAGAAAAAGGGGCTTGCCCCTTAAATTAGGGGCCAAGACACTCGTAAAGTATCTTACAAAAATCTTAAAAACGATCAAGATTTTGTAATGCATTATAGAAGCAAAGTTGTTGATCGTAACAATATATATCAGGAAAAATCATTGCCACACCCATTTATTAAGTAATGAGGGATTTTTAGGGGCCAAAGTTCTCGAACTTTGATACAATATATCTAGAGAATGAGAAATATTTTGTTAAGCATTGTAGAAGAGAAAATACTTGTATTGATGATTTAAATCGATTTCACTAATCAAAACACCAATGTCTGTCCCCATTAACGATCTAGAGGGCTGGCCCCTAAAATATTCAATCATTTGTATCTCAAAAATGAACAACAATTTAAGATGGATGTAAGAGCAAAAAATGTTAGTATTTGTGACACCTTTTTAAGGAAATCAAGAAAAAGGGGCTGGCCCCTTTAATCAGGGGCCAAGACACTCGTAAACTCTCTTACAAATAACTTAAAAAGGATCAAGATTTTGTAATGCATTATAGAAGCAAAGTTGTTGAACAATACAATATCTCTCAGAAAAAATTATTGCCACGCCCATTTATGACGTAACTAGGGATTTTTTGGGGCCAAAATCCTAAAATTTTGACGCAATATATCTAGAGAAGGAGACATATTTTGTTAAGCATTGTAGAAAAGAAAATGTCTGCATTGATGATTCTAATCGATTGCACTTATCAAAACACCAATATCTGTCCCCATTAAGGATTTACAGGGCTGAACCCTAAAAGATTCAATCATTTATATCTCAAAAATGAACAACAATTTTAGATAGGTGTAAGAACAAAAATTGTTAGTATTCCTTAGACCTTTCCAACAAAATCAAGAAAAAGGTGCTGGTCCCTTTAATCAGGGGCCAATACAATCGTAAACTCTATTACAAATAACTTAAAAAGGATCAAGATTTTGTAATGCATTATAGAAGCAAAGTTGTTGATCGTAACAATATATATCAGGAAAAATGATTGCCACGCCCATTTATTACGTAATAAGGGATTTTTAGGGGCCAAAGTTCTCAAACTTTGATACAATATATCTAGAGAACGAGACATATTTTGTTAAGCATTGTAGAAGAGAAAATACTTGTATTAATGATTTAAATTGATCGATTTTACTAATCAAAACACCAATGTTTGTACCCATTAAGGATCTAGAGGGCTGGCCCCTAAAATATTCAATCATTTCTATCTCAAAAATGAACAACAATTTAAGATAGATGTAAGAGCAAAAAATGTTAGTATTTGTAAGACCTTTTCACGGAAATCAAGAAAAAAGGGCTGGCCCCTTTAATTAGGGGCCAAGACACTCGTAAACTCTTTTACAAATAACTTAAAAACGATCAAGATTTTGCAATGCATTATAGAAGCAAAGTTGTTGATCATAACAATATCTATCAGAAAAAATGATTGCCACGCCCATTTATGACGTAATTAGGGATTTTTAGGGTCCAAAGTTCTCAAATTTTGATACAATATATCTAGAGAACGAAACATATTTTGTGAAGCATTGTAGAATAGAAAATCATTGTATTCATGATTTAAATCGATTCCACTAATCAAAACACCAATGTCTGTCCCCATTAAGGATCTACAGGACTGGCCCCTAAAAGATTCAATCATTTGTATATCAAAAAAGAACAACAATTTTAAATAGGTGTAAGAACAAAAAATGTTAGTATTTGTAAGACCTTTTCATGGAAATCAAGAAAAAGGGGCTGGCCCCTTAAATTAGGGGCCAAGACACTCGTAAACTCTTTTACAAATAACTTAAAAACGATCAAGATTTTGTAATGCATTATAGAAGCAAAGTTGTTGATCGTAACAATATATATCAGGAAAAATGATTGCCACGCCCATTTATTACGTAATGAGGGATTTTTAGGGGCCAAAGTTCTCAAACTTTGATACAATATATCTAGAGAACGAGACATAATTTGTTAAGCATTGTAGAAGAGAAAATACTTGTATTGATGATTTAAATTGATCGATTTCACTAATCAAAACACCAATGTCTGTCCCCATTAAGGATCTACAGGGCTGGCCCCTAAGATATTCAATCATTTGTATCTCAAAAATGAACAACAATTTAAGATGGATGTAAGGGCAAAAAATGTTAGTATTTGTAAAACCTTTTCAAGGAAATCAAGAAAAAGGGGCTGGCCCTTTTAATTAGGGGCCAAGACACTCGTAAACTCTTTTACAAATAACTTAAAAACGATCAAGATTTTGTAATGCATTATAAAAGCAAAGTTGTTGATCATAACAATATCTATCAGAAAAAATGATTGCCACGCCCATTTATGACGTAATTAGGGATTTTTAGGGGCCAAAGTTCTCAAACTTTGATACAATATATCTAGAGAACGAAACATATTTTGTGAGGCATTGTAGAATAGAAAATCATTGTATTCATGATTTAAATCGATTCCACTAATCAAAACACCAATATCTGTCCCCATGAAGGATCTACAGGACTGGCCCCTAAAAGATTCAATCATTTGTATATCAAAAAAGAACAACAATTTTAAATAGGTGTAAGAACAAAAAATGTTAGTATTTGTAAGACCTTTTCATGGAAATCAAGAAAAAGGGGCTGGCCCCTTTAATTAGGGGCCAAGACACTCGTAAAGTATCTTACAAAAAACTTAAAAACGATCAAGATTTTGTAATGCATTATAGAAGCAAAGTTGTTGATCGTAACAATATATATCAGGAAAAATCATTGCCACGCCCATTTATTACATAATGAGGGATTTTTAGGGGCCAAAGTTCTCAAACTTTGATACAATATATCTAGAGAACGAAACATATTTTGTGAAGCATTGTAGAATAGAAAATCATTGTATTCATGATTTAAATCGATTCCACTAATCAAAACACCAATGTCTGTCCCCATTAAGGATCTACAGGACTGGCCCCTAAAAGATTCAATCATTTGTATCTCAAAAATGAACAACAATTTTAAATAGGTGTAAGAACAAAAAATGTTAATATTTGTAAGACCTTTTCATGGAAATCAAGAAAAAGGGGCTGGCCCCTTAAATTAGGGGCCAAGACACTCGTAAAGTATCTTACAAAAATCTTAAAAACGATCAAGATTTTGTAATGCATTATAGAAGCAAAGTTGTTAATCATAACAATATCTATCAGGAAAAATGATTGCCACGCCCATTTATTACCTAACTATGGATTTTTAGGGGCCAAAGTCTTTAAACTTTGACGCAATATACCTAGAGAAGGAGACTTATTTTGTTAAGCATTGTAGAAGAGAAAATGTCTGCATTGTTGATTCTTATCGATTCCACTAATCAAAACACAAATGTTTGTCCCCATTAAAGATTTACAGGGCTGGCCCCTAAAATATTCAATCGTTTGTATCTCAAAAATGAACAACAATTTTAGATAGGTGTAAGAACAAAAATTGTTACTATTCTTAAGACCTTTCCAACGAAATCAAGAAAAAGGGGCTGACCCCTTTAATTAGGGGCCAATACACTCGAAAACTCTATTACAAATTACTTTAAAACGATCAAGATTTGTAATGCATTATACAAGCAAAGTTCTTGATCGTAACAATGTCTGTTTGAAAAACTCTTTGCCACACCCATTTATTACTTAATAAGAGATTTGTAGGAGGCAAAGTCCTTAAACTTTTTAAAAAAATGAACGGAAGACCTACTCGTTACTCGTAACGAGATCGTATCTAGGTATTATTATTATTAGGGTCTTCCGTCTCAGCGGAAGACCCTTCTATTTTTCTATTGTTTCTTTTTCACATTTCTTTTTTTTCTTTTTTTTTCTTTACAATTTTTGTGCAGAAGATTTCTCGGAGATGGTTCGTCCGATTTTTTGTCAAAATTTCAGCATCGATCTGTTATCATTTGAAGTTTGTACCCCATTTTCGATTTTGTAAAAATCACTTCCGGTTTGGACTTATCCGCCATTTTGTCTTTTTTTCTTGACTTCTTGTCCACGCATCTCCTCAGAACTGACTAAAGATAGAAAGCTGAAACTTTCAGGAATGATATAGGACATGCTAGTGTAATCTCTCCAGGAAAAATTATTGTCCGGAAATTCCGAGTACGGAAGCTAGCTAAGATCAAAATATAGGTCAAATTTTTTCAATGAGTTTTGTTTAATCTACGCATCTCCTTAATAACGATTAAAGAACTAATACTGAAAATTTGAGGAATGATAGACTGTGCGTCTGATGACATCTTTCTCGAATTGATTGGGTGAATTTTAAATTTTTTAAACATTTTAAACTCATTTAAATCGCATTAAAATGACCTCAGACTTATTTTAGAACATGATATTTAAGTTGCGCTTGCAAGTCTGCATCGGATGACATCTTACTTGGACTGATTGTATGAAATTTAAATATCTATTAAATCTTAAACTCATTTAAATCGTTTTAAAATGACCTCAGACTAATCTTAAAACATAATTTCGAAATTGCCCTTGCAATTTTGTGTCTGGTGATGTCTTTCTCGAATTGATAAATCGTGATATCTAAGATGGGCTTGCAATTCTGCGTCTGATGACATCTATCTCGAATTGATTGGATGAAATTTTAAATTTATCAAAAATTTTAAACTCATTTAAATCGTGTTAAAATGACCTCAGACTAATTTTAAATCATGATATCTAAGATGGGCTTGCAATTCTGCGTCTGATGACATCTATCTCGAATTGATTGGATGAAATTTTTAATTTATCAAAAATTTTAAACTCATTTAAATCGTGTTAAAATGACCTCAGACTAATTTTAAATCGTGATATCTAAGATGGGCTTGCAATTCTGCGTCTGATGACATCTATCTCAAATTGATTGGATGAAATTTGAATTTTTCAAAAATTTTAAACTCATTTAAATCGTGTTAAAATAACCTCAGACTAATTTTAAAACATGATATCTAAGATGCGCTTGCAATTCTGCGTCTGATGACATCTATCTCAAATTGATTGGATGAAATTTGAATTTTTCAAAAATTTTAAACTCATTTAAATCGTGTTAAAATAACCTCAGACTAATTTTAAAACATGATATCTAAGATGCGCTTGCAATTCTGCGTCTGATGACATCTTTCTCGAATTGATAGAATGAAATTTAAATTTTTCAAAAATTTTAAACTCATTTAAATCGTGTTAAAATAACCTCAGACTAATTTTAAAACATGATATCTAAGATGCACTTGCAATTCTGCGTCTAATGACATCTATCTCGAATTGATTGGATGAAATATTAAATTTATCAAAAATTTTAAACTAATTTAAATCGTGTTAAAATGACCTCAGACTAATTTTAAATTGTGATATCTAGAATGGGCTTGCAATTCTGCGACTGATGACATATATCTCGAATTGATTTGAAGAAACTTAAATTTTTAAAAAATTTTAAACTCATTTAAATCGTGTTAAAATGACCTCAGACTAATTTTAAAACATGATATCTAAGATGCGCTTGCAATTTTGCGTCTGATGACATCTTTCTCGAATTAATTGGATGAAATTTAAATTTTTCAAAAATTTTAAACTCATTTAAATCGTGTTAAAATGACCTCAGGCTAATTTTAAATCGTGATATCTAAGATGGGCTTGAAATTCTGCGTCTGATGACATTTATCTCGAATTGATTGGATGAAATTTTAAATTTTTCAAAAATTTTAAACTCATTTAAATCGTGTTAAAATGACCTCAGACTAATTTTAAATCGTGATATCTAAGATGGGCTTGCAATTCTGCGTCTGATGACATCTTTTTCGAATTGATTGGATGAAAATCAAATTTTTCAAAAATTTTAAACTCATTTAAATCGTGTTAAAATAACCTCAGACTAATTTTAAAACATGATATCTAAGATGCGCTTGCAATTCTGCGTCTAATGACATCTATCTCGAATTGATTGGATGAAATTTTAAATTTATCAAAAATTTTAAACTCATTTAAATCGTGTTAAAATGACCTCAGACTAATTTTAAATTGTGATATCTAAGATGGGCTTGCAATTCTGCGTCTGATGACATATATCTCGAATTGATTGGATGAAATTTAAATTTTTCAAAAATTTTAAATTCATTTAAATCGTTTTTAAATGACCTCAGACTAATCTTAAAACATAATTTCGAAATTGCCCTTGCAATTTTGTGTCTTGTGATATCTTTCTCGAATTGATTGGATGAAATTTAAATTTTTCAAAAATTTTAAACACATTTAAATCGTGTGAAAATGACCTCAGATTAATTTTAAAACATAATATATATGTTGGGCTTGTAATTCTGCGTCTGATGACATCTTTCTCGAATTGATTTGAAGAAACTTAAATTTTTCAAAAATTTTAAACTCATTTAAATCGTGTTAAAATGACCTCAGACTAATTTTAAAACATGATATCTAAGATGCGCTTGCAATTCTGCGTCTGATGACATCTTTCTCGAATTAATTGGATGAAATTTAAATTTTTCAAAAATTTTAAACTCATTTAAATCGTGTTAAAATGACCTCAGGCTAATTCTAAATCGTGATATCTAAGATGGGCTTGCAATTCTGCGTCTGATGACATCTATCTCGAATTGATTGGATGAGATTTAAATTTTTCAAAAATTTTAAACTCATTTAAATCGTGTTAAAATAACCTCAGACTAATTTTAAAACGTGATATCTAAGATTAGTTTGCAATTTTGCGTCTGATGACATCTTTCTCGAATTGATTGGATGAAATTTAAAATTTTCAAAAATTTTAAACTCATTTAAATCGTGTTAAAATAACCTCAGACTAATTTTAAAACATGATATCTAAGATGCGCTTGCAATTCTGCGTCTAATGACATCTATCTCGAATTGATTGGATGAAATTTTAAATTTATCAAAAATTTTAAACTCATTTAAATCGTGTTAAAATGACCTCAGACTAATTTTAAATTGTGATATCTAAGATGGGCTTGCAATTCTGCGTCTGATGACATATATCTCGAATTGATTGGATGAAATTTAAATTTTTCAAAAATTTTAAATTCATTTAAATCGTTTTAAAATGACCTCAGACTAATCTTAAAACATAATTTCGAAATTGCCCTTGCAATTTTGTGTCTTGTGATATCTTTCTCGAATTGATTGGATGAAATTTAAATTTTTCAAAAATTTTAAACACATTTAAATCGTGTTAAAATGACCTCAGATTAATTTTAAAACATAATATATATGTTGGACTTGTAATTCTGCGTCTGATGACATCTTTCTCGAATTGATTTGAAGAAACTTAAATTTTTCAAAAATTTTAAACTCATTTAAATCGTGTTAAAATGACCTCAGACTAATTTTAAAACATGATATCTAAGATGCGCTTGCAATTCTGCGTCTTATGACATCTTTCTCGAATTAATTGGATGAAATTTAAATTTTTCAAAAATTTTAAACTCATTTAAATCGTGTTAAAATGACCTCAGGCTAATTTTAAATCGTGATATCTAAGATGGGCTTGCAATTCTGCGTCTGATGACATCTATCTCGAATTGATTGGATGAAATTTAAATTTTTCAAAAATTTTAAACTCATTTAAATCGTTTTAAAATGACCTCAGATTAATCTTAAAACATAATTTCGAAATTGCCCTTGCAAATTTGTGTCTGGTGATATCTTTCTCGAATTGATTGGATGAAATTTAAATTTTTCAAAAATTTGAAACACATTTAAATCGTGTTAAAATGACCTCAGATTAATTTTAAGACATAATATATATTTTAAGCTTGTAAATTTGCGTCTGATGACATCTTTCTCGAATTGATTTGAAGAAACTTAAATTTTTCAAAAATTTTAAACTCATTTAAATCGTGTTAAAATGACCTCAGGCTAATTCTAAATCGTGATATCTAAGATGGGCTTGCAATTCTGCGTCTGATGACATCTATCTCGAATTGATTGGATGAGATTTAAATTTTTCAAAAATTTTAAACTCATTTAAATCGTGTTAAAATAACCTCAGACTAATTTTAAAACGTGATATCTAAGATTAGTTTGCAATTTTGCGTCTGATGACATCTTTCTCGAATTGATTGGATGAAATTTAAAATTTTCAAAAATTTTAAACTCATTTAAATCGTGTTAAAATAACCTCAGACTAATTTTAAAACATGATATCTAAGATGCGCTTGCAATTCTGCGTCTAATGACATCTATCTCGAATTGATTGGATGAAATTTTAAATTTATCAAAAATTTTAAACTCATTTAAATCGTGTTAAAATGACCTCAGACTAATTTTAAATTGTGATATCTAAGATGGGCTTGCAATTCTGCGTCTGATGACATATATCTCGAATTGATTGGATGAAATTTAAATTTTTCAAAAATTTTAAATTCATTTAAATCGTTTTAAAATGACCTCAGACTAATCTTAAAACATAATTTCGAAATTGCCCTTGCAATTTTGTGTCTTGTGATATCTTTCTCGAATTGATTGGATGAAATTTAAATTTTTCAAAAATTTTAAACACATTTAAATCGTGTTAAAATGACCTCAGATTAATTTTAAAACATAATATATATGTTGGACTTGTAATTCTGCGTCTGATGACATCTTTCTCGAATTGATTTGAAGAAACTTAAATTTTTCAAAAATTTTAAACTCATTTAAATCGTGTTAAAATGACCTCAGACTAATTTTAAAACATGATATCTAAGATGCGCTTGCAATTCTGCGTCTTATGACATCTTTCTCGAATTAATTGGATGAAATTTAAATTTTTCAAAAATTTTAAACTCATTTAAATCGTGTTAAAATGACCTCAGGCTAATTTTAAATCGTGATATCTAAGATGGGCTTGCAATTCTGCGTCTGATGACATCTATCTCGAATTGATTGGATGAAATTTAAATTTTTCAAAAATTTTAAACTCATTTAAATCGTTTTAAAATGACCTCAGATTAATCTTAAAACATAATTTCGAAATTGCCCTTGCAAATTTGTGTCTGGTGATATCTTTCTCGAATTGATTGGATGAAATTTAAATTTTTCAAAAATTTGAAACACATTTAAATCGTGTTAAAATGACCTCAGATTAATTTTAAGACATAATATATATTTTAAGCTTGTAAATTTGCGTCTGATGACATCTTTCTCGAATTGATTTGAAGAAACTTAAATTTTTCAAAAATTTTAAACTCATTTAAATCGTGTTAAAATGACCTCAGGCTAATTCTAAATCGTGATATCTAAGATGGGCTTGCAATTCTGCGTCTGATGACATCTATCTCGAATTGATTGGATGAGATTTAAATTTTTCAAAAATTTTAAACTCATTTAAATCGTGTTAAAATAACCTCAGACTAATTTTAAAACGTGATATCTAAGATTGGTTTGCAATTTTGCGTCTGATGACATCTTTCTCGAATTGATTGGATGAAATTTAAAATTTTCAAAAATTTTAAACTCATTTAAATCGTGTTAAAATAACCTCAGACTAATTTTAAAACATGATATCTAAGATGCGCTTGCAATTCTGCGTCTAATGACATCTATCTCGAATTGATTGGATGAAATTTTAAATTTATCAAAAATTTTAAACTCATTTAAATCGTGTTAAAATGACCTCAGACTAATTTTAAATTGTGATATCTAAGATGGGCTTGCAATTCTGCGTCTGATGACATATATCTCGAATTGATTGGATGAAATTTAAATTTTTCAAAAATTTTAAATTCATTTAAATCGTTTTAAAATGACCTCAGACTAATCTTAAAACATAATTTCGAAATTGCCCTTGCAATTTTGTGTCTTGTGATATCTTTCTCGAATTGATTGGATGAAATTTAAATTTTTCAAAAATTTGAAACACATTTAAATCGTGTTAAAATGACCTCAGATTAATTTTAAAACATAATATATATGTTGGACTTGTAATTCTGCGTCTGATGACATCTTTCTCGAATTGATTTGAAGAAACTTAAATTTTTCAAAAATTTTAAACTCATTTAAATCGTGTTAAAATGACCTCAGACTAATTTTAAAACATGATATCTAAGATGCGCTTGCAATTCTGCGTCTTATGACATCTTTCTCGAATTAATTGGATGAAATTTAAATTTTTCAAAAATTTTAAACTCATTTAAATCGTGTTAAAATGACCTCAGGCTAATTTTAAATCGTGATATCTAAGATGGGCTTGCAATTCTGCGTCTGATGACATCTATCTCGAATTGATTGGATGAAATTTAAATTTTTCAAAAATTTTAAACTCATTTAAATCGTTTTAAAATGACCTCAGATTAATCTTAAAACATAATTTCGAAATTGCCCTTGCAAATTTGTGTCTGGTGATATCTTTCTCGAATTGATTGGATGAAATTTAAATTTTTCAAAAATTTGAAACACATTTAAATCGTGTTAAAATGACCTCAGATTAATTTTAAGACATAATATATATTTTAAGCTTGTAAATTTGCGTCTGATGACATCTTTCTCGAATTGATTTGAAGAAACTTAAATTTTTCAAAAATTTTAAACTCATTTAAATCGTGTTAAAATGACCTCAGGCTAATTCTAAATCGTGATATCTAAGATGGGCTTGCAATTCTGCGTCTGATGACATCTATCTCGAATTGATTGGATGAGATTTAAATTTTTCAAAAATTTTAAACTCATTTAAATCGTGTTAAAATAACCTCAGACTAATTTTAAAACGTGATATCTAAGATTAGTTTGCAATTTTGCGTCTGATGACATCTTTCTCGAATTGATTGGATGAAATTTAAAATTTTCAAAAATTTTAAACTCATTTAAATCGTGTTAAAATAACC
Source organism: Magallana nippona (assembly GCA_033439105.1). Classification (NCBI taxonomy): domain Eukaryota; kingdom Metazoa; phylum Mollusca; class Bivalvia; order Ostreida; family Ostreidae; genus Magallana; species Magallana nippona. The sequence continues at coordinate 2,340,710 of CM065919.1, read as the reverse complement.
TCAGACTAATTTTAAAACATGATATCTAAGATGCGCTTGCAATTCTGCGTCTAATGACATCTATCTCGAATTGATTGGATGAAATTTTAAATTTATCAAAAATTTTAAACTCATTTAAATCGTGTTAAAATGACCTCAGACTAATTTTAAATTGTGATATCTAAGATGGGCTTGCAATTCTGCGTCTGATGACATATATCTCGAATTGATTGGATGAAATTTAAATTTTTCAAAAATTTTAAATTCATTTAAATCGTTTTAAAATGACCTCAGACTAATCTTAAAACATAATTTCGAAATTGCCCTTGCAATTTTGTGTCTTGTGATATCTTTCTCGAATTGATTGGATGAAATTTAAATTTTTCAAAAATTTTAAACACATTTAAATCGTGTTAAAATGACCTCAGATTAATTTTAAAACATAATATATATGTTGGACTTGTAATTCTGCGTCTGATGACATCTTTCTCGAATTGATTTGAAGAAACTTAAATTTTTCAAAAATTTTAAACTCATTTAAATCGTGTTAAAATGACCTCAGACTAATTTTAAAACATGATATCTAAGATGCGCTTGCAATTCTACGTCTTATGACATCTTTCTCGAATTAATTGGATGAAATTTAAATTTTTCAAAAATTTTAAACTCATTTAAATCGTGTTAAAATGACCTCAGGCTAATTTTAAATCGTGATATCTAAGATGGGCTTGCAATTCTGCGTCTGATGACATCTATCTCGAATTGATTGGATGAAATTTAAATTTTTCAAAAATTTTAAACTCATTTAAATCGTTTTAAAATGACCTCAGATTAATCTTAAAACATAATTTCGAAATTGCCCTTGCAAATTTGTGTCTGGTGATATCTTTCTCGAATTGATTGGATGAAATTTAAATTTTTCAAAAATTTGAAACACATTTAAATCGTGTTAAAATGACCTCAGATTAATTTTAAGACATAATATATATTTTAAGCTTGTAAATTTGCGTCTGATGACATCTTTCTCGAATTGATTTGAAGAAACTTAAATTTTTCAAAAATTTTAAACTCATTTAAATCGTGTTAAAATGACCTCAGGCTAATTCTAAATCGTGATATCTAAGATGGGCTTGCAATTCTGCGTCTGATGACATCTATCTCGAATTGATTGGATGAGATTTAAAATTTTCAAAAATTTTAAACTCATTTAAATCGTGTTAAAATAACCTCAGACTAATTTTAAAACATGATATCTAAGATGCGCTTGCAATTCTGCGTCTGATGACATTTATCTCGAATTGATTGGATGAAATTTTAAATTTTTCAAAAATTTTAAACTCATTTAAATCGTGTTAAAATGACCTCAGACTAATTTTAAATCGTGATATCTAAGATGGGCTTGCAATTCTGCGTCTGATGACATCTTTTTCGAATTGATTGGATGAAAATCAAATTTTTCAAAAATTTTAAACTCATTTAAATCGTGTTAAAATAACCTCAGACTAATTTTAAAACATGATATCTAAGATGCGCTTGCAATTCTGCGTCTAATGACATCTATCTCGAATTGATTGGATGAAATTTTAAATTTATCAAAAATTTTAAACTCATTTAAATCGTGTTAAAATGACCTCAGACTAATTTTAAATTGTGATATCTAAGATGGGCTTGCAATTCTGCGTCTGATGACATATATCTCGAATTGATTGGATGAAATTTAAATTTTTCAAAAATTTTAAATTCATTTAAATCGTTTTTAAATGACCTCAGACTAATCTTAAAACATAATTTCGAAATTGCCCTTGCAATTTTGTGTCTTGTGATATCTTTCTCGAATTGATTGGATGAAATTTAAATTTTTCAAAAATTTTAAACACATTTAAATCGTGTGAAAATGACCTCAGATTAATTTTAAAACATAATATATATGTTGGGCTTGTAATTCTGCGTCTGATGACATCTTTCTCGAATTGATTTGAAGAAACTTAAATTTTTCAAAAATTTTAAACTCATTTAAATCGTGTTAAAATGACCTCAGACTAATTTTAAAACATGATATCTAAGATGCGCTTGCAATTCTGCGTCTGATGACATCTTTCTCGAATTAATTGGATGAAATTTAAATTTTTCAAAAATTTTAAACTCATTTAAATCGTGTTAAAATGACCTCAGGCTAATTCTAAATCGTGATATCTAAGATGGGCTTGCAATTCTGCGTCTGATGACATCTATCTCGAATTGATTGGATGAGATTTAAATTTTTCAAAAATTTTAAACTCATTTAAATCGTGTTAAAATAACCTCAGACTAATTTTAAAACGTGATATCTAAGATTAGTTTGCAATTTTGCGTCTGATGACATCTTTCTCGAATTGATTGGATGAAATTTAAAATTTTCAAAAATTTTAAACTCATTTAAATCGTGTTAAAATAACCTCAGACTAATTTTAAAACATGATATCTAAGATGCGCTTGCAATTCTGCGTCTAATGACATCTATCTCGAATTGATTGGATGAAATTTTAAATTTATCAAAAATTTTAAACTCATTTAAATCGTGTTAAAATGACCTCAGACTAATTTTAAATTGTGATATCTAAGATGGGCTTGCAATTCTGCGTCTGATGACATATATCTCGAATTGATTGGATGAAATTTAAATTTTTCAAAAATTTTAAATTCATTTAAATCGTTTTAAAATGACCTCAGACTAATCTTAAAACATAATTTCGAAATTGCCCTTGCAATTTTGTGTCTTGTGATATCTTTCTCGAATTGATTGGATGAAATTTAAATTTTTCAAAAATTTGAAACACATTTAAATCGTGTTAAAATGACCTCAGATTAATTTTAAAACATAATATATATGTTGGACTTGTAATTCTGCGTCTGATGACATCTTTCTCGAATTGATTTGAAGAAACTTAAATTTTTCAAAAATTTTAAACTCATTTAAATCGTGTTAAAATGACCTCAGACTAATTTTAAAACATGATATCTAAGATGCGCTTGCAATTCTGCGTCTTATGACATCTTTCTCGAATTAATTGGATGAAATTTAAATTTTTCAAAAATTTTAAACTCATTTAAATCGTGTTAAAATGACCTCAGGCTAATTTTAAATCGTGATATCTAAGATGGGCTTGCAATTCTGCGTCTGATGACATCTATCTCGAATTGATTGGATGAAATTTAAATTTTTCAAAAATTTTAAACTCATTTAAATCGTTTTAAAATGACCTCAGATTAATCTTAAAACATAATTTCGAAATTGCCCTTGCAAATTTGTGTCTGGTGATATCTTTCTCGAATTGATTGGATGAAATTTAAATTTTTCAAAAATTTGAAACACATTTAAATCGTGTTAAAATGACCTCAGATTAATTTTAAGACATAATATATATTTTAAGCTTGTAAATTTGCGTCTGATGACATCTTTCTCGAATTGATTTGAAGAAACTTAAATTTTTCAAAAATTTTAAACTCATTTAAATCGTGTTAAAATGACCTCAGGCTAATTCTAAATCGTGATATCTAAGATGGGCTTGCAATTCTGCGTCTGATGACATCTATCTCGAATTGATTGGATGAGATTTAAATTTTTCAAAAATTTTAAACTCATTTAAATCGTGTTAAAATAACCTCAGACTAATTTTAAAACGTGATATCTAAGATTAGTTTGCAATTTTGCGTCTGATGACATCTTTCTCGAATTGATTGGATGAAATTTAAAATTTTCAAAAATTTTAAACTCATTTAAATCGTGTTAAAATAACCTCAGACTAATTTTAAAACATGATATCTAAGATGCGCTTGCAATTCTGCGTCTAATGACATCTATCTCGAATTGATTGGATGAAATTTTAAATTTATCAAAAATTTTAAACTCATTTAAATCGTGTTAAAATGACCTCAGACTAATTTTAAATTGTGATATCTAAGATGGGCTTGCAATTCTGCGTCTGATGACATATATCTCGAATTGATTGGATGAAATTTAAATTTTTCAAAAATTTTAAATTCATTTAAATCGTTTTAAAATGACCTCAGACTAATCTTAAAACATAATTTCGAAATTGCCCTTGCAATTTTGTGTCTTGTGATATCTTTCTCGAATTGATTGGATGAAATTTAAATTTTTCAAAAATTTTAAACACATTTAAATCGTGTTAAAATGACCTCAGATTAATTTTAAAACATAATATATATGTTGGACTTGTAATTCTGCGTCTGATGACATCTTTCTCGAATTGATTTGAAGAAACTTAAATTTTTCAAAAATTTTAAACTCATTTAAATCGTGTTAAAATGACCTCAGACTAATTTTAAAACATGATATCTAAGATGCGCTTGCAATTCTGCGTCTTATGACATCTTTCTCGAATTAATTGGATGAAATTTAAATTTTTCAAAAATTTTAAACTCATTTAAATCGTGTTAAAATGACCTCAGGCTAATTTTAAATCGTGATATCTAAGATGGGCTTGCAATTCTGCGTCTGATGACATCTATCTCGAATTGATTGGATGAAATTTAAATTTTTCAAAAATTTTAAACTCATTTAAATCGTTTTAAAATGACCTCAGATTAATCTTAAAACATAATTTCGAAATTGCCCTTGCAAATTTGTGTCTGGTGATATCTTTCTCGAATTGATTGGATGAAATTTAAATTTTTCAAAAATTTGAAACACATTTAAATCGTGTTAAAATGACCTCAGATTAATTTTAAGACATAATATATATTTTAAGCTTGTAAATTTGCGTCTGATGACATCTTTCTCGAATTGATTTGAAGAAACTTAAATTTTTCAAAAATTTTAAACTCATTTAAATCGTGTTAAAATGACCTCAGGCTAATTCTAAATCGTGATATCTAAGATGGGCTTGCAATTCTGCGTCTGATGACATCTATCTCGAATTGATTGGATGAGATTTAAATTTTTCAAAAATTTTAAACTCATTTAAATCGTGTTAAAATAACCTCAGACTAATTTTAAAACGTGATATCTAAGATTGGTTTGCAATTTTGCGTCTGATGACATCTTTCTCGAATTGATTGGATGAAATTTAAAATTTTCAAAAATTTTAAACTCATTTAAATCGTGTTAAAATAACCTCAGACTAATTTTAAAACATGATATCTAAGATGCGCTTGCAATTCTGCGTCTAATGACATCTATCTCGAATTGATTGGATGAAATTTTAAATTTATCAAAAATTTTAAACTCATTTAAATCGTGTTAAAATGACCTCAGACTAATTTTAAATTGTGATATCTAAGATGGGCTTGCAATTCTGCGTCTGATGACATATATCTCGAATTGATTGGATGAAATTTAAATTTTTCAAAAATTTTAAATTCATTTAAATCGTTTTAAAATGACCTCAGACTAATCTTAAAACATAATTTCGAAATTGCCCTTGCAATTTTGTGTCTTGTGATATCTTTCTCGAATTGATTGGATGAAATTTAAATTTTTCAAAAATTTGAAACACATTTAAATCGTGTTAAAATGACCTCAGATTAATTTTAAAACATAATATATATGTTGGACTTGTAATTCTGCGTCTGATGACATCTTTCTCGAATTGATTTGAAGAAACTTAAATTTTTCAAAAATTTTAAACTCATTTAAATCGTGTTAAAATGACCTCAGACTAATTTTAAAACATGATATCTAAGATGCGCTTGCAATTCTGCGTCTTATGACATCTTTCTCGAATTAATTGGATGAAATTTAAATTTTTCAAAAATTTTAAACTCATTTAAATCGTGTTAAAATGACCTCAGGCTAATTTTAAATCGTGATATCTAAGATGGGCTTGCAATTCTGCGTCTGATGACATCTATCTCGAATTGATTGGATGAAATTTAAATTTTTCAAAAATTTTAAACTCATTTAAATCGTTTTAAAATGACCTCAGATTAATCTTAAAACATAATTTCGAAATTGCCCTTGCAAATTTGTGTCTGGTGATATCTTTCTCGAATTGATTGGATGAAATTTAAATTTTTCAAAAATTTGAAACACATTTAAATCGTGTTAAAATGACCTCAGATTAATTTTAAGACATAATATATATTTTAAGCTTGTAAATTTGCGTCTGATGACATCTTTCTCGAATTGATTTGAAGAAACTTAAATTTTTCAAAAATTTTAAACTCATTTAAATCGTGTTAAAATGACCTCAGGCTAATTCTAAATCGTGATATCTAAGATGGGCTTGCAATTCTGCGTCTGATGACATCTATCTCGAATTGATTGGATGAGATTTAAATTTTTCAAAAATTTTAAACTCATTTAAATCGTGTTAAAATAACCTCAGACTAATTTTAAAACGTGATATCTAAGATTAGTTTGCAATTTTGCGTCTGATGACATCTTTCTCGAATTGATTGGATGAAATTTAAAATTTTCAAAAATTTTAAACTCATTTAAATCGTGTTAAAATAACCTCAGACTAATTTTAAAACATGATATCTAAGATGCGCTTGCAATTCTGCGTCTAATGACATCTATCTCGAATTGATTGGATGAAATTTTAAATTTATCAAAAATTTTAAACTCATTTAAATCGTGTTAAAATGACCTCAGACTAATTTTAAATTGTGATATCTAAGATGGGCTTGCAATTCTGCGTCTGATGACATATATCTCGAATTGATTGGATGAAATTTAAATTTTTCAAAAATTTTAAATTCATTTAAATCGTTTTAAAATGACCTCAGACTAATCTTAAAACATAATTTCGAAATTGCCCTTGCAATTTTGTGTCTTGTGATATCTTTCTCGAATTGATTGGATGAAATTTAAATTTTTCAAAAATTTTAAACACATTTAAATCGTGTTAAAATGACCTCAGATTAATTTTAAAACATAATATATATGTTGGACTTGTAATTCTGCGTCTGATGACATCTTTCTCGAATTGATTTGAAGAAACTTAAATTTTTCAAAAATTTTAAACTCATTTAAATCGTGTTAAAATGACCTCAGACTAATTTTAAAACATGATATCTAAGATGCGCTTGCAATTCTACGTCTTATGACATCTTTCTCGAATTAATTGGATGAAATTTAAATTTTTCAAAAATTTTAAACTCATTTAAATCGTGTTAAAATGACCTCAGGCTAATTTTAAATCGTGATATCTAAGATGGGCTTGCAATTCTGCGTCTGATGACATCTATCTCGAATTGATTGGATGAAATTTAAATTTTTCAAAAATTTTAAACTCATTTAAATCGTTTTAAAATGACCTCAGATTAATCTTAAAACATAATTTCGAAATTGCCCTTGCAAATTTGTGTCTGGTGATATCTTTCTCGAATTGATTGGATGAAATTTAAATTTTTCAAAAATTTGAAACACATTTAAATCGTGTTAAAATGACCTCAGATTAATTTTAAGACATAATATATATTTTAAGCTTGTAAATTTGCGTCTGATGACATCTTTCTCGAATTGATTTGAAGAAACTTAAATTTTTCAAAAATTTTAAACTCATTTAAATCGTGTTAAAATAACCTCAGACTAATTTTAAAACATGACATCTAGGATGCGCTTGCAATTCTGCGTCTGATGACATCTTTCTCGAATTGATAGGATGAAATTTAAATTTTTCAAAAATTTTAAACTCATTTAAATCGTGTTAAAATAACCTCAGACTAATTTTAAAACATGATATCTAAGATGCACTTGTAATTCTGCGTCTAATGACATCTATCTCGAATTGATTGGATGAAATTTTTAATTTATCAAAAATTTTAAACTCATTTAAATCGTGTTAAAATGACCTCAGACTAATTTTAAATTGTAATATCTAAGATGGGCTTGCAATTCTGCGTCTGATGACATCTATCTCGAATTGATTGGATGAAATTTAAATTTTTCAAAAATGTTAAACTCATTGAAATCGTGTTAAAATAACCTCAGACTAATTTTAAAACATGATATCTAAGATGCGCTTGCAATTCTGCGTCTGATGACAACTTTTTCGAATTGATAGGATGAAATTAAAATTTTTCAAAAATTTTAAACTCATTTAAATCGTGTTAAAATGACCTCAGACTAATTTTAAATCGTGATATCTAAAATGCGCTTGCAATTCTGCGTCTGATGACATCTATCTCGAATTGATTAGATGGAATTTAGTTTTTTTGTAAAAATTTTAAATTTATTTAAATCGTGTTAAAATAACCTCAGACTAATTTTAAAACATGAATTTTGTAAAGCTCTTGCATTTCTACGACTGATGACACCTTTTTCAAAATCATTGGATGAAATATAGGATTTTCGAAAATTTTAAAACTCATTTAAATCGAATTAACATGACACCAGACAGATTAAAATCACAATCAAAATCTCATCTCATCGCATCTTGTGAGAAATCGTACGGAAGACCCACTCGTTGCTCGCAACGAGATTTCATCTAATTAAGGTCTTCTGTTTCCAACGGAAGACCTTATTGTTATTGCTTTGTTTCTTTTCCTCTATTATTAAGGTCTTCCGTTTCCAACGGAAGACCTTATTGTTATTGCTTTGTTTCTTTTCCTCTATTATTATTATTATTATTTTTTTTTTCTCCCACGTTTTCTCAAAAACGCTTCAGCCGATTTTGATGAAATTTTTAGATCTTATTCATGACAAAATTTGTAAGAAAATTACACGAGTTTTTTTTGGTCGTCACTTCCGGTCCCGAGATATTAAAGATTTTATGTTTTTGCTTGTTCACGATTTTTCTCCAAAAGTATTTAAGATAGAACTTTCAAATTTTCAGGGATGGTAGAAAGTGTCCTGCCGCAGTGCCCTTCGCATATCCGAACGTCCGCCGTCACTTCCGGTCGGCACCGGAAGGAAACAAAAAACAGTCAATTTTCAACTTTTTTGTTTTGAAATTTTTTAATATTATTGTTCGATAGAGACGCTTTAATAACTTCAGAATATGAAATTTGTTTTAAAATCGATCCACGCATTCTCGAGATTTTGGGCTCCAAAGTTCTGAAGCGAGAGTCCGCGTAGCTCAGTCGTTAGAGTGGTGGACTTTGGCCCAGGCGACCCGGGTTCAGTCCCCGAGTGCCGAATATTTTTTCATCCTTAATTGTGTTAAGGTTTATAATTTTATATTTGAAATGATAGATTTTACTTATTTCCAATATAATTTTATCAAAAATCACAATAATAGCGACTTTTTAAAGATTAATTTAAGTATAATTATATGTCTATTGAAATTCTTATAGAGGGTTTAATGGAATTTAATGACATGTTTAGAAATGATAGAAAAGAACAACTATCCCTCTAGTCTACTTTATGGTGCACTCAAACGGAAGACCTCTTGTTGCTCGCAACAAGCGTCTAGTTATTATTGTTTTTTTTTTCTGTCACGTTTTCTCAAAAACGCTTCAGCCGATTTTGATGAATCTCTTAGATCTTATTCATGACAAAATTTGTAAGAAAATTACACGAGATTTTTTCGGTCGTCACTTCCGGTCCCGAGATATTAAAGATTTTATGTTTTTGCTTGTTCACGATTTTTCTCCAAAAGTATTTAAGATAGAACTTTCAAATTTTCAGGGATGGTAGAAAGTGTCCTGCCGCAGTGCCCTTTGCATATCTGAACGTCCGCCGTCACTTCCGGTCGTCACAGGAAGGAAACAAACAATAGTCATTTTTCAACTTTTTTGTTTTGAATTTTTTTAATATTACTATTCGATAAAGACGCTTAAATAACGTCAGAATATGAAATTTGTTTTAAAATCAATCCACGCATTCTCGAGATTTTGGGATCCAAAGTCCTGAAGCGAGAGTCCGCGTAGCTCAGTCGTTAGAGTGGTGGACTTTGGCCCAGGCGACCCGGGTTCAGTCCCCAAGTGCCGAATGTTTCTTTCTTTTTTAATTGTGATTTGTTTAACGATTTTATCTTTAAAACGATGGATTTTAATGTTTTCCGTTTAAAATTTTATCATAAATCAAAATAATACCAGCTTTTTTCAGTACAAATATAGAGCCCGTTTCAAAATACCATCAATTTCCTGCATTGTGACAGTCTTGTTTCTGTCAGCAGCTCGCTAAATTCAAACGCTCGTCGCATCGCCGGCATCAAAGACATGCCGCCGAAGCACCTTTGCAGTACGACCGCATTAGAGCTCGCCAGGTCGCTTTGCCGGTATCAAAGAAATGCCGCCTTCTCATTGACTGTATGCACAAAACATTTAGCAATGCGCCCACATTTCAAGTATTCTACAGGACTTTAAAAGGAGGACTGTTTAGTATTTATTCAGATATATAGATACATGCATGCATGTATATATGCGTTTATTGACATATGTTGTTTATATATTGATTTCCTGAACACTATAAAACACTATAAAATCTCTCTCTCTCTCTCTCTCTCTCTCTCTCTCTCTCTCTCTCTCTCTCTCTCTCTCTCTCTCTCTCTCTCCAACGTACGAATATTTTAGTATTTGAATAAGAACTACTACAGGTAACATGCAGTAATGTGGCTAAAGCCTAAATGTACATTTGACGTTTAAAAATTATATATGTATTTATTTCTAGTTACGGGATATTGTCTTTGGATTTAAATGATTTGAAATTAATTTTTTAATGATTGTCTTCTTACTGATTGGAAGTCAATGCTAAAAAGTCATTTTTTATTATAGACGGTGTACTTTCTCCTTCTTTGTATATGTCTACAGATACATATCTGTTGTCTGTCTTGGATTAAGAAACACCCCGAATTTTACACACGGAACTATACAAACGACCTGGTGACTGCGACATGGTGTGAAAACTGACCACCCGTGTATGTGTGCTTGAGCTTAGGAATAAACAGCTGTAATCACTGATCGGGGAAATATACTGTTAAAACGAAAAGTCTGATTTTTCACTTTTGATAAAAAAAAGTCATTACGGCAGGGTGCATCGGGATTATAATCATTTAAAATCTGCCTTAAGTTTATAATTATTTACAAAGGTCTACATACATGTAATGTTCACCCAAAAAACGGGATTTATTATATCTGTTTAGTGATTAAGCATCGAGGTCAAAATTCATAAATTTCGTAATATATTAACCGATTGCTTAACACTGGTCATTTAGACATAACACTGGGGTATTGAGTGGATTCGGGAAAAGGGGGATAATTAACCATACTACATTTGTAAGATGTAGGTTATTTTAATTGCCGACTTAGCAAAATTTTTTATCATACAGTGTAAGTCGGCAAAGATAAACTTGACACAAAAAAAATAATCGATATGCAAAAGAAGCAGATAAAAAGATAATCAATTTCTTTATCAAATCGATTTCTGATTAATTCATCTCTCTCTCTCTCTCTCTCTCTCTCTCTCTCTCTCTCTCTCTCTCTCTCTCTCTCTCTCTCTCTCTCTACAAATGCAGTTTATAGCGTATGACATTTTATATATCTTATTTCTAAAACATTTAGAAGTAAAGAGTTAATCCATAAATTAACGATGTATTAAGAAAACAGTTACGCTGTTAAACCTTCCTTCATTTCGATCCTTTTATTTTTTGCTGAAATTAATTACGCCGTTTAATATGTCACTGATTGTGTTCAAAATTCATGATGTATACTGCTGTAGGTGTTACTATGTAAAATTGAAACCCGACATTTTAAAATGTATAATTAAGACCGCGGAACATTAACTGGCAAGATTGGAAATATACAGCTTACGTCAATTTCACTTGTTACAGTCAAAACTTTTGAAATGGGTGGGAACAAATTGACGCGGACGTCTGAGAAAACATTGGATTGAAACTGTAGCTATAGGAAGTGTATCAGTGGCGACTGATTCTCTGAAGTCATCGGACAATGCTTTGCCTTGCGTAATATCTCCCGAATTTGGATCTTCTCATATTTGCTGATTGTATAATTATTGATGAAATAAAATGGGTTTTTTTATCGCTTTGCTGATACTAAATAAAATGTGTTTCGATCGCATAAGTAATATAGCAAGTTAGGAACGCTGAGGTGGATTGAAAATACACTTCCAATATTAACTACAGTTTGAATCCAACGTTTTCCCAGACATCCGCGTCAATTTGTTCCCGTCCATATCAAATGTTTTGACTGTAATAGCTTTTTAAAAACAAATGTTGTACCCGCGAGATCTCAGAAACTGTAAGTGATTAAGACACGAAACTTACATGGACGATAGACATTCGATTGAGGATGCGTTTAACTGTTTCCATTTTATCGCCCGTCACTTCCGGTCGTCACCGGAAGGGTACAAACAACTGGTTATAATAATTTTAACTGTTTTTCTTTGACAGTTTTATATTGCTTGATAAACAAAACTGTACAATAGGAAAACGTTAAAAAAATATATATACTTTAATTTTGACTGAGCACTTCTGTTGGTCCGTTTCCTGTCCCGAGACAAAAACCTTGCCTCAACGATATCTCAAAAATAGTAACTACTTGGAGAACCAAACTGTGTGGGATGATAGACATATGTATATTCATTTGTTTACTCTATTTTGTTTGATTCGTCTAACTTCCGGTCGTCATCGGAAGTACTTTAAAAATTATTTTCGTATTTAATTTATTTTTCATAGAATTAATATATTAGTATCTTTACATATTTTATTTATACAATGTTAAATAGACAAAAAGTTCTACTTCTGGTGAGATATCTCGAATATCTCAGGTAGCTGCTTTTAAACAAAATTTGTACCAGCGAGATCTCAGAAACTGTAAGTGATCAAGACAAAAACTAACAAGGATGATAGACATTTGATTGAAGATGTGTTTAACGGGTTTCACTTCCGGTCCCGCCGAAAGGGTTCAAACAAATCAAGCTTTTTATAAGTTTAAATGATTTTCTTTGACAGTTTTAGTTAGATTTTAAATAATAATATATGATGGAAAAGTATTTAATAAATACTATCTTTAATTTTCATTGAGCACTGCCGTTTATATGTATGAAGATATGTTTACTATATTCTGTTAGATCCGGCGTAAATGTAACTTCCAGTCTCACAGAAAGTTCTCAAAAATGACTTTTTGTCATTTCTCAGACGTCCGTGTCAATTTGTTCCCGCCCATATCAAATGTTTTGACTGTAACAGGTGAAATTTATGTAAGCTGTATATTTTCAATCTTGCCAGTTAATGTTCCGCGGTCTTATAGATAGAAAAGAACAAGAATCCCAATAGCGTAAGGTGTATTCAAACGGAAGACCTCTCGTTGCTCGCAACGAGATCGCGTCTAGTTATTATTATTATTTTTTTTTCTCCCACGTTTTCTCAAAAACGCTTCAGCCGATTTTGATGAAATTTTTAGATCTTATTCATGACAAAATTTGTAAGAAAATTACACGAGTTTTTTTTTGGTCGTCACTTCCTGTCCCGAGATATTAAAGATTTTATGTTTTTGCTTGTTCACGATTTTTCTCCAAAAGTATTTAAGATAGAACTTTCAAATTTTCAGGGATGGTAGAAAGTGTCCTGCCGCAGTGCCCTTTGCATATCCGAACGTCCGCCGTCACTTCCGGTCGGCACCGGAAGGAAACAAAAAACAGTCAATTTTCAACTATTTTGTTTTGAAATTTTTAAATATTATTGTTCGATAGAGACGCTTTAATAACTTCAGAATATGAAATTTGTTTTAAAATCGATCCACGCATTCTCGAGATTTTGGGCTCCAAAGTCCTGAAGCGAGAGTCCGCGTAGCTCAGTCGTTAGAGTGTTGGACTTTGGCCCAGGCGACCCGGGTTCAGATTATAATCATTTAAAATCTGTCTGAAGTTTATAATTATTTACAAAGGACTACATACAGGTAATGTTCGCCCAAAAGTTGGATTTATTATGTATCTGTTTAGTGATTAAGCATCGAGGTCAAAATTCATAAATTTCATATTTTATTAACCGATGGCTTAACACTGGTCATTTAGACATAACACCGGGGTATCGAATAGATTCGGGAAAATGGGGGATAAATAACCATACTACATTTGTAAGATGTAGGTTATTTTATCTGCTGACTTAGCAGAATTTTTTTGTCACACAGTGTTAGTCGGCAAAGATAAACTTGAGACAAAAAGAAAAATAATCGATATGCAAAAGAAGCAGATTAAAAGATAATAAATTTCTTTATCAAATCGATATCTGATTAATTCATCTCTCTCTCTCTCTCTCTCTCTCTCTCTCTCTCTCTCTCTCTCTCTCTCTCTCTCTCTCTCACACACACACACACACACACACACACACACACACACACACACACACACACACACACACACACACACATTATTCCAATGTAGTTTATAGCGTATGAAATTTTATATAATAATTATATATTATCTTCTTTCTAAAACATTAAGAAGTAAAAAGTATATCCATAAATTAACGATGTTTTAAGAAAAACAGCTATGCCTATTACAACCTTCCTTGATTTCGATCCTTTTATTTTTTGCTGAAATAAATGACGTCGCTTAATATGTCACTGGTTATGTTCAAAATTCATAATGTATACTGCCGTAGGTGCTATTATGTAAAATTGAAACCCGACAATGTATTATTAAGACCGCAGAACATTAGTTACAGTCAAAACATTTGGAATGGGCGGGAACAAATTGACGCGGACGTCTGAGAAAACAGTGGATTGAAGCTGTAGCTATAGGAAGTGTATCAGTGGCGACTGATTCTTTGAAATCATCGGACAATGCTTTGCCTTGCGTATAATCTCTCCCGAGTGGGGATTTTCTCATATTTGCTGATTATATACTTATTGATGAAATAAAATGTTTTTCAATCGCTTTGCTGATACTAAATAAAATGTGTTTCGATCGCATAACTTATATAGCAAGTTAGGAACGCTGAGGTGGATTGAAAATACACTTTCTATAACTACAGTTTCAATCCAACGTTTCTTTCAGATGTCCGCGTCAATTTGTTCCCGTCCACATCAAATGTTTTGACTCCAACAGGTGAAATTGACTTAAACTGTATATTTCCAATCTTCCCAGTTAATGTTCCGCGGTCTTGAGTATTTTAATCAAAAGAAAGCAACATGTGAGTTAGAAATTCGCATAAATATATGTCTATTTAAATCCTTAGAGAATGTTAAATGGAATTTGAAGAAGTGATGAGAAATGATAGAAAAGAACAAGTAGCGTAAGGTGTATTCAAACGGAAGACCTTTCGTTGCTCGCAACGAGTCGCGTCTAGTTATTATTAAGGTCTTCCGTTTCCAACGGAAGACCTTATTGTTTTCGTACTGTTTCTTATTATTATTATTATTATTATTATTATTATTATTATTTTTCTTTTCCACAAATTTTGTGCACGCGATTTCTCGAAAACTATTCGACCGATTTCCACAATTTTTACACAGATGATTGGACTTCATATGATCTTCATACATTTTTGATAATTTTCCTGTCGTCACTTCCGGTACCGATTTATCGGCCATTTTGTTCATTTTTACGACCTATTTTGTGCACACAAAAACTCAAAAACTATCAGAGATATGAATATGAAATTTTCAGGATAGTTATATCATAGTTTGAAGTTGTGCCCATTGTTTTTGTTTTACTCCTGTGGCGCCATTTCTTGGAGCTCGCTATGGCTCGAAAATTGGGTACGGATTTTTAATCACAATTTTCACTCGTTTTGATCTGTATCTTTTTATCAGTTGATATTTTGTTAAGACATATATAACAAAAGTGGTAGAGTATGAAAAGTTCTTTTCACAGATATCACGGAAAAGGGGCAAGCCCCTTTAATTAGGGACCAAGAGACTCGTAAACTCTATTACAAATAACTTAAAAACGATCAAGATTTTGTAATGCATTTTAGAAGCAAGGTTGTTGATCATAACAATATCTATCAGAAAAAATCATTGCCATGCCTATTTATTACGTAACTAGGGATTTTTAGGGGCCAAAAACCTTAAATTTTGACGCAATATATCTAGAGAAGGAGACATATTTTGTTAAGCATTGTAGAAGAGAAAATGTCTGCATTGATAATTTTAATCGATTGCACTTATCAAAACATCAATATCTGTCCCCATTAAGGATTTACAGGGCTGACCCCTAAAAGATTCAATCAATTATATCTCAAAAATGAACAATAATTTTAGATAGGTGTAAGAACAAAAATTGTTAGTATCCTTAAGACCTTTCCAACAAAATCAAGAAAAAGGGGCTGGCCCCTTTAATTAGGGGCCAATAAACTCGTAAACTCTATAACAAATAACTTTAAAACGATCTAGATTTTGTAATGCATTATCGAAGCAAAGATGTTGATCGTAGCAATGTCTATCTGAAAAATCATTGCCACGCCCATTTATTACGTAATTAAGGATTATTAGGGACCAAAGTCCTTAAACTTTGACGCAATATATCTAGAGAAGGAGACATATTTTGTTAAGCATTGTAGAAGAGAAAATGTCTGCATTGATGATTTTAATCGATGCCACTAATCAAAACACCAATGTATGTTCCCATAAAGGATTTACAGGGCTGATCCCTAAAAGATTCAATCATTTATATCTCAAAAATGAACAACAATTTAAGAAAGGTGTAAGAACAAAAAATGTTACTATACTTAAGATCTTTCCAACTAAATCAAAAAAAAGGCACTGGCCCCTTTCATTAGGGGCCAACACACTCGTAAACTCTATTACAAATAACCCTAAAACGATAAAGATTTTGTAATGCATTATAGAAGCAAAGTTGTTGATCATAACAATATCTATCAGAAAAAATCATTGCCAGCCCATTTATTACGTAACTAGGGATTTTTAGGGGCCAAAGTTCTTAAACTTTGACGCAATATATCTAGAGAAGGAATATAATAAAAATAAGATTTTGTTAAGTATTATAGAAGAGAAAATGTCTGCATTGATGGTTCTAATCGATTCCACTTATCAAAACACCAATGTCTGTCCCCATTAAGGATCTATAGGACTGGCCCCTAAAATATTCAATCGTTTATATCTAAAAAATTAACAACAATTTTTGATAGGTTTACGAACAAAAAATGATAGTATTCTTAAGACCTTTTCAATGAATTCAAGAAAAAGGGGCTGGCCCTTAAAATTAGGGGCCAAGATACTAGTAAATACTGTTACAAATAACTTAAAAACGATCAAGATTATGTAATGCATCATAGAAGACACGTTGTTGATCGTAACAAAGTCTGTTTGAAAAACTCTTTGCCACAACCATTTATTACTTAATTAGGGATTTATAGGAGCCAAAGTCCTTAAACTTTTTAAAAAATTGAACGGAAGACCTACTCGTTACTCGTAACGAGATCGTATCTAGTTATTATTATTTTTCTTTTCCACAAATTTTGTGCACGCGATTTCTCGAAAACTATTCGACCGATTTCCACAATTTTTTTTACAGTTGATTGGACTTCATATGATCTTCATACATTTTTGATAATTTTCTGTCGTCACTTCCGGTACCGATTTATCGGCCATTTTGTTCATTTTTACGACCTATTTTGTGCACACAAAAAATCAAAAACTATCAGAGATATGAATATGAAATTTTCAGGATAGTTAGACCATAGTTTGAAGATGTGCCCATTGTTTTTGTTTTACTCCTATGGCGCCATTTCTTGGAGCTCGCTATGGCTCGAAAATTGGGTCCGAATTTTGTATCAAAATTTTCATACGTTTTGATCTGTATCTTTTTATCAGTTGATATTTTGTTAAGACATATATAACAAAAGTGGTAGAGAATCAACAGTTCTTTTAAACAAAATCAAGAAAAAGGGGCTGGCCCCTTCATTTAGGGGCCAAGACACTCGTAAACTTTATTACAAATAACTGAAAAATGATAAAGACTTTGTAAAGCATTATAGAAGCAAAGTTGTTGATCGTAACAATATATATCAGGAAAAATCATTGCCACGCCCATTTATTATGTAATTAGGGATTTATAGGGGCCAACGTTCTCAAACTTTGATATGATATATCTAGAGAACAAGACATATTTTGTTAAGCATTGTAGAAGAGAAAATACTTGTATTGATAACGTAAATCGATTCCACTAATGAAAACACCAATTCCTGTCCCCATTAAGGATCTAGAGGACTGACCCCTAAAATATTCAATCATTTGTATATCAAAAATGAACGACAATTTTAGATGGGTGTAAGAACAAAAAATGTTAGTATTTGTGAGACGTTTTTAGGGAAATCAAGAAAATGGGGCTGGTCCCTTTAATTAGGGGCCAAGACACTCGTAAACTCTATTACAAATAACATAAAAACGATAAACATTTTGTAGTGCATTAAAGAAGCAAAGTTATTAATCATAACAATATCTATCAGAATAGATCATTGACACGCCCATTTATGACGTAATAAGGGATTTTTAGGGGCCAAAGTACTTAAACTTTGACGCAATATATCTACAGAAGGAAACATATTTTGTTAAGCATTGTAGAAAAGAAAATGTTTGCATTAATGATTCTAATCGATTCCACTAATCAAAACACCAATGTCTGTTCCCATTAAGGATCTACAGTGCTGGCCCCTAAAATATTCAATCATTTGTATCTCAAAAATGAACAACAATTTTTGATTGGTGTAAGAACAAAAAATGTTAGTATTTGTGAGACCTTTTCAATGAAATCAAGAAAAAGGGACTGGCCCCTTAAATTAGGGGCCAAGATACTGGTAAACTTTATTACAAATAAGTTAAAACCGATAAAGATTTAGTAATGCATTATAGAAGCAAAGTTGTTGATCGTAACAATATCTGCTTGAAAAACCATACCCATTTATTACTTAATTAGGGATTTATAGGAACCAAAGTCCTTAAACTTTTTTTTAAAAAATTGAACGGAAGACCTATTCGTTACTCGTAACGAGATCGTATCTAGTTATTAAGGTCTTCCGTTTCCAACGGAAGACCTTATTGTTTTCGTACTGTTTCTTATTATTATTATTATTATTATTATTATTATTATTTTTCTTTTCCACGAATTTTGTGCACGCGATTTCTCGAAAACTATTCGACCGATTTCCACATTTTTTTCACAGATGATCGGACTTCATATGATCTTCAAACATTTTTAATAATTTTCCTGTCGTCACTTCCGGTACCGATTTATCGGCCATTTTGTTCATTTTTACGACCTATTTTGTGCACACAAAAACTCAAAAACTATCAGAGATATGAATATGAAATTTTCAGGATAGTTAGACCATAGTTTGAAGTTGTGCCCATTGTTTTTGTTTTACTCCTGTGGCGCCATTTCTTGGAGCTCGCTATGGCTCGAAAATTGGGTACGGAATTTTAATCAAATTTTTCACACGTTTTGATCTGTATCTTTTTATCAGTTGATATTTTGTTGAGACATATATAACAAAAGTGGTAGTGTATGAAAAGTTCTTTTCACCGATATCACGGAAAAGGGGCTAGCCCCTTTAATTAGGGGCCTAGATACTCGTAAACTCTATTACAAATAACTTAAAAACGATCAAGATTTTGTAATGCATTATTGAAGCAAAGTTGTTGATCATAACAATATCTTTCAGGAAAAATCATTGCCACGCCCATTTATTACGTAACTAGGGATTTTTAGGGGCCAAAAACCTTAATTTTTGACGTAATATATCTAGAGAAGGAGACATATTTTGATAAGCATTGTAGAAGAGAAAATGTCTGCATTGATAATTTTAATCGATTGCACTTATCAAAACATCAATATCTGTCCCCATTAAGGATTTACAGGGCTGACCCCTAAAAGATTCAATCAATTATATCTCAAAAATGAACAACAATTTTAGATAGGTGTAAGAACAAAAATTGTTAGTATTCTTCAGACCTTACCAACACAATCAAGGAAAAGGGGCTGGCCCCTTTAATTAGGGGCCAATAAACCGTAAACTCTATTACAAATAACTTAAAAACGATCAAGAATTTTGTAATGCATTATCGAAGCAAAGATGTTGATCGTAGCAATGTCTATCTGAAAATTCATTGCCACGCCCATTTATTACGTAACTAAGGATTATTAGGGGCCAAAGTCCTTAAACTTTGACGCAATATATCTAGAGAAGGAGACATATTTTGTTAAGCATTGTAGAGGAGAAAATGTCCGCATTGATAATTTCAATCGATGCCACAAATCAAAACACCAATGTATGTTCCCATAAAGGATTTACAGGGCTGACCCCTAAAAGATTCAATCATTTATATCTCAAAAATGAACAACAATTTTAGATAGCTGTAAGAACAAAAAATGTTACTATACTTAAGATCTTTCCAACAAAATCAAGAAAAAGGGACTGACCCCTTTCATTAGGGGCCAACACACTCGTAAACTCTATTACAAATAACTTAAAAACGATCAAGATTTTGTAATGCATTATAGAAGCAAAGTTGTTGATCATAACAATATCTATCGTAAAAATCATTGCCAGCCCATTTATTACGTAACTAGGGATTTTTAGGGGCCAAAGTCCTTAAACTTTGATGCAATATATCTAGAGAAGGAGACATATTTTGTTAAGTATTATAGAAGAGAAAATGTCTGCATGGATGGTTCTAATCGATTCCACTTATCAAAACACCAATGTCTGTCCCCATTAAGGATATATAGGACTGTCCCCTAAAATATTCAATCGTTTATATCTCAAAAATTAACAACAATTTTTGATTGGTTTACGAACAAAAAATGATAGTATTCTTAAGACCTTTTCAATGAACTCAAGAAAAAGGGGCTTGCCCTTAAAATTAGGGGCCAAGATACTAGTAAACACTATTACAAATAACTCTAAAACGATCAAGATTGTGTAATGCATTATATAAGACAAGTTGTTGATCGTAACAAAATCTGTTTGAACAACTCTTTTCCACACCCATTTATTACTTAATTAGGGGTGTAAAGGAGCCAAAGTCCTTAAACTTTTTAAAAAATTGAACGGAAGACCTACTCGTTACTTGTAACGAGATCGTATCTAGTTATTATTTTTCTTTTCCACAAATTTTGTGCACGCGATTTCTCGAAAACTATTCGACCGATTTCCACAATTTTTTCACAGATGATTGGACTTCATATGATCTTCATACATTTTTGATAATTTTCCTGTCTTCACTTCCGGTACCGATTTATCGGCCATTTTGTTCATTTTTACGACCTATTTTGTGCACACAAAAACTCAAAAACTAACAGAGATATGAATATGAAATTTTCAGGATAGTTAGACCATAGTTTGAAGTTGTGCCCGTTGTTTTTGTTTTACTCCTGTGGCGCCATTTCTTGGAGCTCGCTATGGCTCGAAACTTTGGTACGGATTTTTAATCAAAATTTTCACACGTTTTGATCTGTATCTTTTTATCAGTTGATATTTTGTTGAGACATATATAATAAAAGTGGTAGAGTATGAAAAGTTCTTTTCACCGATATCACGGAAAAGGGGGTAGCCCCTTTAATAAGGGACCAAGAGACTCGTAAAGTGTATTATAAATAACTTAAAAACTTTAAAGATTTTGTAATGCATTATAGAAGCAAAGTTGTTGATCATAACAATATCTGTCAGAAAAAATTATTGCCACGCCCATTTATTACGTAACTAGGGATTTTTAGGGGCCAAAGTCCTTAAATTTTTGACGCAATATATCTAGAGAAGGAGACATATTTTGTTAAGCATTGTAGAAGAGAAAATGTCTGCATTGATGATTTCAATCGATGCCACTAATCAAAACATCAATGTGTGTTCCCATAAAGGATTTACAGGGCTGACCCCTAAAATATTCAATCATTTATATCTCAAAAATGAACAACAATTTAAGATAGGTGTACGAATAAAAATTTTTACTATACTTAAGATCTTTCCAACAAAATCAAGAAAAAGGGACTGGCCCCTTTCATGAGGGGCCAAAACACTCGTAAACTCTATTACAAATAACTTAAAAACGATAAAGATTTTGTAATGCATTATAGAAGCAAAGTTGTTGATCATAACAATATCTATCAGAAAAAATCATTGCCAGCCCATTTATTACGTAACTAGGGATTTTTAGGGGCCAAAGTCCTTAAACTTTGACGCAATATATCTAGAGAAGGAGACATATTTTGTTAAGTATTATAGAAGAGAAAGTGTCTGCATGGATAGTTCTAATCGATTCCACTTATCAAAACACCAATGTCTATCCCCATTAAGGATCTATAGGACTGGCCCCTAAAATATTCAATCGTTTATATCTCAAAAATGAACAGCAATTTTAGATATGTGTAAGAACAAAAAATGTTAGTATTTTTAATACCTTTCCAACAATATCAAGAAAGAGGGGCTGGCCCCCTTAATTATGGCCCAATACATTCGTAAACTCTATTACACATAACTTAAAAACGATCAAGATTTTGTAATGCATTATAAAAGCAAATTTCTTGATCATAACAATGTCTGTTTGAAAAGCTATTTGCCGCACCAATTTATTACTTAATTAGAGATTTATAGGAGGCAAAGTCCTTAAACTTTTTTAAAAAATTGAACGGAAGACCTACTCGTTACTCGTAACGAGATCGTATCTAGTTATTATTATTTTTTTTTTTCCAAATTTTGTGAACGCGATTTTTCAGAAACTATTCAACCAATTTCAACCATTTTTTCACAGATGATGAGATGTGATCTGAATTTTATATGATTTTGAAATTTGCGTTGTCGTCTCTTCCGGTACCGAGTTACGGCCGATTTTGTAATTTTTTACGACCCATTTTGTGCAGAGCTGATCTCAGAAATTATAAGATATATGACAACGAAATTTTCAGGATAGGTAAACCATAGTTTGAAGTTGTGCACTATTATGTTGTTTTACGCCAGTGGCGCCATTTCTTGGAGCTCGCCTAGGCACGAAAATTGGGTACGAATTTTGAATCAAAATTTTAGTACGTTTTGGTCTGCATCTTTTTATCAGTTGATATTTTGTTAAGACATATATAACAAAAGTGGTCGAGAATCAAAAGTTCTTTCCAACAAAATCATAAAAAGGGGGTGGCCCCTTTAATCAGGGGCCAATACAATCGTAAACTCTATTACAAATAACTTAAAAAGGATCAAGATTTTGTAATGCATTATAGAAGCAAAGTTGTTGATCATAACAATATCTATCAGAAACAGTTATTGCCACGCCCATTTATTACGTAACTAGGGATTTTTAGGGGCCAAAATCCTTTAATTTTGACGCAATATATCTAGAGAAGGAGACATATTTTGTTAAGCATTGTAGAAGAGAAAATGTCTGCACTGATGTTTTAATCGATTCCACTTATCAATATACCAATATCTGTCCCCATGAAGGATTTACAGGGCTGACCCCTAAAAGATCCAATCATTTATATCTCAAAAATGAACAACAATTTTAGATAGGTGTAAGAACAAAAATTGTTAGTATTCATTACACCTTTCCAACAAAATCAAGAAAAAAGGGCTGGCCCCTTTAATTAGGGGCCAATACACTCGCAAACTCTATTACAAATAACTAAAAAACGATCAAAATTTTGTAATGCATTATAGAAGCAAAGTTGTTGATCATAACAATATCTATCAGAAAAAATGATTGCCACGCCCATTTATTACGTAACTATGGATTTTTAGGGGCCAAAGTCCTTAAACTTTGACGCAATATACCTAGAGAAGGTGACTTATTTTGTTAAGCATTGTAGAAGAAAAAATGTCTGCATTGATGATTCTTATCGATTCCACTAATCAAAACACCAATGTATGTCCCCATTAAGGATTTACAGGGCTGGCCCCTAAAATATTCAATCGTTTGTATCTCAAAAATGAACAACATATTTAGATAGGTTTAAGAACAAAAAATGTTAGTATTCCTAAGACCTGTTCAAGGAAATCAAGAAAAGGGGGCTGGCCCTTTAAATTAGGGGCCACGATACTTGCAAACTCTATTACAAATAACTTAAAAACGATCAAGATTTTGTAATGCATTATAGAAGCAAAGTTGTTGATCATAACAGTATCTGTCAGAAAAAATGATTACCACGCCCATTTTTTATGCAACTATGGATTATTAGGGGCCAAAGTCCTTAAACTGTGACGCAATATACCTAGAGAAGGAGACTTATTTTGTTAAGCATTGTAGAAGAGAAAATGTCTGCATTGATGATTCTTATCGATTCCACTAATCAAAACACCAATGTATGTTCCCATTAAGGATTTACAGGGCTGGCCCCTAAAATATTCAATCGTTTGTATCTCAAAAATGAACAACAATTTTAGATAGGTTTAAGAACAAAACATGTTAGTATTCATTCATTCAATGAAATCAAGAAAAAGTGGCTGGTCCTTTAAATTAGGGGCCAGGATACTCGTATACTCAATTACAAATAACTTAAAAACGATCAAGATTTTGTAATGCATTATAGAAGCAAAGTTCTTGATCGTAACAATGTCTGTTTGCAAAAACTCTTTGCCATACCGATTTATTACTTAATAAGAGATCTATAGGAGGCAAAGTCCTTAAACTTTTTAAAAAATTGAACGGAAGACCTACTCGTTACTCGTAACGAGATCTTATCTAGTTATTTTTTTTTTTTCCACGAATTTTGTGCACGCAATTTCTCGAAAACTATCCAGCCGATTTCGGCCATTTTTTCACAGATGATTGCCTGTGGTCATAATTCTAGAATTTGTTTTTAATTTTGAAATCGTCACTTCCGGTTCCGATTTACGGCCGATTTTGTAAGTTTTTGCGACCCATTTTGTGCAGACATAAACTCAGAGACTATCAAAGACATAAATGTGAAATTTTCAGGATAGGTAGACTATAGTTTGAAGTTGTGCACCATATAATTTCTATACGCCAGCGGCGCCATTTCTTTAAGCTCGTTATGGCTCGAAAATTGGGTACGGATTTTTAATCAAAATTTTCACACGTTTTGATCTGTATCTTTTTAGCAGTTGATATTTTGTTAAGACATATATACCAAAAGTGAAAGAATTTTAAAAGTTCTTTTCACCGATATCATGGAAAAGGGGCTAGCCCCTTTATTTAGGAGCCAAGAGACTAGTAAACTCTATTACAAACAACTTAAAAACGATCAAGATTTTGTAATGCATTATAGAAGCAAAGTTGTTGATCATAACAATATCTATCAGAAAAAGTCATTGCCACGCCAATTTGTTACGTAACTATGGATTTTTAGGGACCAAAATCCTAAAATTTTGACGCAATATATCTAGAGAAGGTGACATATTTTGTTAAGCATTGTGGAAGAGAAAATGTCTGCATTGATGATTTTAATCGATTGCACTTATCAAAACACCAATATCTGTCCCCATTAAGGATCTAAAATGCATTATAGAAGCAAAGTTGTTGATCATAATAATATCTATCAGAAAAATTATTGCCACGCCCATTTATTACGTAATTAGGGATTTTTAGGGGCCACATTCCTTAAACTTTGATGCAATATATCTAGAGAAGGAGACATATCTTGTGAAACATTGTAGAAGAGAAAATGTCTGCATTGATGATTCTAATCGATTCTACTAATCAAAACACCAATGTCTTCCCCATTAAGGATCTACAGGGCTGACCACTTAAAGATTCAATCATTCATATCTCAAAAATGAACAATAATTTTAGATAGGTTTAAGAACAAAAAATGTTAGTATTCTTAAGACCTTTTCAAGGAAATCAAGAAAAAGGGGCTGGCCACTTTAGTTACGGGCCAAGATACTCGTAAACTCTATTACAAATAATTTAAAAACGTTGAAGATTTTGTAATGCATTATAGAAGCAAAGTTGTTGATCGTAACAATATATATCAGGAAAAATCATTGCCATGCCCATTTATTACGTAATGAGGGATTTCTAGGGGCCAAAGTTCTCAAACTTTGATACAATATATCTAGAGAACGAGACATATTTTGTTAAGCATTGTAGAATAGAAAATCATTGTATTCATGATTTAAATCGATTCCACTAATCAAAACACCAATGTCTGTCCCCATTAAGGATCTACAGGACTGGCCCCTAAAAGATTCAATCATTTGTATCTCAAAAATGAACAACAATTTTAAATAGGTGTAAGAACAAAAAATGTTAATATTTGTAAGACCTTTTCATGGAAATCAAAAAAAAGGGCTGGCCCCTTAAATTAGGGGCCAAGACACTCGTAAAGTATCTTACAAAAAACTTAAAAAGGATCAAGATTTTGTAATGCATTATAGAAGCAAAGTTGTTGATCGTAACAATATATATCAGGAAAAATCATTGCCATGCCC
Organism: Magallana nippona; assembly: GCA_033439105.1. NCBI lineage: Eukaryota > Metazoa > Mollusca > Bivalvia > Ostreida > Ostreidae > Magallana > Magallana nippona. The sequence goes on along the minus strand of CM065919.1, from coordinate 2,314,482 downwards.
ATTTATTACGTAATGAGGGATTTTTAGGGGCCAAAGATCTCGAACTTTGATACAATATATCTAGAGAATGAGAAATATTTTGTTAAGCATTGTAGAAGAGAAAATACTTGTATTGATGATTTAAATCGATTTCACTAATCAAAACACCAATGTCTGTCCCCATTAACGATCTAGAGGGCTGGCCCCTAAAATATTCAATCATTTGTATCTCAAAAATGAACAACAATTTAAGATGGATGTAAGAGCAAAAAATGTTAGTATTTGTGACACCTTTTCAAGGAAATCAAGAAAAGGGGGCTGGCCCCTTTATTTAGGGGCCAAGACACTCGCAAACTCTATTACAAATAACTTAAAAAGGATCAAGATTTTGTAATGCATTATAGAAGCAAAGTTGTTGATCATAACAATATCTATCAGAAAAAATGATTGCCACGCCCATTTATGACGTAACTAGGGATTTTTTGGGGCCAAAATCCTTAAATTTTGACGCAATATATCTAGAGAAGGAGACATATTTTGTTAAGCATTGTAGAAAAGAAAATGTCTGCATTGATGATTCTAATCGATTGCACTTATCAAAACACCAATATCTGTCCCCATTAAGGATTTACAGGGCTGAACCCTAAAAGATTCAATCGTTTGTATCTCAAAAATGAACAACATATTTAGATTGGTGTAAGAACAAAAATTGTTACTATTTTTAAGACCTTTCCAACGAAATCAGGAAAAAGGGGCTGGCCCCTTTTATTAGGGGCCAATACACTCGAAAACTCTATTACAAATTACTTAAAAACGATCAAGATTTGTAATGCATTATACAAGCAAAGTTATTGATCATAACAACATCTATCAGAAAAAAATCATCACCACGCCTATTTATTACGTAACTATGGATTTTAAGGGGCCAAAGTCCTTAAACTTTGACGCAATATACCTAGAGAAGGAGACTTATTTTTTAAATTATTGTAGAAGAGAAAATGTCTGCATTGATGATTCTTATCGATTCCACTAATCAAAACACCAATTTATGTCCCCATTAAGGATTTACAGGGCTGGCCCCTAAAATATTCAATCGTTTGTATCTCAAAAATGATCACCAGTTTTAGATAGGTTTAAGAACAAAACATGTTAGTATTCTTAAGACCTTTTCGAAGAAATCAAGAAAAAGGGGTTGGCCCTTTAAATTAGGGGCCAAGATACTCGTATACTCTATTACAAATAACTTAAAAACGATCAAGATTTTGTAATGCATTATAGAAGCAAAGTTCTTGATCGTAACAATGTCTGTTTGAAAAACTCTTTGCCACACCCATTTATTACTTAATAAGAGATTTATAGGAGGCAAAGTCCTTAAACTTTTTAAAAAATTGAACGGAAGACCTACTCGCTACTCGAGATCGTATCTAGTTATTATTATTAGGGTCTTCCGTCTCAGCGGAAGACCCTTCTAGTTTTCTATTGTTTCTTTTTCACTTTTATTTTTTTTTCTTTTTTTTGTTGTGCAGAAGATTTCTCGGAGATGGGTCGTCCGATTTTCGTCAAATTTTCAGCATCGATCTGTTATCATTTGAAGTTTGTAGTCCATTTTCGATTTTGTAAAAATCACTTCCGGTTTGGACTTATCCGCCATTTTGTCTTTTTTTCTTGACTTCTTGTCCACGCATCTCCTCAGAACTGACTAAAGATAGAAAGCTGAAACTTTCAGGAATGATAGAGGACATACTAGTGTAATCTCTCCAGGAAAAATTATTGTCCGGAAATTCCGAGTACGGAAGCTAGCTAAGATCAAAATATAGGTCAAAATTTTTCAATGAGTTTTCTTTAATCTACGCATCTCCTTAATAACGATTAAAGAACTAACACTGAAAATTTTAAACTCATTTAAATCGTATTAAAATGACCTCAGACTTATTTTAAAACATGATATTTAAGTTGCGCTTACAAGTCTGCATCTGATGACATCTTACTTGGACTGATTGTATGAAATTTAAATTTCTATTAAATTTTAAACTCATTTAAATCGTTTTAAAATGACCTCAGACTAATCTTAAAACATAATTTTGTGTCTGGTGATATCTTTCTCGAATTGATTGGATGAAATTTAAATTTTTCAAAAATTTGAAACATTTAAATCGTGTTAAAATGACCTCAGATTAATTTTAAAACATAATATCTATGTTGGGCTTGTAATTCTGCGTCTGATGACATCTTTCTCGAATTAATTGGATGAAATTTAAATTTTTCAAAAATTTTAAACTCATTTAAATCGTGTTAAAATAACCTCAGACTAATTTTAAAACATGATATCTAAAATGTGCTTGCAATTCTGCGTCTGATGACATCTATCTCGAATTGATTGGATGAAATTTTTAATTTATCAAAAATTTTAAACTCATTTAAATCGTGTTAAAATGACCTCAGACTAATTCAAAATCGTGATATCTAAAATGGGCTTGCAATTCTTCGTCTGATGACATCTATCTCGAATTGATTGGATGAAATTTAAATTTTTCAAAAATTTTAAACTCATTTAAATCGTGTTAAAATGACCTCAGACTAATTTTAAAACATGATATCTAAGATGCTTTTGCAATTCTGCGTCTGATGACATCTTTCTCGAATTGATAGAATGAAATTTAAATTTTTCAAAAATATTAAACTCATTTAAATCGTGTTAAAAGGACCTCAGATTAATTTTAAAACATGATATCTAAGATGCGCTTGAAATTCTGCGTCTGATGACATCTTTCTCGAATTGATTGGATGAAATTTAAATTTTTCAAAAATTTTAAACTCATTTAAATCGTGTTAAAATAACCTCAGACTAATTTTAAAACATGATATCTAAAATGTGCTTGCAATTCTGCGTCTGATGACATCTATCTCGAATTGATAGGATGAAATTTAAATTTTTCAAAAATTTTAAACCCATTTAAATCATGTTAAAATGACCTCAGGCTAATTTTAAATCGTGATATCTAAGATGCACTTGAAATTCTGCGTCTGATGACATCTATCTCGAATTGATTGGATGAAATTTTTAATTTATCAAAAATTTTAAACTCATTTAAATCGTGTTAAAATGACCTCAGACTAATTCTAAATCATGATATCTAAAATGGGCTTGCAATTCTGCGTCTGATGACATCTATCTCGAATTGATTGGATGAAATTTAAATTTTTCAAAAATTTTAAACTCATTTAAATCGTGTTAAAATAACCTCAGACTAATTTTAAAACATGATATCTAAGATGGGCTTGCAATTCTGCCTCTGATGACATCTATCTCGAATTGATTGGATGAAATTTAAATTTTTCACAAATTTTAAACTCATTTAAATCGTGTTAAAATGACCTCAAACTAATTTTAAAACATGATATCTAAGATGCGCTTGCAATTCTGCGTCTGATGACATCTTTCTCGAATTGATAGGATGAAATTTAAATTTTTCAAAAATTTTAAACTCATTTAAATCGTGTTAAAATGACCTCAGACTAATTTTAAAACATGATATCTAAGATGCGCTTGAAATTCTGCGTCTGATGACATCTTTCTCGAATTGATTGGATGAAATTTTAATTTATCAAAAATTTTAAACTCATTTAAATCGTGTTAAAATGACCTCAGACTAATCTTAAAACATAATTTCGAAATTGCCCTTGCAATTTTGTGTCTGGTGATATCTTTCTCGAATTGATTGGATGAAATTTAAATTTTTCAAAAATTTTAAACTCATTTAAATCGTGTTAAAATAACCTCAGACTAATTTTAAAACATGATATCTAAAATGTGCTTGCAATTCTGCGTCTGATGACATCTTTCTCGAATTAATAGGACGAATTTAAAATGTTTTCAAAAATTTTAAACCCATTTAAATCATGTTAAAATGACCTCAAGCTAATTTTAAATCGTGATATCTAAGATGGGCTTGCAATTCTGCGTCTGATGACATCTATCTCGAATTGATTGGATGAAATTTTTAATTTTTCAAAAATTTTAAACTCATTTAAATCGTGTTAAAATGACCTCAGACTAATTTTAAAACATGATATCTAAGATGCACTTTAAATTCTGAATCTGATGACATTTTTCTCGAATTAATTGGATGAAATTTAAATTTTTCAAAAATTTTAAACTCATTTAAATCGTGTTAAAATAACCTCAGACTAATTTTAAAACATGATATCTAAGATGTGCTTTCAATTTTGCGTCTGATGACATCTTTCTCGAATTGATAGGACGAAATTATAAATTTTTCAAAAATTTTAAACCCATTTAAATCGTGCTAAAATGACCTCAGGCTAATTTTAAATCGTGTTATCTAAGATGGGCTTGCAATCCTGCGTCTGATGACATCTATCTCGAATTGATTGGATGAAATTTTAAATTGATCAAAAATTTTAAACTCATTTAAATCGTGTTAAAATGACCTCAGACTAATTTCAAATTGTGATATCTAAGATGGGCTTGCAATTCTGCGTCTGATGACATCTATCTCAAATTGATTGGATGAAATTTAAATTTTTCAAAAATTTTAAACTCATTTAAATCGTGTTAAAATAACCTCAGACTAATTTTAAAACATGATATCTAAGATGTGCTTGCAATTTTGCGTCTGATGACATCTTTCTCGAATTGATAGGACGAAATTTAAAATTTTTCAAAAATTTTAAACTCATTTAAATCGTGTTAAAATGACCTCAGGCTAATTTTAAATCGTGATATCTAAGAAGGGCTTGCAATTCTGCGTCTGATGACATCTATCTCGAATTGATTGGATGAAATTTTAAATTTATCAAAAATTTTAAACCCATTTAAATCGTGTTAAAATGACCTCAGACTAATTTAAAATTGTGATATCTAAGATGGGCTTGCAATTCTGCGTCTGATGACATCTTTCTCGAATTGATAGATTGAAATTTAGATTTTTCAAAAATTTTAAACTCATTTAAATCGTGTTAAAATAACCTCAGACTAATTTTAAAACATGATATCTAAGATGTGCTTTCAATTTTGCGTCTGATGACATCTTTCTCGAATTGATAGAACGAAATTATAAATTTTTCAAAAATTTTAAACCCATTTAAATCGTGCTAAAATGACCTCAGGCTAATTTTAAATCGTGTTATCTAAGATGGGCTTGCAATCCTGCGTCTGATGACATCTATCTCGAATTGATTGGATGAAATTTTAAATTGATCAAAAATTTTAAACTCATTTAAATCGTGTTAAAATGACCTCAGACTAATTTTAAATTGTGATATCTAAGATGGGCTTGCAATTCTGCGTCTGATGACATCTATCTCAAATTGATTGGATGAAATTTAAATTTTTCAAAAATTTTAAACTCATTTAAATCGTGTTAAAATAACCTCAGACTAATTTTAAAACATGATATCTAAGATGTGCTTGCAATTTTGCGTCTGATGACATCTTTCTCGAATTGATAGGACGAAATTTAAAATTTTTCAAAAATTTTAAACCCATTTAAATCGTGTTAAAATGACCTCAGACTAATTTAAAATTGTGATATCTAAGATGGGTTTGCAATTCTGCGTCTGATGACATCTTTCTCGAATTGATAGATTGAAATTTAGATTTTTCAAAAATTTTAAACTCATTTAAATCGTGTTAAAATAACCTCAGACTAATTTTAAAACATGATATCTAAAATGTGCTTGCAATTCTGCGTCTGATGACATCTTTCTCGAATTAATAGGACGAAATTAAAATGTTTTCAAAAATTTTAAACCCATTTAAATCATGTTAAAATGACCTCAGGCTAATTTTAAATCGTGATATCTAAGATGGGCTTGCAATTCTGCGTCTGATGACATCTATCTCGAATTGATTCGATGAAATTTTTAATTTATCAAAAATTTAAAACTCATTTAAATCGTGTTAAAATGATCTCAGACTAATTCTAAATCGTGATATCTAAGATGGATTTGCAATTCTGCGTCTGATGACATCTATCTCGAATTGATTGGATGAAATTTAAATTTATCAAAAATTTTAAACTCATTTAAATCGTGTTAAAATGACCTCAGACTAATTCTAAATCGTGATATCTAAGATGGGCTTGCATTTCTGCCTCTGTTGACATCTTTCTCGAATTGATTGGATGAAATTTAAATTTTTCAAAAATTTTAAACTCGTGATATCTAAGATGGGCTTGCAATTCTGCGTCTGATGACATCTATCTCGAATTGATTGGATGAAATTTTAAATTAATCAAAAAATTTAAACTCATTTAAATCGTGTTAAAATGACCTCAGACTAATTTTAAATTGTGATATCTAAGATGGGCTTGCAATTCTGCCTCTGATGACATCTATCTCAAATTGATTGGATGATATTTAAATTTTTCAAAAATTTTAAACTCATTTAAATCGTGTTAAAATAACCTCAGACTAATTTTAAAACATGATATCTAAGATGGGCTTGCAATTCTGCCTCTGTTGACATCTATCTCGAATTGATTGGATGAAATTTTAAATTAATCAAAAATTTTAAACTCATTTAAATCGTGTTAAAATGACCTCAGACTAATTTTAAATTGTGATATCTAAGATGGGCTTACAATTCTGCGTCTGATGACATCTATCTCGAATTGATTGGATGAAATTTAAATTTTTCAAAAATTTTAAACTCATTTAAATCGTGTTAAAATAACCTCAGACTAATTTTAAAACATGATATCTAAGATGCTTTTGCAATTCTGCGTCTGATGACATCTTTCTCGAATTGATTGGATGAAATTTAAATTTTTCAAAAATTTTAAACTCATTTAAATCGTGTTAAAATGACCTCAGACTAATTTTAAAACATGATATCTAAGATGCTTTTGCAATTCTGCGTCTGATGACAACTTTCTCGAATTGATAGAATGAAATTTAAATTTTTCAAAAATATTAAACTCATTTAAATCGTGTTAAAAGGACCTCAGATTAATTTTAAAACATGATATCTAAGATGCGCTTGAAATTCTGCGTCTGATGACATCTTTCTCGAATTGATTGGATGAAATTTAAATTTTTCAAAAATTTTAAACTCATTTAAATCGTGTTAAAATAACCTCAGACTAATTTTAAAACATGATATCTAAAATGTGCTTGCAATTCTGCGTCTGATGACATCTATCTCGAATTGATAGGATGAAATTTAAATGTTTTCAAAAATTTTAAACCCATTTAAATCATGTTAAAATGACCTCAGGCTAATTCTAAATCGTGATATCTAAGATGCACTTGAAATTCTGCGTCTGATGACATCTATCTCGAATTGATTGGATGAAATTTTTAATTTATCAAAAATTTTAAACTCATTTAAATCGTGTTAAAATGACCTCAGACTAATTCTAAATCATGATATCTAAAATGGGCTTGCAATTCTGCCTCTGATGACATCTATCTCGAATTGATTGGATGAAATTTAAATTTTTCACAAATTTTAAACTCATTTAAATCGTGTTAAAATGACCTCAGACTAATTTTAAAACATGATATCTAAGATGCGCTTGCAATTCTGCGTCTGATGACATCTTTCTCGAATTGATAGGATGAAATTTAAATTTTTCAAAAATTTTAAACCCATTTAAATCGTGTTAAAATGACCTCAGACTAATTTTAAAACATGATATCTAAGATGCGCTTGAAATTTTGCGTCTGATGGCATCTTTCTCGAATTGATTGGATGAAATTTTAATTTATCAAAAATTTTAAACTCATTTAAATCGTGTTAAAATGACCTCAGACTAATTTTAAATTGTGATATCTAAGATGGGCTTGCAATTCTGCGTCTGATGACATCTATCTCGAATTGATTGGATGAAATTTAAATTTTTCAAAAATTTTAAACTCATTTAAATCGTTTTAAAATGACCTCAGACTAATCTTAAAACATAATTTTGAAATTGCCCTTGCAATTTTGTGTCTGGTGATATCTTTCTCGAATTGATTGGATGAAATTTAAATTTTTCAAAAATTTTAAACTCATTTAAATCGTGTTAAAATGACCTCAGACTAATTTTAAAACATGATATCTAAAATGTGCTTGCAATTCTGCGTCTGATGACATCTTTCTCGAATTAATAGGACGAATTTAAAATGTTTTCAAAAATTTTAAACCCATTTAAATCATGTTAAAATGACCTCAAGCTAATTTTAAATCGTGATATCTAAGATGGGCTTGCAATTCTGCGTCTGATGACATCTATCTCGAATTGATTGGATGAAATTTTTAATTTTTCAAAAATTTTAAACTCATTTAAATCGTGTTAAAATGACCTCAGACTAATTTTAAAACATGATATGATAGATGCACTTGAAATTCTGAATCTGATGACATTTTTCTCGAATTAATTGGATGAAATTTAAATTTTTCAAAAATTTTAAACTCATTTAAATCGTGTTAAAATAACCCCAGACTAATTTTAAAACATGATATCTAAGATGTGCTTTCAAATTTGCGTCTGATGACATCTTTCTCGAATTGATAGGACGAAATTATAAATTTTTCAAAAATTTTAAACCCATTTAAATCGTGTTAAAATGACCTCAGGCTAATTTTAAATCGTGTTATCTAAGATGGGCTTGCAATCCTGCGTCTGATGACATCTATCTCGAATTGATTGGATGAAATTTTAAATTGATCAAAAATTTTAAACTCATTTAAATCGTGTTAAAATGACCTCAGACTAATTTTAAATTGTGATATCTAAGATGGGCTTGCAATTCTGCGTCTGATGACATCTATCTCAAATTGATTGGATGAAATTTAAATTTTTCAAAAATTTTAAACTCATTTAAATCGTGTTAAAATAACCTCAGACTAATTTTAAAACATGATATCTAAGATGTGCTTGCAATTTTGCGTCTGATGACATCTTTCTCGAATTGATAGGACGAAATTTAAAATTTTTCAAAAATTTTAAACCCATTTAAATCGTGTTAAAATGACCTCAGGCTAATTTTAAATCGTGTTATCTAAGATGGGCTTGCAATCCTGCGTCTGATGACATCTATCTCGAATTGATTGGATGAAATTTTAAATTGATCAAAAATTTTAAACTCATTTAAATCGTGTTAAAATGACCTCAGACTAATTTTAAATTGTGATATCTAAGATGGGCTTGCAATTCTGCGTCTGATGACATCTATCTCAAATTGATTGGATGAAATTTAAATTTTTCAAAAATTTTAAACTCATTTAAATCGTGTTAAAATAACCTCAGACTAATTTTAAAACATGATATCTAAGATGTGCTTGCAATTTTGCGTCTGATGACATCTTTCTCGAATTGATAGGACGAAATTTAAAATTTTTCAAAAATTTTAAACCCATTTAAATCGTGTTAAAATGACCTCAGGCTAATTTTAAATCGTGATATCTAAGAAGGGCTTGCAATTCTGCGTCTGATGACATCTATCTCGAATTGATTGGATGAAATTTTAAATTTATCAAAAATTTTAAACCCATTTAAATCGTGTTAAAATGATCTCAGACTAATTTTAAATTGTGATATCTAAGATGGGTTTGCAATTCTGCGTCTGATGACATCTATCTCGAATTGATTGGATGAAATTTAAATTTATCAAAAAATTTAAACTCATTTAAATCGTGTTAAAATGACCTCAGACTAATTTTAAATTGTGATATCTAAGATGGGCTTGCAATTCTGCGTCTGATGACATCTATCTCAAATTGATTGGATGAAATTTAAATTTTTCAAAAATTTTAAACTCATTTAAATCGTGTTAAAATAACCTCAGACTAATTTTAAAACATGATATCTAAGATGTGTTTGCAATTTTGCGTCTGATGACATCTTTCTCGAATTGATAGGACGAAATTTAAAATTTTTCAAAAATTTTAAACCCATTTAAATCGTGTTAAAATGACCTCAGGCTAATTTTAAATCGTGATATCTAAGATGGGTTTGCAATTCTGCGTCTGATGACATCTTCCTCGAATTGATAGATTGAAATTTAGATTTTTCAAAAATTTTAAACTCATTTAAATCGTATTAAAATAACCTCAGACTAATTTTAAAACATGATATCTAAAATGTGCTTGCAATTCTGCGTCTGATGACATCTTTCGCGAATTAATAGGACGAAATTAAAATGTTTTCAAAAATTTTAAACCCATTTAAATCATGTTAAAATGACCTCAGGCTAATTTTAAATCGTGATATCTAAGATGGGCTTGCAATTCTGCGTCTGATGACATCTATCTCGAATTGATTGGATGAAATTTTTAATTTATCAAAAATTTTAAACTCATTTAAATCGTGTTAAAATGACCTCAGGCTAATTTTAAATCGTGATATCTAAGAAGTGCTTGCAATTCTGCGTCTGATGACATCTATCTCGAATTGATTGGATGAAATTTTAAATTTATCAAAAATTTTAAACCCATTTAAATCGTGTTAAAATGATCTCAGACTAATTTTAAATTGTGATATCTAAGATGGGTTTGCAATTCTGCGTCTGATGACATCTATCTCGAATTGATTGGATGAAATTTAAATTTATCAAAAAATTTAAACTCATTTAAATCGTGTTAAAATGACCTCAGACTAATTTTAAATTGTGATATCTAAGATGGGCTTGCAATTCTGCGTCTGATGACATCTATCTCAAATTGATTGGATGAAATTTAAATTTTTCAAAAATTTTAAACTCATTTAAATCGTGTTAAAATAACCTCAGACTAATTTTAAAACATGATATCTAAGATGTGTTTGCAATTTTGCGTCTGATGACATCTTTCTCGAATTGATAGGACGAAATTTAAAATTTTTCAAAAATTTTAAACCCATTTAAATCGTGTTAAAATGACCTCAGGCTAATTTTAAATCGTGATATCTAAGATGGGTTTGCAATTCTGCGTCTGATGACATCTTCCTCGAATTGATAGATTGAAATTTAGATTTTTCAAAAATTTTAAACTCATTTAAATCGTATTAAAATAACCTCAGACTAATTTTAAAACATGATATCTAAAATGTGCTTGCAATTCTGCGTCTGATGACATCTTTCGCGAATTAATAGGACGAAATTAAAATGTTTTCAAAAATTTTAAACCCATTTAAATCATGTTAAAATGACCTCAGGCTAATTTTAAATCGTGATATCTAAGATGGGCTTGCAATTCTGCGTCTGATGACATCTATCTCGAATTGATTGGATGAAATTTTTAATTTATCAAAAATTTTAAACTCATTTAAATCGTGTTAAAATGATCTCAGACTAATTCTAAATCGTGATATCTAAGATGGGTTTGCAATTCTGCGTCTGATGACATCTATCTCAAATTGATTGGATGAAATTTAAATTTTTCAAAAATTTTAAACTCATTTGAATCGTGTTAAAAAAACCTCAGACTATTTTTAAAACATGATATCTAAGATGTGTTTGCAATTTTGCGTCTGATGACATCTTTCTCGAATTGATAGGACGAAATTTAAAATTTTTCAAAAATTTTAAACTCATTTAAATCGTGTTAAAATGACCTCAGGCTAATTTTAAATCGTGATATCTAAGAAGGGCTTGCAATTCTGCGTCTGATGATATCTATCTCGAATTGATTGGATGATATTTAAATTTATCAAAAATTTTAAACTCATTTAAATCGTGTTAAAATGACCTCAGACTAATTTTAAATTGTGATATCTAAGATGGGCTTGCAATTCTGCGTCTGATGACATCTTTCTCGAATTGATAGATTGAAATTAAAATTTTTCAAAAATTTTAAATTCATTTAAATCGTGTTAAAATAACCTCAGACTAATTTTAAAACATGATATCTAAGATGCGCTTGCAATTCTGTGTCTGATGACATCTATCTCGAATTGATTGGATGAAATTTAAAATTTTTCAAAAATTTTAAACTCATTTAAATCGTTTTAAAATGACCTCAGACTAATCTTAAAACATAATTTCGAAATTGCCTTTGAAATTTTGTGTCTGGTGATATCTTTCTCGAATTGATTGGATGATATTTAAATTTTTCAAAAATTTTAAACATATTTAAATCGTGTTAAAATGACCTCAGATTAATTTTAAAACATAATATCTATGTTGGGCTTGTAATTCTGCGTCTGATGACATCTTTCTCGAATTGATTTGAAGGAACTTAAATTTTTCAAAAATGTTAAACTCATTTAAATCGTGTAAAAATGACCTCAGACTAATTTTAAAACATGATATCTAAGATGCGCTTGAAATTTTGCGTCTAATGACATCTATCTCGAATTGATTGGATGAAATTTTAAATTTATCAAAAATTTTAAACTCATTTAAATCGTGTTAAAATGACCTCAGACTAATTTTAAATTGTGATATCTAAGATAGGCTTGTAATTCTGCGTCTGATGACATCTATCTCGAATTGATTGGATGAAATTTAAATTTTTCAAAAATTTTAAACTCATTTAAATCGTGTTAAAATAACCTCAGACTAATTTTAAAACATGATATCTAAGATGCGCTTGCAATTCTGCGTCTGATGACATCTTTCTCGAATTGATTGTATGAAATTTTATATTTTCAGGATAGGTAAACCATAGTTTGAAGTTGTGCACTATTATGTTGTTTTACGCCAGTGGCGCCATTTCTTTGAGCTCGCCTAGGCACGAATATTGGGTACGAATTTTGAATCAAAATTTTAGTACGTTTTGGTCTGCATCTTTTTATCAGTTGATATTTTGTTAAGACATATATAACAAAAGTGGTAGAGAATCAAAAGTTCTTTCCAACAAAATCATAAAAAAGGGGGTGGCCCCTTTAATCAGGGGCCAATACAATCGTAAACTCTATTACCAATAACTTAAAAAGGATCAAGATTTTGTAATGCATTATAGAAGCAAAGTTGTTGATCATAACAATATCTATCAGAAAAAATTATTGCCATGCCCATTTATTACGTAACTAGGGATTTTTTGGGTCCAAAATCCTTTAATTGTGACGCAATATATCTAGAGAAGGAGACATATTTTGTTAAGCATTGTAGAAGAGAAAATGTCTGCACTGATGATTTTAATCCATTCCACTTATCAATATACCAATATCTGTCCCCATTAAGGATTTACAGGGCTGACCCCTAAAAGATCCAATCATTTATATCTCAAAAATGAACAACAATTTTAGATAGGTGTAAGAACAAAAATTGTTAGTATTCATTAGACCTTTCCAACAAAATCAAGAAAAAAGGGATGGCCCCTTTAATTAGGGGCCAATACACTCGCAAACTCTATTACAAATAACTAAAAAACGATCAAAATTTTGTAATGCATTATAGAAGCAAAGTTGTTGATCATAACAATATCTATCAGAAAAAATGATTGCCACGCCCATTTATTATGTAACTATGGATTTTTAGGGGCCAAAGTCCTTAAACTTTGACGCAATATACCTAGAGAAGGTGACTTATTTTGTTAAGCATTGTAGAAGAGAAAATGTCTGCATTGATGATTCTTATCGATTCCACTTATCAAAGCACCAATGTATGTCCCCATTAAGGATTTACAGGGCTGGCCCCTAAAATATTCAATCGTTTGTATCTCAAAAATGAACAACATATTTAGATAGGTTTAAGAACAAAAAATGTTAGTATTCCTAAGACCTGTTCAAGGAAATCAAGAAAAGGGGGCTGGCCCTTTAAATTAGGGGCACGATACTTGCAAACTCGATTACAAATAACTTAAAAACGATCAAGATTTTGTAATGCATTATAGAAGCAAAGTTGTTGATCATAACAATATCTATCAGAAAAAATGATTGCCACGGCCATTTTTTATGTAACTATGGATTATTAGGGGCCAAAGTCCTTAAACTGTGACGCAATATACCTAGAGAAGGAGACTTATTTTGTTAAGCATTGTAGAAGAGAAAATGTCTGCATTGGTGATTCTTATCGATTCCACTAATCAAAACACCAATGTATGTTCCCATTAAGGATTTACAGGGCTGGCCCCTAAAATATTCAATCGTTTGTATCTCAAAAATGAACAACAATTTTAGATAGGTTTAACAACAAAAAATGTTAGTATTCCTAAGACCTGTTCAAGGAAATCAAGAAAAGGGGGCTGGCCCTTTAAATTAGGGGCCACGATACTTGCAAACTCTATTACAAATAACTTAAAAACGATCAAGATTTTGTAATGCATTATAGAAGCAAAGTTGTTGATCATAACAATATATATTAGAAAAAAATGATTGCCACGCCCATTTTTTATGTAACTATGGATTATTAGGGGCCAAAGTCCTTAAACTGTGACGCAATATACCTAGAGAAGGAGACTTATTTTGTGAAACATTGTAGAAGAGAAAATGTCTGCATTGATGATTCTTATCGATTCCACTAATCAAAACACCAATGTATGTTCCCATTAAGGATTTACAGGGCTGGCCCCTAAAATATTCAATCGTTTGTATCTCAAAAATGAACAACAATTTTAGATAGGTTTAAGAACAAAACATGTTAGTATTCATTAGACCTTTTCAATGAAATCAAGAAAAAGTGGCTAGTCCTTTAAATTAGGGGCCAGGATACTCGTATACTCAATTACAAATAACTTAAAAACGATCAAGATTTTGTAATGCATTATAGAAGCAAAGTTCTTGATCGTAACAATGTCTGTTTGCAAAAACTCTTTGCCATACCGATTTATTACTTAATAAGAGATCTATAGGAGGCAAAGTCCTTAAACTTTTTAAAAAATTGAACGGAAGACCTACTCGTTACTCGTAACGAGATCTTATCAAGTTATTATTATTTTTTTTTTCCACGAATTTTGTGCACGCAATTTCTCGAAAACTATCCAGCCGATTTCGGCCATTTTTTCACAGATGATTGCCTGTGGTCATAATTCTAGAATTTGTTTTTAATTTTGAAATCGTCACTTCCGGTTCCGATTTACGGCCGATTTTGTAAGTTTTTGCGACCCATTTTGTGCAGACATAAACTCAGAGACTATCAAAGACATAAATGTGAAATTTTCAGGATAGGTAGACTATAGTTTGAAGTTGTGCACCATATAATTTCTATACGCCAGGGGCGCCATTTCTTTGAGCTCGCTATGGCTCGAAAATTGGGTACGGATTTTTAATCAAAATTTTCACACGTTTTGATCTGTATCTTTTTAGCAGTTGATATTTTGTTAAGACATATATAACAAAAGTGAAAGAATTTTAATAGTTCTTTTCACCGATATCATGGAAAAGGGGCTAGCCCCTTTAATTAGGAGCCAAGAGACTAGTAAACTATATTACAAACAACTTAAAAACGATCAAGATTTTGTAATGCATTATAAAAGCAAAGTTGTTGATCATAACAATATCTATCAGAAAAAGTCATTGCCACGCCAATTTGTTACGTAACTAGGGATTTTTAAAAAAAATCCTAAAATTTTGACGCAATAAATCTAGAGAAGGAGACATATTTTGTTAAGCATTGTAGAAGAGAAAATGTCTGCATTGATGATTTTAATCGATTGCACTTATCAAAACACCAATATCTGTCCCCATTAAGGATCTACAAGACTGACCCCTAAAAGATTCAATCATTTATATCTCAAATGTGAACAACAATTTTACATAGGTTTAAGAAACAAAAATAACAGTATTCTCAAGACCTTTTCAATGAAATCTAGAAAAAGGGTTTGGACCTTTAAATTAGGGGCCTAGATACTCCTAAACTCCATGACAAATAACTTAAAAACGATCAAGATTTTGTAATGCATTATAGAAGCAAAGTTGTTGATCGTAACAATGTCTGCTTGAAAAACATTTTGCCACACTCATTTATTACTTAATTAGAGATTTATAGTAGCCAAAGTCATTAAACTTTTCAAAACATTGAACGGAAGACCTACTCGTTACTCGTAACGAGATCTAGTTATTATTTTTTTCCCCAAGTTTTGTGCACGCAATTTCTTGAAAACTATTTGACCTATCTCGGTCATTTTTTCACAGATGATTGGACGTAACCTAGACTTCATATGTTTTTTTCATTTTTTGGGTCGTCACTTCCGGTACCGATTTATCGGCCATTTTGTATTTTTTGACGACTCATTTTGTGCAGCTATAAAGTCAGAAACTATCAGAGATATGACTATGAAATTTTCAGGATAGGTAGACTATAGTTTGAAGTTGTGCAGCATGTAGTTGTATTACGCCAGTGGCATCATTTCTTGGAGCTCGCCTAGGTACGAAAATTGGGTACAAATTTTCAATCAAAATTTTCATACGTTTTGGTCTGCATCTTTATATCAATTGATATTTAGTTAAGACGTATATTAAAAAAGTGGTAGAAAATGAAAAGTTCTTTCCAACAAAATCAAGAAAAAGGGGCTGGCCCCTTTATTTAGGGGCCAGGGCACTCGTAAACTCTATTACAAATAACTTAACAACGATCAAAATTTTGTAATGCATTATAGAAGCAAAGTTGTTGATCATAATAATATCTATCAGAAAAATTATTGCCACGCCCATTTATTACGTAATTAGGGATTTTTATGGGCCACATTCCTTAAACTTTGATGCAATATATCTAGAGAAGGAGACATATTTTGTGAAACATTGTAGAAGAGAAAATGTCTGCATTGATGATTCTAATCGATTCTACTAATCAAAACACCAATGTCTTCCCCATTAAGGATCTACAGGGCTGACCACTAAAAGATTCAATCATGCATATCTCAAAAATGAACAATAATTTTAGATAGGTTTAAGAACAAAAAAATGTTAGTATTCTTAAGACCTTTTCAAGGAAATCAAGAAAAAGGGGCTGGCCACTTTAGTTACGGGCCAAGATACTCGTAAACTCTATTACAAATAATTTAAAAACGATGAAGATTTTGTAATGTATTATAGAAGCAAAGTTGTTGATCATAACAATATCTATCAGAAAAAATCATTGCCACACCCATTTATTACGTAATTAGGGATTTTCAGGGGCCAAAGTCCTTAAACATTGGCTCAATATATCTAGAAAAAGAGATATTTTTTGTAAAGCATTGTAAAAGAGAAAACGTTTGCATTGATGATTCTAATCGATTCCACTAATCAAAACACCAATGTATGTCCCCATTAAGGATCTAGAGGGCTGGCCCCTTTAATATTCAATCGTTTATATCTCAAAAATGAAGAACAATTTAAGATAGATGTAAAAACAAAAAATGTTAGTATTTTTAAGACCTTTTCAAAGAAATCAAGAAAAAGGGGGCTGGCCCCTTTAATTAGGGGCCAAGACACTCGTAAACTCTATTACAAAGAACTTAAAAACGATCAAGATTTTTTAATGCATTGAAGAAGCAAAGTTGTTGATCGTAACAAAATATATCAGAAAAAATCATTGCCACGCCCATTTATTACGTAATAAGGGATTTTAAGGGACCAGAGTCCTTAACCTTCGACGCAATATCTCTAGAGAAGGAGACATATTTTGTTAAGCAATGTAGAAGAGAAAATGTCTGTATTGATAATACTAATCGATTCCACTAATCAAAACACCAATGTCTGTCCCTATTAAGGATCTTAAGGGCTGGCCCCTTAAATATGCAATCATTTGTATCTCAAAAATGAACAACAATTTAAGATAGTTGTAAGAACAAAAAATGTTAGTATTCGTGAGACCTTTCGAATGAAATCACGAAAAGGAGCTGGCCCCTTAAATTAGGGTCCAAGGCACTCGTAAAGTCTCTTACACATAACTTAAAAACGATCAAGAGTTTGTAATGCATGATAGATTCAAGTTGTTGATCGTAACAATATCAGTTTATAGTTTGTAAAACTCATTGCCACACCCATTGATGACGTAAATAGGGATTTTAGGGGACTAAAATCTCGAATCTTTAATGTGCTGTTTTTGAAAAAGCAAACCACTTTGCTAAGCATTGTAAAGGATATTGACAATCGTATCCATTATCTCAAAGGGGAAGTTTAGGGGGAATTCTGAAATTTCATTGATATTTTAATCATATTGTTTAAAAAAAATGAACGGAAGACCTACTCGTTACTCGTAACGAGATCGTATCTAGTTATTATGATTTTTCTTTTCCACAAATTTTGTGCACGCGATTTCTCGAAAACTATTCGACCGATTTCCACAATTTTTTCATAGATGATTGGACTTCATATGATCTTCATACAATTTTGATAATTTTCCTGTCGTCACTTCCGGTACCGATTTATCGGCCATTTTGTTCATTTTTACGACCTATTTTGTGCACACAAAATCTCAAAAACTATCAGAGATATGAATATGAAATTTTCAGGATAGTTAGCCCATAGTTTGAAGTTGTGCCCATTGTTTTTGTTTTATTCCTGTGGCGCCATTTCTTGGAGCTCGCTATGGCTTGAAATTGGGTCCGAATTTTGAATCAAAATTTTCACACGTTTTGATCTGTATCTTTTTATCAGTTGATATTTTGTTAAGACATATATTACAAAAGTGGTAGATTATTAAAAGTTCTTTTCATCGATATCAAGAAAAAGGGGCTGGCCCCTTGAACTAGGGGCCAAGAGACTCGTAAAGTATATTATAAATAACTTAAAAACTTTAAAGATTTTGTAATGCATTATAGAAGCAAAGTTCTTGATTGTAACAATATCAATCTGAACACCTCAATGCCACACCCATTTATGACGTAATTAGGGATTTTTAGGGGCCAAATATCTCAAACTTTGATACAATACATCTAGAGAACGAGACATATTTTGTTAAACATTGTAGAAGAGAAACTGTTTGTATTGATGATTTAAATCGATTCCACTAATCAAAACACCAATGTCTCTCCCCTTACGAATCTACAGGGCTTACCCCTAAATATTCAATCATTTGTATCTCAAAAATGAAGAACAATTTAAGATGGGTGTAAGAACAAAAAATGTGAGTATGTTTGAGACCTTTCGTATGAAATCAACAAAAAGGGGCTGGCCCCTTTAATTAGGGGCCAATAGACTCGCAATTTATATTACAAATAACTTAAAAACGATAAAGATTTTGTATTGTATTATAAAACCAAAGTTCTTGATCGTAGCAATATCTGTTTGAAAACTCGTAGTTACACCCATTTATGACGTAATCAGGGATTTTTAGGGGCCAGAGTCCTTAAACTTTGACGCAATTTATCTAGAAAAGGAGACATATTTTGTTAATCATTGTAGAAGAGAAAATGTCTGCATTGATAATTCTTATCGATTCCACTAATCGAAGCACAAATGTCTGTCCCCATTAAAGATCTACAGGGCTAGCCCCTTAAATATTCATTCATTTGTATCTCATAAATGAACAACAATTTAAGACTTATGTTAGAACAATGTATAAGCGTAGTTTTTAAGATGTAACTATGTATTTTTCTCAACAGTTTAACTTTAATTCAGTATGAATACATAGCTAAGGATCTCAATACACAAATACGGGGAAAAGCGCTATTATTGTAACTTCTTTTACAAAATTAAAACAGAAAAGAACAGAATCCATCATTTTAAAGATAAAATGGCAGGTCTAAGCGAAAAATGAGTTAAGATCTTGAGCATTCAGACTTTGCAGGATTGTAGACATATAGTTGTAGATGTGTATAAACTATTTTGTTTTGATCGTCATAACTTCCGGTCGTCACCGGAAGCACTTCAAAAATTATTTTTTTACCCATTTAATTCATTTTACATAGACTTGAAATTCTTGAGACCAGTCGACTGAAATCAAGAAAAAGAGACTCGTAATGTCTATTACAAATAACTAAAAAACGATCAAGATTTTGTAATGCATTATAGTTGTTGATCGTAAGAGTATCTGTTTGAAAAAAATATTGCCACACCCATTTACTGCGTTATTAGGAATATTTAGGGGCCAAAGTCCTCAATGTTGACTCAAAATATCTAATGAAGGAGATATTTTTTGTTTAGCATTGCATAAAAGAAAATGTCTGCATGAATGATTCTAATCGATTCCACTAATCAAAGCACCACTGTCTGTCCCCATTAATGATCTACAGGGCTGGCCCCTGAAATATTCAATCATTTATATCTAAAAAATGAACAACAATTTTAGGTAGGTTTAAGAACAAACAAATTTAGCATTCTTAAGACCTTTTCAAGGAAATCAAGAAAAAGGGGCTGACCCCTTTGATTAGGGGCCAAGACACTCGTTAACTCTATTACAAATAACATAAAAACGATAAAGATTTTGTAATGCTTTATAGAGGCAAAGTTGTTGATCGTAACAATACCTGTTTGAACAGAATATTGCCATGCCCATTTGTTACGTAATTTGGGCCAAAGGTCTTAAATTCTGACACAATATATCTAGAGAAGGAGACATATTTTGACAATTTTAGATAGCTGTAAGAACAAAAACTGTTAGTATCCTGAAGACCTCTTCAAAGAAATCTAAAAAGGGGCTTGGGCCCTTTAATTAGGGGCCAAGATACTCGTAAATCTATTACAAATAACTTAAGAATGGTAATGCATTATTGAAGTAAAGTTGTTGATCGTAACAATATCTGTTTGAAAAACTCATTGCCATGCCAATTGATGACGTAATTAGGGATTTTTATTCATTATCTGAAAGTTGAAGGGGGTCATTCTGAAATTGTATCGAATATTCATGGTATCATTAAAAAAATGATCCAAAGAACCTACTCGTTACTCGTAACGAGATCATATCTAGTTATTATTTTTTTTTCCACAAATTTTGTGCACGCGATTTCTCGAAAACTATCCAACCGATTTCAACCATTTTTTCACATATGATTGGAAGTTATCTGAATTTATTTTGATTTTAATATTTTGGCCGTCGTCACTTCCAGTACCGATTTATAGTTGGTTTTGTAAATTTTACGACTAATTTTGTGCACACTTGATCTCGAAAACTATCAGAGATATGCATATGAAATTTTCAGGATAGGTAGACCATGGTCTGAAGTTTTGCCTATTGTTTTTGTTTAAAGCCAGTGGCGCCATTTCTTGGAGCCCATCTGGGCGCGAAAATTGAGCACGAATTTTGAAATCTTTTTTTGTCTACAAGATTTCTCAGAGATGGTTTGATTTTCTTGAAATTTGCAGGAATTATTGAAAATAATAATATCTCGAGGAATTTCTTTTCATTTTTCAAAATTCATTCCCTGTCGGCCGTTTCCTGTCCCGCGACAAAAAGCTTGTGACATTGAGATCTCAAAAATGATAAGGACTTGAGCATTCAGACTTTGTAGAATTATAGACCTAAAGTTGTAGATGTCTTTAAGCAATTTTGTTTAGTTCGTCATAACTTCCGGTCGTCACCGGAAGCACTTCAACAATTATTTTATATGCATTTAAGATAGTTTCACATAAAATTGAAATATATGTATAAATTCTTACATATGTCATCTATCCGATGTTGAATATACAAAAAAATTCTACTTCCAGTGAGATATCTCAAATATCTCAGATATACTTTTTTAAACATATGTTTTACCCGCAATATTCCAGAAAGTGCAAATAATCAAGATACGAAACTTTCAAAAATGATAGACATTTGATATAAAATGCGTTTTACCTTTTTCATTTTGTCAACCGTCACTTCCGGTCCTCAGCGGAAGGGTTCAAACAGATGAGGTTGTTTGAACTTTTTATTGTTTTTGTTTGATAATTTTAGTAAAATTGATAAACAATAAAGTACAGTTTTCCAATGTTTAAGAAATACATATTTTTATTTTCACTGAGCATATGACAAAAAAAAATATGACTCTACGAGATCTCAAAAACGGTGACGACTTAACAAGCATACTTTGATGGATGATAGACCTATGTATGTACCTGTGTTTACATTATTTTGTTTGATTCGTCGTAACTTCCGGTCGTCACCGGAAGCACTTCAAAAATTATTTTTCTTCTAATTTTATTTATGTAAAATGGAATGAATATATCAGTATACGATCATATATATGTTATCTATACAATGTTAATTAAGCAAACATATTCTACTTCCGGTGAGATATATCAAGTATCTTACATAGCTATGCTTTTTACAAATTTGATACCCGCGAGATTTTAGTCACTGTAAGTGACTGAAAGACGAAACTTTTATGAATGATAGACATTTGATTGAAAATGTGTTCAACGGGATTTATTTTGCCAACCGTCACTTCCGGTTCTCACCGGGAGGGTTCAAACAATTCATGTTCTTAACAAGTTTTACAGACTTTCTTGGGTATTTCATCTAGCCTGATAAACAGTGATGTACACTAGGCAAATGTACAAGAAATACCTGCTTTTATTTACATTAATCACTTCCGTTCGTCCGTTTCGGGTCCCGAAACAAAAAAACCTAGTTTCAACGAGATCTGAGATTTGGCAGAGAGAATCGATATTTCATCGTATCATGTAAAACAAATCGGACGGAAGACCTACGTAACGAGATCTAGTTTCATATAATTTTTATCAGTGATTTATGACTTATCATATTCCCCATTTTGTACGTTGAATAATAAACAAAAACATGATATTATCATCTGATTCATCTTTTTAAGCGTAATTACATGTCATTTTAACAATTGTAATACATGTAATGTCATCTGGGATATGAACTGGATTGGCGTGATTAAATCATCTGAAAAGCCCATTGGTCAGTACAGGATTTAATCATGTGACCAACCAAGTTCATATCCTAGTGATCTCTTGACATGCTCTTTTTAGAATGTCGAATACAATTACTTCTGATTTAAGTTATGAAGGCTTCATGATCAGCATGCTCTTTCTCACAGATGAATATCTTAGCTTAGAAATAATAATCAGATTTTTTCTTAGTGTTTAAAAATAAAGTCTCTTTATAAGTCAACTTCTGCAAGGTAAAGTGGATTTTGTTGAATTTGTTTTATTTGATAAACAATACGCTAAAGCAAGGGTTAAACCCTGATTTATTACTACTGCTGGTTCATAAAAATTTTCAATGACTTACCGACTCGGACTGAATAAGTCGTGGTAGATTCCTCCTCAGGTACACACTCCCCAGAAACCCTTCCAGTGGGGACAATGACACAGTGTACGGGAGGCCCTGAGGTCGATTCGGGGTCAGGAGGGTGTCAAATGCATCATGGGAAAGAAGGGTTGGAATGGAGGCAGCCCAAGTTCGCTGTGGCAGCATTCATGTCGTGTGGCTTATCACTGGAAAATGAAATTTAAATGAACTTTTCAAGACCTTTTTCATTTTGCAATAAGTCTTCATTTTAGATGAAATTGTCAGGATTTTACCCATGGATTATTGAGATGTTTTCTCATTGCAGATTTTAAAATACTACCATTAAGTCTTTATTTTGTAACTGAATATCAAAGACAAGATCCATATATTTCTGTAAGGACTATTTTATACTGCAGGGTTTTAAACTCTTTATTGGTGTTTTATGAGTGGAGCAACATAATTTTATTTTCTTATACTAATACAATAAAACTTGTCTAATCCGGCGGAGTGTGGTTCTGAAAAAATTGGCCGGATTAGGCAACATCTGGTTTGGAGGACATTGTTGCAAATCAATTTTAGTATTAATGCAGTAGGGTCTTGATCGTCTATTTTTGCTATATTCTCAGTTCTTCTGAGATATATTAGACCTCCTCGATCGTGATTTCGGTTTTTCATTTGCAATTTTTATATGGAAAACAATTTATGCATAACGGAATAGGTACAATGGAAATACTTTTTCAATCAAATCATCGTATTTGATAAATTTTCAAACACCCGATCAACCTCAGAAGTCCGACACGAGACATGTGCATGATTCCCCGTAAATTGTTAAACAAACATTGACCACACGACAAGTCAACAGGCGGCTTATTACGTAATGGCGAGAACTGTTTTAATGCAAGGAACAATGGATAAATATTCAAATACACGGGGATATAATAAAAATGGAGCATTTTGACAGAATGAAATGTACTTGTAAGTGTAGCCATACAACGCGCATTACAAACGATATCGGCAGTCTTACTCCCGCGATATCTAGAATCACGGCCTGAAAAAATGAGGTGAAGTATAATACGCAACCTCCACTTTTGATCTAATTTTGGCTGAAAAAAATGTGTATTTATTTATTACAAGACTTAACGGTATAAACTGAAATGAGTTGCTAGTTACATGTGTATCATTTATATTCAAAGTTGTTTAAATCAACAGCAACAACAGGAAAATTGATCAATAATTGAGTATTAACTATCCCGCATAAGGTCGTTCGATAGGTGGTCGGATTACGGGAGATAACTCTCACTAATTATAAGCAGTCGGTTCTTTTCATTGTGGCCAGTTTACAAAATAGACAAGATCCGGATTGCACAACATTTTTTAAACATAAAATGATAGGAAAATGTCAAGGGACTGAACAATTTCGCCGGTTTCGACAACATGCCAGAATGCACAACATCCGGATTCAACAGTTTTACTGTATTAAAGAAAGTCTTCATTTTACGACCAAATATTGTTTATCAAGGATTATATATCACAGATTATTTTGCGGATTTCTTTCTTGTAAGTTTTGTAACATTTACAAAAAGTCTTCATTTTACAACCATTTATCAAGGATAAGATCCACAGATATTGTGAGAGATTTTTATACAGAATTTGTACTCATTTAACAACATAATAAAGGCCCTAGATACACAGATTCCTGGGAGCACTCCTTACTTTCAGCTTTGCTGTGGTCGCCGTCCTTGGCCTGTGTCTGCGGGGAGTGGAGGGGGGGGGGGGGTTTCCCGGTGAGTGGGCGGTGTGTCGTGAAGTGGGGGAGGGGCCAGCCACTGACGGGGAGTTAGGCCAGTTCCTCTGTACAGGGGATGGCATGGCAAGACTAGCACTGGTGAACGGGGACCCAACGTCCAGACCTGGTGAAGGGGGACAAAAGCACTGGATCCCGGTGAGGGAACGTGGAGCTGTGGGTTACCTGGTGACCCCATGTTGAGCAGGGTCCCTGGGGATGGTGTACCTATCAGAGCTGTGGAGGGTGAGGGGGTTACTGGAACAGCAATCAAAACATTAACTCAAGTAATAATTTTATTAAAAAACAGTATGACATATGGTGATAACAAACAGTAGATGGACAAATGTATTACCAATTAGGTAAATACATGAAATCTTGTCAAATGATTTTGTACACTCATTTTTACATAAAGTTTTATATTTCCTAGCGATCGCATCTCATGGATACATGATACAACAGTCACTATAAAAGAAGACATTAAGTTTGTTTCTACCTTTCATACATAAAAGTGCACTAACATACCAGCATACATGTACATGTATTTATGATATTTTATATTCAGCATTAAAGTATTGGATCATTATATTTTTAGGAGAGAAACTTAGTTTGTTAAATGTATCATTTGCTACTTTTGCTTCGCATAACAATAAGATTTTAAATTTAGAAACATAGAAATAACACAGATAAATGCTTACCCCTGACATTCTGGCAGCACTGGGGGAGGCAGGGGTGTGGGGGTTAGAGGGAGGGGTCATCGGGAACCTGAGACCGGTCTCCCTCCGCTGTCTGGAGGCTGGAGACCCCGTGGAGGGGGGCTGGGAGGACAGGCTGAAGATGTCGATGGAGTCCATCGGGGAGGGAGGGTTGTCATCCTCTGTGGTGGACATACGGTGGGTGTATCACCCAGTGATGGCATCATCCACGTACTTGTTAAGGAAATGCTGTACGAATAGATCAAACAAGTGTTAAAGTGAAAATCATTTTGTGATCTAAGACAGAATACAGTGGCTCCTTTAGCACTTTGTATGGTGTTTCAAACTCTATACCGGTATTTGGCATCAGTATTTTGGATTTCATTGTTGAGTGGATCCACAATATGAAATCTTCATCAAAGTTAAACATATAACAACAATTTGTTTCATATTGGTAAATTTATTGGCCAAAAGTTTAATGTTTACTCAAAAATTGTGTATTTTACAAAACCACATAATTTGATGCCCATGAATAAATACGAATCCAGGGCAGGTCTTTTATGAAATGAATGTTCCTTCAAGTGACGAGCGATGTTTTCTTTTATGATGTAAATGTCTAAGATACTTGTTTAAGGTAACTTCAAGCTAATTAGAATTTTGAAACTTACAAATTAATATTAATTTTGTGAACAGACAAATGTCAAACTTTGAACATGGAGGTGGGGCTGAATCCATCTACTGCCTTACTGTTATCAAACAGACTGTAGGCCCCGTCTCTAACGGAAACAATCTTGTTGCTACGGAAATGTACATCAATACAAGAGCTGATAAAATGTCAAGGACAAATCTCTATGAAAAAAAATTGGGATCTTTTTTTTTGGGGGGGGGGGATTCATTAATCATAACCATTTTGGGTTTTTATATCAGTATTATCAGATATCAAACAAAGTGAATCCACAAGAAAATTCACTAATATTGTTCACACCTTTCAGGGAAATTTCAAACACACACACACATTGTGCAAAGCATTGATAAGAGAGGATACATGTTTCTGAATGCGATGCGTACGTGCGTCGTGGACTGTGGAATCACAGTAAAGCTCTGCATGGGCTGCTTTGTATTCTACACATAAAAGAAAAACATATCAACTTTATAAAAAAATATCAAACAATGCTGAAATATAATGATTTAGATGAGATTATTTCATTGGTATTTGATAGGTGGAGGACACAGAACATTACAATATTGATTGGTTTTTTGTAAATAAGGAGTCTCGGACATCATGACAATCGAGCTTGCCTATGGAGCTTGTTTGTTTACATATTTGGTTATTTGATTGTAAGCAGTAAACACTGACCGTGGCTGCGGCTTGAACCAATGACATGTTCAGTTTGTTGATGGACGTCATTGGGGTCCAGGTCTCATGCAGAACCTAGTAAACAGATATCACAATTATACTCAATCAATACAAAATCTTAAGTATGACCTTAAATAAATGAATATCAGGAGTACACTAAAATATTTCACACAAGTATAAATCTGACCTTTCACACACAGGTAAGTCTGACCTTGTACACACAGATAAGTCTGACCTTTCACATACAGGTAATTCCGACCTTGTACACACAGGAAAGTCTGACCTTTCACACACAGGTGATTTACCTGACAGATCTGGGCCAGGGAGCGGGTGTGGTTGAGCTCCCTCTGGTACTGGGACAAGAGCACAGTGTGGGGGTTTACTGTTGATGAATTACCCACAGTTCCAAGCAATATGTTGAACTGTTTGGCATCACCCTTCCACTGAATGTTTATCTACAAAATCATAAACAATACAGATATGAAGCATCAAGGTATGGAAAACCTTCCCATTATCCAACTTCTTCAAAAGCATATTGCTGCTATTTCAATGATTATCTAAAATTGTTAAAAATAAATTAATCAAGATTCCTTTAATTAGCAAATTTGATGATATCATACCAGACTTGTTTGGTTGGGTCCATATATCATTGAGAGTTTCCGATAGTCCGTATGAGTATATTTCTACATTATTTCTGAGTTCTGTTCTGATATCTGAAATAAGAAAATTCATCATGCATCACAATCTTTGGTAATATCATAACTTTCCTTCAACTCTTAACAAAATCTAAAACCTTAATTACAGTTTCAATAATTTACAAACATGAGTTTACAAGTTATTATACACTTGAGTTTACAAGTTATCATACACATGAGTTCACAAGTTATTATACACTTGAGTTTACGAGTTATTATACACATGAGTTTACAAGTTATTATACACTTGAGTTTACAAGTTATTATACACATGAGTTTACAAGTTATTATACACATGAGTTTACAAGTTATTATACACATGAGTTTACAAGTTATATACACTTGAGTTTACAAGTTATTATACACTTGATTTAACAAGTTATTATACACATGAGTTTACAAGTTATTATACACTTGAGTTTACAAGTTATTATACACTTGAGTTTACAAGTTATTATACACATGGGTTTACAAGTTATTATACACTTGAGTTCACAAGTTATTATTCACTTGAGTTTACAAGTTATTATACACTTGAGTTTAAAAGTTATTATACACTTGAGTTTACAAGTTATTATACACATGATTTTACAAGTTATTATACACATGAGTTTACAAGTTATTATACACTTGAGTTCACAAGTTATTATTCACTTGAGTTTACAAGTTATTATACACTTGAGTTTACAAGTTATTATACACTTGAGTTTACAAGTTATTATACACTTGAGTTTACAAGTTATTATACACTTGAGTTTACAAGTTATTATACACTTGAGTACCCGAGTACATTTCTCTACAGATCGTACCCGAGTACATTTCTCTACAGATCGTACCCGAGTACATATCTCTACAGATCGTACCCGAGTACATTCTCTACAGATCGTACCCAAGTACATTTCTCTACAGATCGTACCTGAGTACATTTCGGCGAACTCGTCGACAATGCTGTACAGGTGATAGATCCCCGCCCACTCGTCAAGGATGTCCTTGACCACCTTCTTAAGGTTATCAATGTTCAGCTCCATCATTATGTGCACTCGCTGTACTGGACCTACAGGTACATTAACACACATAGTTTAATTTGTATCACAATATCCACTTTCAATAGAGAAATATGGGAATTATTCTAGATGAATTATCTGGTTCATTGTCAGAGTTTACATATTATTATATATTATTGTCATATATAGAAAACTAAATGTTACTGATGATGTTTTGCTTTAAAAAAAACATATTTCAGTGATATTATGTAGATATTTTTTTTTAAAAACTTCTATCAGTAAAAAAATACAAGTATTTCTTTTATCCATACCCTGTTCTTTCTTATTGGAACTTTCTAAAACAGGCTTAGAAAACAGAAACTGTAAAAAAAAATTTAGCCATGAGTTATGAATGCTTGAATATTAAATAAATGACCATTCATTTTTTTTTCCTTAAAAAATAAATATAAAGTTCATCCAATAACAAATTGGATGAAAAATTTGTTCAATCTGTTTTGATAAAAATTAATAATTAAAAAATTCTGTATTCATTTCATTTTAAAAGCTGTCTGTTCTAACAAGTTTATTTCTGATAGCTTTTAACTCGTACCTTTATACCAATGATGGTTTACTTTTATTCATTTATTTAATTTCTACCTCTACCAAATGTTTTATTTTACAATGCAGTTTTTAATTGGTGGATTATTGTTGGTGGATTATTCCACCTACCTCTACAATCCAGTTTCTCATTGGTTTACTCAGAATTCTGACTTTGAGTGACAGGAGCAGGTTGTTGATTTTTGTACACATTTCTTCACTGAGGCCATCCACGTCGGGCATGCTGAAAATTCAAACAACTCACATTCTTAATCAGTGTCAGTTTGATGATAAAACATGTACATGTATTAGGCTTTAATGCCTTAACAAATGTACATGTATTATGCATTCATGCTTTAACAAAGTTGTACACTGAAAAAAAAATTGTATCTCCTTTCACTGAGCATTGCCATGGTAATAGAAACAGCAAGTTAGATGAAATAAACCATATTACCCATATTTTCTATCATAAATCCTTTTTGTAAGCCTTAGATATGCAAAAGATACTCAAAATGCCATTTCAATATCTAATTTGATGTACACTTAGCATCAAACAAAATTCATTACAGGGTTGATATCCTTCAACCATAATAATCGTACATGTACATGTAGTTTTATAAACTTTTACATTTTATGCTACGAAAGAGAGATAATTTACCCGAGGAAAGACAGTTTACCTAATGATAGGGGAATATTTTACTTGATGATAAAGATATTTTACCTGAGGATGAGATGGTTTACTTGGGGGTAGAAAGATATATTATCTGAGGATAGAGAGATAGTTTACAAGAGGATACATAGTTTACCTGAGGATAGAGAGACAGAAGCAGGTGCCCTCAGAGTCAGCCTGGACTCCATTATGCACCACTCCATTCTTCTCAAACTAAATCAAAGCAGATTGATTAACTTATTTGATAATTCTTTGAGCAATCCCAGATACATTGAGTATGATGGTGACTGTCTAACAATAACAATTAATTGAAAGTCTCTCTCAAATCAACACTGCACAATATCAATACTTTATGCACAATACTTTTACATTAAGAGTGAGGCTGATAATCTTTTACCTCTAACCCCAGATTGACCAGAGGGATTCTCTCCTCACAACTTGCCAGGATGTAGGCCAGCTCTGGAGTGAAGTATGGCTGTCCTTTAGTTTTCTTGACTGCAGGTTCTCGTAGTTCTCCCAGCATGATCTGATAGAAACAAACATTATAAATGACAAAAACCTCTGAAGTTCTACAAGGAGAAGAGTGTAATCATGCTGCCAATTAGCACAGCTCTAGTCGGAGTGTTTTGTCTAATAGAATTAATAATGTTGGAATAACAAAGCCTTCAAAGACTGGGTCAACTGCTGTTAAGAGGAAAAACTACATGCACATTAGTTTTACGTCACATGCTAAAAAGGATTATGAATATGGATCATTTGGATCATCAGTATGATAAGAAAGGGGGCATAAATATGGATAACATCTTTAATTCACATAGATTTGAAATACACGCAAGTACCTTTCTTTTTCTTCTCTTGCTTTCTAAATTGCTTTGTTCTTGCTCATCTACAATAAACATTTCATATGTACATGCATTGTTTGATTTTCTCAGTGACATTGTACATCATTGTGAACCCTTATAAGCTACTGTGGCTTCATGAATAGTTGAATACAAATTCTCATAGATTTTCTTGTTGAGATTATCAACAAAATTTGAATGTTAATTGAAATGCAATTTCTAGTAACAAACTGCATTGGTAATATGTTTCTCCACAAATTTACATATCCTTGAAACTGTGATTTTCATTAAATCCAAGGAAAATGATGGCCAAGAATATTAATGAAATACAGTATATTTTCTCAGTAACAAAATACATCACTATAACCAGCCAACCATAGAGCTTGGTGTATGGCAGTAACGTCTGAAGTATGTTTTACTTCATAAGTAAATCATTATAAAGCATAAGGTATGTACATTGTATATCACAGTCACACTGTACATAACTATGACAGCCTACCATACAGCTTGGTATGTACATTGTATATCACAGTCACACTGTATATAACTAAGACCACCTACCATACAGCTTGGTATGTATATTGTATATCACAGTCACACTGTATTTATATAAATATGACCACCTACCATACAACTTGGTATGTATATTGTATATCACAGTCACACTGTATTTATATAACTATGACCACCTACCATACAGCTTGGTATGTACATTGTATATCACAGTCACACTGTACATAACTATGACAGCCTACCATACAGCTTGGTATGTACATTGTATATCACAGTCACACTGTACATATCTATGACCGCCTACCATACAGCTTGGTATGCACATTGTATATCACAGTCACACTGTACATAACTATGACAGCCTACCATACAGCTCCGAGCCATCTGAGGTGCACTGTGTGGTGTCCAGGAGGTGGTACCTGTAGTCCACTGTGGTGTCTCCCTCTATCAGCTCCACCACCTGAAGTCCCAGTGGGCAGTGTTACACGTGACAGGAATTTCTGGTACAGTCTAAAGTGATCATCAACAATTTCATTTTATTTGTAACAAGCATTTTGATTGGCTAAACACACTTTTTTCTGTTAATTCAAGTTTTATGCAAAAATAATTAATTTCTATCTTTTATAATTGATTTTTTTTTTTAAGGAATGTATTTGATTTTTGCCCAGATTATCCAATATAACCTGGTTTGAGGCAGTGCACCCTTCGCGGATTATAAAGCGTGCACTGCCTCACAGGTTATATCGGATAATCTGGGCAAATTTTAAAAACGTTCCTTAATTATTTGTACTACTGACCCTGTTTCATTGAGGATATCTAAAGCTTATCAAGAAATACAATGTACAAAGACAATATGCAGTCATCTATTGAGAAACACATTTCTATATACCCTGGAACACTCCAAAACTCACAACACAAAAACTCTGTTATAACTCTCAACTAAACCATATGATCAGAATCTGGTACATGTAGTAATTTAAATATACATAAATGCCTGTATACTTGATGAAATATATGTACATTTTGAGAAAAAGAGGTCTGTATTTCAAATACATAAAGATAAACTGTTTACAGAGATAATAAATACACCTTATCTGTTTCAAAATTAAGACCGATCCTCCCAGACAGATTTACCTCTCTCTCTGTCATAGAGTCAATCAACCTTTATCCCCTATACAATCAATTGTTTAACAGATTTACCTCTCTCTCTATCATAGAGTCAATCAACCTTTATCCCCTACACAATCAAAAGTTAAACTTACCAGGTAGAAGACGGACTGTTTGGGCACTCTGATGTAGAGGCGGGACTTGCTTAACTTTTCCAGCGGGTGATTGGTCAGGTTGATGAATGGCAGGTGCTTCTGACAGATGGTTGGCAGGTACTGGGAAGATTTCCCACACCTCATCACACACAACCGCAGCCTGAAACAAAACGGGCAGATGCTTGATTTAACTTATAAAGACAGAGACAAAATCCTTTGTTGAAGTTTCAGATAATTATACATTTTATTGATAGTTTAATTTTTAACTTGTGAAGACTTGAGTGACACAACCAGAGATTTTTTAGTCAGCTGGACATACAGTAGCATTTAATGTACCTGGTACATCATAAATCAATCTTCACCTCTCAAAACAGTTTTGACGTCTGATAATAAATGAACAATAAATCACAATTTCCTGAGATTCCTGACCAGTCTGTCCAGATTTTTCCTGTCACCATTCAGAGCATCTTCTAACTCATCCACTTCTTGTAAATCTACCAACAATATAGCATGATTCAATAGGGAACAATACTAGAGTATGTGCATGTACATGTATTTTCTCCCTATCATTGTCTACCTTTTAGATAAATATATCTTAACTTTGTGCCCGTTGAGAGCCCCTATTGAATAAAAAGTTTGAATACAAGTATTTACGTCTTTGCCTTAACATATCAAGATCATCTCTGACCCTGACCGTTGGATGTCAGCACTTGGAACATCACACTTATCTCACATTGTTTTGAATTACCTCAACCGTTAACTCACATTAATTTGAAGAATTAAAAGCTCAGTACTGTGTACCATATTGATCATGATTTAGTGGACCATGACCACTGGAAGTCAGTACTTGGTACTTCACATTTCATTGACCCTATTTTCAGTAACCATGAACTTTGACATAATTTCAGCAACCCTAACATTTGGAGGCCAGTACTGGGTATCTCCTATCTATTTGACCTTATTTTCAGTAAACCTGAACTCTGACATAGTTTTCAGCAATTCTAACATTTGAAGGCCAGTACTGGGTATCCCCTATTTTATTTGGCCTAGTTTTCAGTGACCCTGACCTTTGGAGGCTGGTACAGAGGCCAGTAGGTTCCCCCTCTGACAGTCCACCATCACCCTCAGCTTTTCCGAGTCCATGCTGGGCTCCAACAGGGACACATGGAGGGCGATAGGTAGGTCCCTTATCTCACCTAGTAAAGCAAACAGAAAGTACTTGTTACACTAAAGGTTTAAGAATTTCTTCTTTTTATATTTGCATTTTTTTTAATCGGACAAAAAATTCTGTACGGATGTAATCTGGTCTCCTTTTAATTTTGAATAAAATAGATAAGAATCAAACTATTTTCACTGGTTTTTTTTACTTACATGCTCCTTCTGTAAACCTTTGTAGATCTTTAGCGAGATCCTGTAATATACATTTGACACTTAAATGTAAAAATATGTGTCAAATGTCCATTGTTTTTGTGAAGATTAATGCATGTTTTCTTCAAGAATAGTTAAAAAGATTGCATATAGTTCTATTCATATGATCTACATATACATGTTTTAAGCACACTACCTTGAGCTTGGCGAGTCCGCGGACCTCGATGGTCTGTATGAGCGGCCTCTCCATGGACAGGTGATTGCTCTTGATGGCCTGCCCCACCTTGCTGCTCTCCTCGGGGGACATAGACGGGAAGTGACTGATCTGTAGGGGTCGGCCATTGTCATCCTCCGCAACATGCACACTCAGCCGGAACACTGGGGAAGGAAATATGGATGTCAGTCATAATGCACTCAACCAAACACTAGAGATGGAAATATAGACAGTCATAATGCACTCAACTGGAACACTGGGGAAGGAATGAAATATAATAGGCTGTTATAATGCACTAAACCAAAACACTTGGGAATAAAATACATGTATAGGCTGTTATAATGCACTCAACTAGAACATTGGGGAAGGAAATTGACAGTCACAATGCACTCAACAGGAACACAGCATGGGGTATGAAATATACTAGGCTGTTATAATGCATTCAACTGGAACACTGAGGAATAAAATATAGGCAGTTATTATGCATTCCACTGGAACACTGCATGGGGAATGAAATTTAGGCTGGTATAATGCATTCAACTGGAACACTGAGAAAAGAAATAGACAGTCTTAAGAATACCCCATCACAACACAGGTTTACCAAATACACGCTGTCTCATTCAACAACAGAACAATGAGGAACCAAATATAGGATCAGGCAATACAACAATAAAACATAGAGGAAAGAAATAAATAAAAGCTCTAGAGAAACAAATAACAAGAGAAAACCATTGTATGTTTACAAGTAAACACTGCTTAATTGCCAAAGTAATTTCAGGTTGTTCAGGTTTTGGAATAGTTCCATTGTTGTTTGCTGTACAGGACTATTCATTCATTTCTGTGTGTAACTATGTACATGTTAATTATTTGCCCACTGACTTACTGTGTATCAGTCATTTCTGTATGTGTGTATATAGACTTACAGAGTGCATCCTGTGTTCTGTCTCTTCTGTTGGGATCCTTACAATAATCAACAGTTATCAATTAGTCAAGGGAGTAGTTCAACCTTTGAATGACGTTACACACTTAGTACTGACTCCTGCTTGTTTAACTGGCATTTTACATATCAACTCATAATTATTCTCCCACAATTGACTTGAATCAAACAGTTCAGCACTCAGTTGACCTACCTCCAGGAGGACAGAGCCAGACACTTGCCGATGTCGTACTTCTCCACACAGATGCTGTCCCCCCTACGATCCTTGATCAGGCGCTGGGTCTGAAGAGAAGAAAATCAACTTAATGAAAGACAACTATAACAGATTTCAGTTTATAAAGGAACAAAGGAATTAATAAAAATTAATATGGTGTACATGTATCTATACATGTACACATAGCATTGTTTTTCAGGTTTAGAATTGATTTTCTAGAGATTGTTTTAGAGAGATTTTGATTACCGGTAGGTACTCTACATCTTAGAGCATATGTATGTAGATTTTCTTTCTCTCACTTTCACTCATGAATTTCATTACATTACACATTAATTCTGGTGTTTACTCTGATGTGGTGACAAGGTTCCATTACATACATGAAAGTAGAGGACTTCTAACTGTAAAGACAGGCAGAATGTATCTAACTACAGTTAAGGCTACATCAATTGTATCATTGTGTTCAATTTAACAACATTTCAACTAAAATTTTCTAAATATACTCGTTTTCACACGGTCTAAAAACTCCAAGAAAATGACCTTAACTACTCTATTTGATTATCAAAAAAAATTCTCAGAAGAGAAAATAATAAATGCTTCTCATTATTTCATTCAAAACTAAACATCAAATAGATAGAATTAAACACATTTTGTCTAAGACAATGATAAACAAGAGATGTCCAAGAGGGACTTTTACCCATATAACAGGGTCAAACAGAGAGACAGGATGACTCCTAGCATACCCCAAAAACTTTGGTTTGGAGGGTATAAATTACCAATATTTTCAGAACTGGCAGAAACACTTCCATTTCATTAAAAAATAAATTTAAGCTATCAAACAGCTCTCAGTTATGAATGGATACGTAATAATCTGTAGAGGTCATGCAGGGGTCGATCATTGTCCATCAACCGTGACTGGACCAGCTGGTGGATGTAGTTGATCTGTAAGGAGTGTACCAGGGATTTACCATCTGTAACAAACAGAGAGAGAAAAATTAACCAACTGAAAAATACCAAATGTCAAATGATTTTAATCTTTATGTAGATTCTACAAAGGCAATTACTTAAAATATTATAAATGCAAAATTAAAAATCATAACAAAAGCAGGCAATATCGTTAACATATTCACATTGATAAATTTATTTTTGCATAGATTTTCACTCTAAGAAATTTTAAAATATTTGACATTCACACGACAAATAAATAACAAAACACTAACACATGCAGCTGTAAATTAAGGAGGCTGTGGTCAATAAACTAACCATCAGATTTACCTCAAAGTTTCAGAAATGATTTAAATTAATTCATGAACTTTCCTTTCGTAAAGAAAAAAAAATTGAACATTTTTCATATCTTAATACATTGCCCATCTTCTTAAGGAGATTAATACAGTTTAAAAATGGTCACGGCCATCAAGCTTAAAGTTTATGGTGAAAGACATTCTCCTCTAAGGAGACTTGGCTACACACCCCCAGTTTCTGGAACCTCCACTAACAGAGTGATGTCCAGCAATCTCCAGGGAATCTTGGGATTGTCTCCCATCAAGGTCAAGGTTGCCTGGAAAAAATATACCAGTAATCAAAATACTGAAAACATTGCTGGGGAACGTTTTTTTTTTAAATTGTGACTGGTACACATTTGTTGTTGGAGTTTCATGCATTTCATTAATATTACTTTCTTGTATGTTTTTGACATAAGCATACACCTTTGTGCACATTAACTAGCAAATCGCCATTATTAATTTTGTTCACAGCTGGTTGCATCAATAGTTCAATAGTCCAATAAGAAGCTTTCAGATATGGTAAGAAGTAAGTAAATTGATTAGGTATGCTAAATTCTTATTTCTAATCCAAAACATTTAACAACTGAACTTAACAAATTATTATGATTTTTTTTAAATAATACAATAAATTTTAATTATAAAGAAAAGTTAACTTACCTCAAATTCATGTTCAACATTAAATTTCACTCTACCATTTTCTGAAAAAATGAAAAAATGTTTGCAAAAACTGTATTATAGTGAATATTCTAAATCTTTTATTTTATACACTCAATCAATATTTTCCTATATCCCTAGGATATTATTCCTCATTTAGAGGAGGGGTAAAACTGTTGCCTATTTGAACTTTATCTTTTTGAATTTCTTAATCTTGTAGGAACTTGCCCACTTTGAGTTTCCTCATCTTCTATGAACTTACCCACTTAGAGTTTCCCCACCTTGTATGAACTTGCCCACTGTGAGTTTCCTCATCTTCTATGAACTTACCCACCTTGAGTTTCCTCATCTTATAAGAACGTACCCACTTTGATTTCCTCATCTGTGGGGGGAGATCAGTGGCCACCAGTCTGTACTGTATGACCTGTGATAACATCTGCAGGGTCTGTCTTTTTTCTGCTGGAGTGATGGCATCTGGTGGCACTATTTTGTGCTGTAACATTAAACAAGAGGCCAATGGGCCACATCGCTCACCTGAGCAACACTAGCTATAATGAAGATTTATGGAGTCATATACAAAATATCTAGACAATGTAGTAGAATAAAGATATACTGGTAAAAAGATTTTCAAGTTTTTCTTCAGATATTATTATGTTGAACATTGAGCCACTTTTGAACAGGATGACTTCAAAGTCATATTACATAATGAATATTACAATTCTCAAGAAGATCTTGAGCAATATCTATAAATCTACATCAAAATTTAAGCCCCTGCTGGGGCCCAAAAATTGTCCAGGTTCTAAGCAATTGAGAATCAATAATAAAATCATGTATAATAACATTTAAGCTTACAAGAATAATTTAAATTTTTCCTATGTAAAAATTGCACCATCCCCCATTGTGGCCCCACCCTACAATGGGGGTCATGATTTTCACAACTTTGAATCTACACTACCTGAGGATGCTTCTACATAAGTTTCAGTTTTCCTGGCCAAATGGTTCTTGAGAGGAAGATTTTTGAAAATATCTCAAAAATTTTCAATAATGTAAAAGGGCGTGGTCCTTAATTTTCAAAACTTTGAACCCCCTTTGCCTAAGGGTTCTTTGTGCCAAGTCTGGCTGAAATTGGCTCAGTGGTTCTGGAGAAGATGTTGAAAATGTGAAAAGTTTACAGACAGACAGAGAGACAGACGGACAACAGACAAAATGTGATCAGAAAAGTTCACTTGAGCTTTCAGCTCAGGTGAGCTAAAAAGCAAATGTATCACATATTGTATGCATTCAATACCTGGCCAGTTAAAATTTGAAAACTTAAAAAAACTTACCTAAACCAACCATTGAATACAAATTGATTTTGAATGTACATTTGTTGTTGTTTGATAGTTTTGATATTTCATTCAGAATATTTCATCAGCTCATATAAAATTTCAGTAAAATGTATTGACTGTGTGATATACACTGAAGACAGATAGACTTACCCTAATACATGAGGGCAGACTGGGATACCTCCCAAGGGCCAGCACATCTATTGCACATGGCAGTGAGAATTAGGCAGTCTGTGGAGAGGAGCATAACAGAGAACAAGGTGAAAAAACATTGAGGACAGGGTGATAAAGGATCGAGGATGGGATGAAAAAGTATTGAGGATAGGGTGAAAAAGAATTGAGGATAGGGTGAAAAAGAATTGACGGTGAAAAAGAATTGAGGATAGGGTAAAAAAGTATTGAGGACAGTGTAATAAAGGATTAAGGATAGGGTGAAAAAGAATTGAGAGTAGGGTGAAAAGGGATTGAGGATAGTATTAAGGATCAGATTATAAAGAATTGAGGATAGAGTGATAAGGAATATAGGAGATAAAACCTCAAAATTAAAATGAAACTGATTTCTCCGAATTTTCTTCCTATGTTACTATTTTTCTCAATTGTAAGGGCCTTACCCCAGACCTAAAAAAAATTGAAAAATAAAAATACAAGACAAGTACAAAATACAAGACAAGTACCTGGCATTGACCAGGGTCTCTCTGGCCATCTAAGCCAACATGTCGGCCGTCTCCACGTACCACATGGACTGCTGCTCCAGGAAATTACAGATCTCCTGTAAATAAACAGGCAAACAAATTACAGATCTCCTGTAAATAAACGGCAAAGAAATTACAGATCTCCTGTAAATAAACGGATAAAGAGCATCAGTAATCAATCTCAAGATAGGGTAAACCTCTATTACATTATAAGCTTATAGTTGTATGGTCACCCCAGATGATTTCTGACAAATGACGAGACCATTCAAAGTCAATGATACATCAATGATACCTAAACATTTACTTCCTTCTGAATTAATAAAAGTAACAAAGAAAAAATTCCAATGCAAAATTAATCTCAGTTCTTTATAATATATAGCTGCAGGTCTCACTGGTATTAAGCCGATATGCGTACCAAATGGTACGCATATCCTAAAATGGCGACAAGCTCTGTAGGTTCGAAAGTTTACACTGCTCTATTTATTTATCCAGGTCGTATTTCAGCGGGAAAAACATGGATGTTTGAAGGGCTACTGAGTCTTCGCATGTAGCGATTGATGAAATAAACCAAAACCGCATATTAATTGACATTTCCTTCATTAATGAAAATCCCGATGATATCCGTACCTACGACATGTTTTATTTTCTGGATATACGTACCATATTTCGATGATATGGGTACCAGCTACTTTCCTATTATATATTGTGTGTTCTTATTTACACTGAACTGTGCGGTTTTGAGACGTTGAATGCATTTGTATTATATTGTTTTATTATCAATATCCCCAGAGTGTCAGTATGTTGAAAACTTAGGTATATACTTCATAGTAGCAGGAAATAAATATTCAAATTGTCAATATGTCGTACAAAATCAAAATCATTGTTGAAAAAATCTGTTTTGATAAACGCTTAATACTGATCCTCGATTCTGGCAACACTTCTTTTTCAGAGAGTTTAGAAACAGTTATAATGGATGAATCCCATGTAAGTAGATAATAGTAGTATTCAAATATAGTTGTAAAGAAATAATCCTATTTAATGTCAGTTGTTTTAAAATGATGAATACGCTGAGAATTAATTTGTTCATGCTTTATTATTACATCAGAATTCCTCATTAAACGGTAGCATTTTTTAAATATAGTCTTTAATTTGTTTATTGTTTCATTAGTCATTTTTAAAATTTTGTAACGTATTTTTATTAACAAACTAATTTTTCAAATTTGAGGACTATTTTGGGAAAGACATTTGAAGGACTCTGCATATCTGTATCATTCGAACTTGAATATTGAAAATAGAATTAAAGTGAGATTTTGGTAATCTGATGATTATATACATTAGGCATGCAATTTGAATCACACGTATTTCTCATTTATAGTTTTTATATTCAAGTTGGTTTTTTTATTTAGAAATGTTTTCCCTTTTCCCTTTTATTGATAATTATCAGCAATATTATCTTATATGAAATTAATTTGGAGTTTTTTCTGGTCTAAAAAGCCAGTGAAATTGATGGATCTCGATCACTAGCACGCCAAAACAAAAACAACGGGTATGAACATACATATGTATTTCTTTACACTGTACGGTTTTCGTTTAAGAGGGCTCGATGGTTGTCGCAATTTCTAAGACTGTATTGATCTCATTTGAAAGGAAAGCTCTATATAAGAATATAGGACAATGCCTAAATTTAAATGTAAAATATATACTTTTTCTTTATCAAATAATAGTTTATAGCTAAAGAGATCATATCTTAAAATTTGGGGAGGTTTGATGGCTAATTTGTTGACCACCTAGCCTCCTTAAATAATTACCGGTATATTCCACAATTTACTTTGCTTAGGTTTATTCTGATTTCCAATACATGTTGTCTACTCCCTTGTCTACAATACATAGGTATTTTACGTGTAAAAAATATCTCTGTAAATATATCTTTTATAAATGATGGCAAGGTATGTGAAGTTTGCGGAAAGTTGTATGGTTCGAAGCAAGGTTTACAAGAACGTAAAATATTGGAGCACACAAAGGAATTTATTAACATCAACATTAACATGTACCGATTAATTTCTCCCTTTTTTCTTAAGAAAAAAAGAGATTGTGATTCATAGCTCTGAAGAAACTGACAGAACTAAAATCTTCCAAGCCCTGTTCATCGATTGGTCGAAACCTTAATCGACGTTAGAAAAATCTCATACACTTTGATGA
This sequence comes from Magallana nippona, assembly GCA_033439105.1. Classification (NCBI taxonomy): domain Eukaryota; kingdom Metazoa; phylum Mollusca; class Bivalvia; order Ostreida; family Ostreidae; genus Magallana; species Magallana nippona. Next base: position 2,273,258 of record CM065919.1, on the reverse strand, counting down.
TATCAGACTCAATTACCGTCGAAGACGATTTGACTGCGTCTTTTAAATACTAATAACAAACTGATGTACGGTAATAATAAATTAATTAATTTTACTTACTTTTTACGATCAATTTATTAATTTGTTTAAAGAAAGACGTAAATATAACCAATAAGATGTTATCTTTGATGATCCATGCGTGTTATGAAGGTAGCGATCATTGCAGAAAAATTTTACATAACGGGTTATGGTATTTTTTCTGCAACTTCGCCACCTTCATATCCCACATGGATCACTAAATAAAGCATTTTATTCTTTAAATAAATTCAGGCATTTTATTGTTTAAATAAGTTCAAGACTAGATTTAAGTCGCACCTGATGCTACATCTAAATGTAAGACATTTTTATATCTGTATTTTGATGAAGAAATAAGAACATTAGGTATCCACACTCACACATGCATGATGCACGCACGCCGCTCACCCACCCACGTAGATCTTACCGATGGTACGCATATCCAGAAAATGGTACGTATATCTGTTTTTGTAGGTACGCATATCATCGGGATTTTCATTAATGGAGGAAATATCAATTAATATGCGGGTTAAGTTTATTGTATAAGTCTCTTCATGTGAAGACTCAGTAGCCCTTTAAACATTTATGTTTTACCCGCTGAAAAACGACCTAAATAATTAAATATAGCAGTGTAAACTTCCGAACCTGCAGAGCTTGTCGCCATGTTATGATATGCGTACCATTTGGTACGCATATCGGCTTAATACCAGTGAGGTCTGTAGCTCCCGGTCTGAAAAAATGCTGATGGATGGACCTGGGAGCTACAGTGCCTCCTGATTTCTGATGTAGATGTAACACAATTTCTTGCAAGGGGGGATTCAATGATTGAATGTTGAATGACATTTTCTCAACTCTATGAACACAACTAGAATCATTTTAATTTTATTTTGTTGGGGGGGGGGGGGGGGGGTTTTGTGGCTACCCACGAATACCACGAAAATTGAGCCACCACAAATTCTAATGATTCCACAGAAAATAGCCATACTCACTGAACACTCGTCCACTTTTGTGGCACTGCTTGCCCACTTGACCAGAGCCAGTAAGCGGATAAACAGCTGTCTGGTTCTGCTGGCAAACTGAACTATCTCCACTTTTCTCTCCATGTCAGTTTTACGTGGAAGCCTAAAATAAATATGTATATTTATTACAGTGAGTGGCCATCTAGTATTCACTTTGAGATGTATAGGTAATGAACCGATTTTACATGAATTCATATCTGGAGGATTTAATAAAAAAAATAAAACTAAGATACTGAAAAAAAGTGATAATTTAAGTTTACCATTCTGTATAATTTCTTTAAACAAACTAATAAGGCTTCAAGTTTTGACACTACAACACTATTTAACACTGTGAAGTTTGTCTAGGTTCAGCAATTTATAAAAGAATACCAAAAATGTTGATACATGGCCTACTTACAGTTCAGACAGCACTGATAGTTCGTGGTAGGTTCTCTGTACTATGTAGTCAATGAGGGTAGCCAGGGAAATCGTTCCCCCTCCTGGGGCCCCTCCGGTCATCCCAATGGGGGTATCAATGATTGGGGGCATGTCTATTAACGTCTAATCATTCAACAATGGCAACTGCAATCTAAATGATAAAATCTCATTTCTTATAGTCTGGAGATAAAACTTTGAAGGAAAACTAGATGTGTTGTAACGCCACGAATGCCCCCGCAGGTGACCAAAGTTTCAAATCCCAAATTTAGCATAACATTTGTTTGATTGCAGACTAAGTTATAAATCCCTAAAAATTACTCATTTTCTTTTAAGTTCAAGAGCTTAACTCTGTCAAAAATCATCAGACTGGAATCAAGTTCAAACTTGACCCGTACTTTCTCATAAATTAACCTTATATGAAATATAAACTTTACATATGCATCAATTTTTCCATTTTTTCTTAAGTTCAAGAGGCATAACTGTCAAAAATCATCGGACCGGAACAAAATTCGAACATGATCTGTATATTTTTGCAAATAACCCAAATATGAAATATCAGCATAATATATGGATCCCTTCAAAAGTTAGAGAGCGAAAACTGAGAATTTCTCATTTTTTCTAAGTTCAAGAGGCACAACTCAGTCAAAAATTGTCGGTCCAAAACCAAATTCAAACTCAGTCTGTATATTCATAAAATACATCCATATATCAAATTTGAGTTGAATGTGTGCAACGGTTGTCGAGATAACGATCGGAAAGTGAATGATGGAATGACAGAAGGACGGAAGGATGGAGGGATGGAATGACAGAACGAGGTACATGTAACACTATATGCCCCAGCCATTTTATGGTGGGGTCATAAAAATATCCCTTTTGATACACTTTATTCCAAACAAGCATTTTAAACCCAATCAGAGTTTCATTTTTAACAATTATACATAATTTTAAGCACAACAACATACTGAATGCAATGCATATTGTGAAACCTGTTATTTCTGAAAACTACTTTTATCTAAATAGTTATCCATTGTATCAAATAATCATATCTAATAAGTTGAAATGCCTATAGTCTGTCCCAAGTTTTTGCTTATGTCACATTTGGACTATTTTTAATAGAAATACATATACAGTACAAATTAGACCCAACCTAACACCAGAGCAGACCCCAACTAAACCCCGAGTTTACTTTCAGGGTTTACTTGGGGTTTACAAGGGGGTTGCTTTTTGAAAATTTGCATCCACTTGAGGTTTAGTTTGGGTTTACACGGGGTTTGCTTTTGGGGTCCACTTTACGCACTGAATGTGAAGCAGACCCCATTTTTTTGTTTTTCACTCTTACTGCCTGCAATTTCTGCCCCTTGTATATTCCAAATACACATATAGCGTCTGCTTTCAGGGGTATACTACTGATCGGGGTTTACTCTCTGTGTCCACTCTGGGTTTACTCTGGGTCGATCTACTCTAGTAAATCCTGAGTAAACCCAGAGTAAACCCCGGAAGTAAAACCAGGTTTAGTTGGGGTTTACTTTCTGTTAGATTGGGTCTGATCGGTACTGTACACATGAAAGAAGTTCAATTGAAATCGATAAAAGGGAAAATACCAAGTATCTTCATTGAAACATTATCATTCTTCACTAGGAAAAATTCACAAAAACGAAAACAGATTTCTTACAGAGATTTATAATGGGAAATGTTGACATATTTTCTCTATTTGGAAGTCACTCGGATAACAATTTTTTAAAAAATGTTATAATATGGATACTATAATGTCTGTTGCAATGCAAAATCTCCGAAGACACATTTATTTTAATTTTTTAGCCATGAATTAAAATTTGATAAGCTTGAACGTACGCTTCACAGTAGAAATCTTGAATTTTTTCTCTTTTAAATGAACATCGTTTGAACCCTGAGGTAATTAAAATGTCAAGTAATAAAGCAAATTTTAAATGTGAATCGAGATTACCTTGAGATAGACTGTCAGTATACTGTAGTTAATATGTTAATATTACAAGATAAACAATTCTGATGACCTACCAAGGTCTTATTTACAATTTTTAGAAGTTTCTCTGAAATAATTATCTTGACTTAGAATTTTGTTTTCACTGAAACTCATACATAAAGATCTACAAATCAGAAAATAAAGCCTTAAACATCCAGCAAAGTACATGTTACCATCACCCGCGGATTAGTCCGAAATATCTGACGCTTTCCTGGCTTTTTTAACGAGTTTGATATTTTACTTGCCAGGAAAACGTCAGAACCGGCGCCATTACAAAAACTGGAAATTCACCGCCTCCATCTGGAAGCGGATTATAATCTCGACTTTAAATAGATATATATATTTTAAGTAAATAATACAGCTTAAAATATAATTTTACTGCCCATTTTGATAATTACACTGATAAACAGTAGTGTTGTTGACATATTTTCTCGCAAGATTTAAAAAATGCACGAAATCAAAACAAATCTCAACAGTTCGATAGAATGTGTTCAATAGTCTGTTTATGGGATGTAAGGACCCATAAAAGTGATATTAGTGAGCAGTAAAATCATCGTCTTATTATTTAGTTGTGAATGAAACATTTAATTCAACTCGTAAATATTTAAAATCGAGCCGAGAATGCCGCCTCCAACTGGAGGCGGCGAATTTCCAGTTTTCGTAATGGCGCCGGTTCTGACGTTTTCCTGGCAAGTAAAATATCGAACTCGTTAAAAAAGCCAGGAAAACGTCAGATATTTCGGACTACCCGCGGATATACATGAGCAGTTTTTAATAAATTGGATTAAAATCTACGAAATTATATCGTTATGTCTTTTAAAACCTCCTTACCAATCAGAAATCCATCATGACAATGTTGTTAACAAATTATACAGTCAAATCAGAAAATGCGGCAATACACAACGCCACTTTAGAATTGGATTTATCTGCCCTTTTAAGATGTAGAGGGAGTCCAGTCAAGTCGTACAAAGACCAACTCGTATACAGGTCAACTCGTATACAAAAATACCAGTATAAAAAACCGAAAGTCAGCTCGTATACAGAAAATGAAAGTCAACTCATATACATGAAATAATATTTTTTACGGTGTAACCGTTTGGAGGGCGAAGCCAATATAATTGGGGCTAGATCAGTAGATGCCCTTTCATCATCTCTAGCCTGTCATCGCATATATTGTTTGTTTTGCTTGGACTCTAATCTTATTGTTGGCCCAAGAGCATTGGCCAGTCCACGGTCCTTGTTAAATTTGCTCAAGCCCTGATATAGCCTACTAGACTAAGGTTACTGTTTCCATCACATTTCGACAATTTTTATAGAAATATACACAGCTAAAAGAAATACAATTGAAATCATTCATTAAAACGTCATCTCTTTTTTTTTTTTTTTCTCGGAGAACGAAAAACAGATTTCTTGTGGAGATTTATCTTTTCTTCCATTCAGAAGTCTCTTGGATCACCTCACACGATATTTCAAATGCTATCATCCACTACAAAAGAGCAATGAATGGACATTTTATGAACATATTGTATCCACCCATGGCCACCAAATGGGGGTGAGGTGGGGAGGGGGAGGGGTGTCTTACCAATGTATGTTAGATCACAGGAGGGAGTAAATTAGTAACAGCAAGAACAGCTGTTTTCTAGAACTGGTTTAAACTGGTTATCACATAGACTGTAGAGATGAACCTGAAAATATAATCCATGAAAATAACTCCTAAACTTTTGCTTTCAACAATAGAATTAACTTTAGTGTTGAATAATTGTAAAATATAAAGTTTTAACAACATGTTTGAAATATATTTTTAAACCGAAATCAATGTTTGGAAACTACTTCAGAATCTGTAAATTACATGTAAATTCATTCGCAGTGATTCAGTTGTTGCATTTAGAGGCATTTAAAGATCACATAATTTAATAGAAAAACACAGTAGAGTGTAAATATAGGAATATATTCTTTAAGCAAAAATAGGCCGGCCTAGTATACGATTGTTTTTCTTTACCAAATAATAGTTACATAAATTATAATTTTAAAATTCATTTCGAAATTCTGAGATAAATATCATGGATTAGTGGACCACCTAATCCCTGAACAAAAATATGTTACTTAATTCGTGATGCATAATTTAACATAAGAAAATCTATGTACTAATTATATTTGTACACTGTATGCATGACTTGCGCCGCATGTGGTTTTTGTCAATAAATTGAATTGAATTGAAAATATACATATTATAATTAAACAGTTTCAGATGGAATTGGAAAACATGGGGTTTATGCATGTTTCAGATGCAATACAGGTAATTTTTTAAGAAAATGTATTTAAGAAATAAGGAATCATTCTTTGAGTATTATGAGGTGATAATGTCGGTCGGGGTGTGATCAAATCCAATAAAGCCCGAAGGGCTTTATGACAGATTTGATCACGCCCCGACCGAAATTATCACCTCATAATATTCAAAGACTGATTCCTTATTACTTATATGTATATAATTTTCAACAGATGTACAATTAAATATATCAATTATGCAAACCCGCTTGCGCCCCTAACAATACGTCTGTTGAATTTATTGGGCTGTATAGTACAAAATCGATTCGTAGTGTTATTACAGACAGAGACACTGGAAATGTAAATATATTTTGTTAGAGTTTTTCAATTTCATATTGCTCATAAAAGTAAAATTGGCAAAGCATTTCTTGATCACAATAAAACCATAAATAAAGTAACACTTTTTATTATACAAAATTTATCAAAAGTATATACATAGCGTTATATATTATGTATCTGGACTAAAAAGATCATATATGAAGTTAATTGCACTTAAGTGTGATATGTATTTCAATGTTTTGTATTCAGCACACATGTCATTGAGAATATGTACATGTAATGAATAAGCGCCAGTTTACTACTGGCTATTTGAGATATAAAAGAAAAGTTAAAGCTACTAGTAACTACATGTAGCTACTAATTAAGAAATGAACTCAATGTCTACCCAAGTTATACGATTATAATCTGGGTTGGGACAGTTTACGCTTTATAATCCTCGAAGCGATATTGAGTTCATTTCTTCTAATTTAATTTTCTGTAATTTACTGTACAAATTGAGGGTGAAGCAAGCTTTGACCTTTTTCTCAACAAATGGTTGTAGAATGGACACTAATGATCCCTTTTCATATGTTTTCATATTTTTAAATCTTAAATTTAAGTCTGTAGCTGCGCAGTTCTAAGTGATTTAAAAATGCATTGTTCTGCCCTTGTATGCGTAATTTGCATACAAAACAACATGTTGAACGTTATATTTTTTGCTTTTGTATCTTTTGACAACAGTTTTAATAAGTTTTGGACAGAAACAAGCCAGTTCAAGAAATGTTTACATTTTTATTCTCAAATGTTAAAGATAGCCGCACATCCCCTAAAGCTGATTGTGAAGAAAACTTAAAACAACAATACCAAGTAATCGCTACGCTTATTTTGATCAAGCTTGCGTAGCATGACCTTTAATTTTGAAAAAAAAATAATGCTAATGTTACTTTCTCGCGAGAAATTGCATGTCCGACCATGTGTCCGCTCTTCTTCTATGGTCCGAATCTTAGCATAACTACGTGACTCAAAATATATTCGGACACGTGATATAAATCTTTTTTGTTTCTCTGATTGGCTGATATCAAATATTTAAAAAAGACATACTCGTGTCCTTCGTGGTGAATATAACATTTTATTTTTTTCTACGTTGCGACAATTGGTTATCATCAATCATGTCGTCCAATGACATTTCGCGTTTTTCATTGTGTTCGGCAGTGACTTCAACTAGACGTTTACAAACTAAGTAAAGATGATAATTAAGATAACACTAAATTTCATATAGGTAAATCAATTTGTTATACTGATCATGCGATAAATCAATTATTGCTTGTTTTTTTTTTTTTTTTATAAATACGAGGGTTTAACAATTTCTGAAAATTCTTTAGTCACTACCCCCAAAAACCAAATATTTTGAAAAGTGTGGATTCAATGTAAACGTTAGGACCTTATTCATAATCATTAATATTCAGAAAAGATTTCTTGAACCAGAATTTCTAACATTTTGTAGATGAATTTTATCATGATCTCCGATAGCAACTCCAGATGAAAGGTGGAACAATTTGACAGACAATCCCAAATATACACATAAATTTAACATTATTGATATGACGAATAGCTTGATTATTATACACAAAATTTCTGATTCAATTCCGACAATTATCGGATTACATATTTGATATTGCTATTTATTATATCATGAACGATAATTAGATTTCCTTTAAGGTGGTATGGGACACCTCCATATTGTGGCGTACTTCCGATCAAGTATAATTTTAAAACTTTTTGTTTGCCGAAATTGTTACCTAACAGCGTACCACAATGGGTTAAAGCGTTAACCACGAATCTGTAAGTCATGAGTTCATGGTGAAAATATTATAACAATAATATACTTTTAACCACATTAAAATCGATACGTGTCCCATACCAACTTAATAGCGAAAATTGAGTAAGTCAACATATTTTAATCATGCATATAATCTTTAAATGTGTCTTTATGAATAGTGAGCAATAAATGAGTACAGGGTCATGATGACAACATTAAATAGTCCATACAAATATATACTCTATGTCTTAGATAGATACTCAGACAATGTAAATGTACATTGCGTCAAATACAAAAATTTATTTTAAAACACTATTTGATTAAAATATCAATAATATGATTAACTTTGTATAATGTATCAAATCCATAAATGTCATACAAATGTAATACAATTGCGATTCACATCTTTAAGGAAGGAGTCTTTTCTAGTTTTCGACTTGTCAAAAGTAAATTTGATTAATTGTCCAATAAATCAAAATGAAAGGAAATTAAAATATCATATTTTTTATCTTTTTTGCTATTTTGCATAGAAATAGTAATCAAAGTTTAGAATATAACAAGGACTATATTTTTGGTGGAACATTGGCGTAGGAAAATATCACATATTTTTGCAATTCAGAGTGGCTGTAGATTCATGAGTTTATTTAGCATTTTTAAAACAATAACATTAATGATGGATTTTTTTCAACTAATGTGAACTAACAATAATATACTAGGATTTAGAATATGTTTTTAAAACATGATTTGCCTATCAAATTACATTTTATAAGCTTTTTAAGTGCTCATACTATAAATAGATTTGTGTGAAAAAATCACTAAAATCGGATTTTCTATCTTATTAAATGGTCAATATATTAGCTTTTCTGTCAATGAATGCCTTTTTGTAAAGTCTTCGTAATATGTAAAAATCAGAAATATTTTTTAATTGGAAGCATAGAAAAATAATAAAAATATCTTCAAAATGTAAGAAAATTAGAGGAAATGTGGGCTAAGCAATATCAATTTTAGTTTAAATATTTATTTCAATATAGTACTATAAGCTGATAGACACTCTGATATTCTATCATTTCATTGAAGAATACAAACTTCATATCTTAAACAGATGTCTACAAAACTGCAGATAACTACATTTATTTTTCTCATCCTTTAAGTTGAGAAAAAAAGGTAATGACCTTGGCCTCACGTCATGCGAAAACAAGGAGGTCAAATTTGATTAAACTGATACAATCATTTGGTTATATGATCTGTTTGACTGTGTTAAAAGTTCATGAATTTCGTGATATAAGAAGTGTCTAACAATGAGAAGACTCCTCTCTAAGATGTCCAAAAACAATCTACAAGTCGTTTGTCATGAAATGATGGATGGCCGTATACATCTGAGTATGCTTCCTCTTTGTTAGACCCATACACATCTATCAGTTTTTGAGCCAAAGATTCTGTCAAGTTCTCATCTAACTGGATACTAACCTTGTACTTTTCAGAAACATAACCTTTAGATCTGACATAAGTAAAAAGGATCGGCTTTGAAACAAGCTGTATCAACAAGGTTTACTGAAAATAAGATCAAATAAATAGGAGATACCCAGTACTGGCCTCCAAATGTTAGGGTTGCTGAAAACTATGTCAGATTTCATGGTTACTGAAAATAAGGTCAAATAAATAGGAGATACCCTGTACTGGCCTCCAAATGTTAGGGTTGCTGAAAACTATGTCAGAGTTCATTGTTACTGAAAATAAGGTCAAATAAATAGGAGATACCCAGTACTGGCATCCAAATGTTAGGGTTGCTGAAAACTATGTCAAAGTTCCTGGTTACTGAAAATAGGGTCAATGAAATGTGAAGTACCACGTACTGACTTCCAGTGGTCATGGTCCACTAAATCGTAATCAATATGGTACACAGTACCGAGCATTTAATTGTTCAAATTAATGTGAGTTAACGGTTGAGGTAATTCAAAACAATGTGAGATAAGTGTGATGTTCCAAGTGCTGACATCCAACGGTCAGGGTCAGAGATGATCTTGACATGTTAAGGCAAAGACGTAAACATTTGTCTTCAAACTTTTTATCCAATAGGGGCTCTCAACGGGCACAACGTTAAGATATATTTATCGAAAAGTTAGACAATGATAGGGAGAAAATACATGTACATGCACATACTCTAGTATTGTTCCCTATTGAATCATGCTATATTGTTGGTAGATTTACAAGAAGTGGATGAATTAGAAGATGCTCTGAATGGTGACAGGAAAAATCTGGACAGACTGGTCAGGAATCTCAGGTAATTGTGACTTATTGTTCATTTATAATCAGACGTCAAAACTGTTTTGAGAGGTGAAGATTGATTTATGATGTACCAGGTACATTAAATGCTACTGTATGTCCAGCTGACTAAACAATCTCTGGTTGTGTCACTCAAGTTTTCACAAGTTAAATATTAAACTATCAATAAAATGTATAATTATCTTAAACTTCAACAAAGGATTTTGTCTCTGTCTTTATAAGTTAAATCAAGCATCTGCTCGTTTTGTTTCAGGCTGCGGTTGTGTGTGATGAGGTGTGAGAAATATTCTTCTACCTGGTAAGTTTAACTTTTGATTGTGTAGGGGATAAAGGTTGATTGACTCTATGACAGAGAGAGAGGTAAATCTGTTAAACAATTGATTGTATAGGGGATAAAGGTTGATTGACTCTATGACAGAGAGAGAGGTAAATCTGTCTCGGAGGATCGGTCTTAATTTTGAAACAGATAAGGTGTATTTATTATCTCTGTAAACAGTTTATCTTTATGTTTACAGTTTATTTATATGGTATAGTTGAGAGTGATAACAGAGTTTTTGTGTTGTAATTGTAAATTGATTTTGTTTCAATAGTTCATCTACAAAACTTTCTACAAGAAATCATTTGCAGGAGACACAGGAAGTTTGTCATACCTTAGGAACCGAGTCGGAAGAACTGATGTCCAAGGAGCGCAGAAGTGATTGGCAAACACCGTATGTACTATATATCTAAATGCCCGGTATACAAATACACATGTAAATATACATGTATTCATGTCTGACATGACACAACAAAGACAACTTGACAAAATATTTGTATTAAAAAGAAATTGGAGGTTTAGAAAATAGTAATTGTCAGTTGAGTAAATTGACCTATTATTAGTCTTATGCACCTAAAATACTGTGCAGTTATAGTATACAGTATGTATCTACATATATGCTCTTTTGTGTTCATTACAATTTAAAACAAATTGCAGATCACACTTTGCATTCGTGGAAGACTGCCTTGGTGCACATTTAGTTGCAGCAGCACTGAAATATTTGGAGATATAAGATGTTGAGGAAGATTCTAACTCAGACAGCCATTGTTTGAGGCTCTTCCTAATGAAGAACAGCAACAGTTCATTTACTCCATTGCACGAGGGATTTTGGATCGATACATTAAATTATCCGATGGTAATACATGTATAGTTATGTCCTTATATTTTAAGGATCATATATCTTATGTAATTTTAATTTTTCAAGTGACATTTGTTCTTGATAACAAACATTTTTTAGGATTGAATGTCATCTCTATGAAGGCTCAGGCACTTGATGCACAAGTCAACCACATAAATTCTATGTACAACAATCACGTGAAGAAATTCATTTGCAAACCTTATAATAGGAAGTACTAAACTCTGACTGGTATGAAAAAAGACTTGCAAAAGGAACATGGAATGGCTAATATGGGAGAACCTGACGACTCATCATCCAAATTGGACCACGTTGCGATATATCACGCATCTTTTATGAAATGCACCCTCCTATTACGCGATACAAATGATGCTTACAAAATGGGTGATGGCGATAGAGTTCTCAGCAATTCAAAATTTCAAACGCTGTTATCAAGGGCGGGAAATCATACCAAATATCAGCTGTGGTTATTTCGGTACACGGCAAACTGCCTCTGTCTTCTCACCCCGAGTATGGCCTATGAGTACAAGTGGAACTGTTCTGCCAATTTCCAAGGCGGTCTGGGTAACAACATTCCATGCGATAATTTGGTAGAACTACTTGTACAAACTGTGAAAAAAGCTATGTATGCACAAGGTGCCAATGTAACATTCCCAAGAGTCAGAAAAGCCGCACTTACCATCCAAGTCCAAGATGAAATCCAGAACAATATTCAAAATGAATGCGACAACAACAAAATGGAAAGAAACGCCCACCCGTATCAAAACTAGTGGACATTTCTGCTACGGCTTCCGAACTTGTCTCCATCTTTGACATTGTAGCAGGACGCGAATATCCGTCATTTACTGGATTCAAAGACGTGTTCTTGAATATCAAAGTTGATGAACTTCATAAATGGCTAACTAAAAACAAAGAAAGGCTAAGCTATGAAACAATTTAATTCGGCAGTAATGAAATATTGTTGTCCGTTCCAGATATGATATTAGGAAGTTTTTGAAGAAAGTTATTATAATCTAATTTGAACGATGTAAGGTTTATTTATTGAATTTGCAGAGACTATTTCAAATGTTGCAAAGGATTTTATGAGTACTTGAAATGTATATTGTAATGAGAAATTTGTGCACTGATGGTGAAAGTACATGTAGTTTTGTTGGTGTCTGCATTTCATGTTCTAATGAGAGGACCATTAATAAAATCAAATCACTGAAAGTGACAAAGTTTATTTGAAATGTATTATAGAAAATCAAATCAAGAACAATTCATGTAACAAGTTAAAAAAAAATATAGGAAGTACACTTTCCCATTTTTGCAACATGTTAAAAATCATCCTCACTTTCATCAATTGTATACATATCTGTATCCCCAAAGACATCTGATATAATTGAACATATTTTGATTGCAATGTCATAGTTCCGTATGGGAAATTTTCGCATGACATCATCGGGACTAAATAATGTGTCACAATATTTCACAATGTTGTCAATCAACTCATCTGTCAGTCAACAGAACACAACTGTTATCATCGGTCTTGAATGAAAATCTAAAAGCTCATATTTAAGCAGATTGAGTTTATGATGCAACAGTGATTTCTCATTTTCATTGGTGTTCCTTTTCATCTCTTCTTCATCTGAATCAGCATCCTCGGAATGTTGGTTGAATGCAGGGTGTGTTCTTGGGCATTCTGCATAACCGCATTCACAACTTCGCTCACAAATATCACAACAGTTGTGTAATGGGATTATGATTGCTGCTTTATGAACATATCCTTCACATAATAACTTGCGTCTACATTCTGCATTATCTTTACATAATTTGACAAGGTCAGACTCCACATTTTTCAAGTGACCTTTATGTGCCTTGTAAAGGACGAGTTCATTGGTTAATGATCCATCCCGTCCTCCGCGACCCATCTGTTGTACAAATGTGTCCATTTCCCTAGGCAATCCATAATGTATGATGTTATTTGTCCCATGAAAGTTCACACCCATTCCTGCAGAATTTGTGCAGATTAGTATTCGAATACGTCCATCTTCAGCCATATCCACTCGATTCTCATCTTTTTTTGTGTCTGGTGTTTTGCTGTGATACATTTCAAAGTGTTCTTTATTTTTATCGAATAACTTGTAAAAAGTAGCATACACTTTAGAAATTGTGGATATTGTTTCACAAAATATAATGTGTCTTGGAAGCTTTTCTTTCAATTTTTTTTAAGTCAGTCAGCAACCACATGAATATAGACTCAATATTGTCATTATTTGGTATTTGAAGATATGATATCTTAATGTTTTGTCGGTCGGGGCTTTCTGTGATAACTTCACATCCTGCACGAAAACACACCATCTTCATTATCTTTCTCCTATTAGAGGGCCCTGAAGTTGCTGTTAGAGCAACAAGTGGTACTTCAGGGCATCATGACCTCAACTGTCCAATATGTGAAAACCATTCCCTAAATGGTTCCTCTTGATCAGAACCTTAAAAAATCAACAATATGTATTACATTAACACGTAATGTATACATACATATATACTGGTATGTTTATTAAAGGAATCAGTCTCAATTTGATTACTGCAATATTGTCTTTGAGTATACTACATTACTTCATTAATATCATGTACACAGAGAAAGTTATACAGCAAACTCCCAGGGATCTAATAATTACTTTGTTATACATGTAAGCATTATTTTATATATCTTATAATGATTAGTTAATTTGAAACTTGAGGGGAGGAAAATCACTTCATAGTAAGTATGATAATTAATATGTTATTGGTGTGTTCATAATATTTATCATGTTATAAGCATTGTAATCATTGAAACTAAAGTGCACGAATAGCACTTGAAATTATGTACTACAAGATCGTGTCATTTTAAAACATAACAGACTTGTAGAAACTAGAAAACTGAGTTTGTCTATCAAGTCTTCTATGAGGTGTTCCCTACCGAAATGTGGTCAATCATTTAGCTTTACTAATGTACTATACTCAAAGGGATTGTAGACATGCAACACTTTTAATCCATAACGATAAACGATTTTTTAATAGTGTGTAATTGCAGTATTAAATGAACAATTCATAAATGTACCATTGTAAAACTGTATGCGCCTCGTCTGCTGCGATCAATTTTTCCTGGTAAATTGTTGATTTCAACATCTCACGCCACTTATTACTGCCTAGGAGCATCTCCGGACTTCCATAGACAAAGTCATATGATCCACATTCTATTTCAGTGTGTTCCACAGAATCTCTTCCAATGTATGTTGCCTTAAAACCGAGCTTTGTTAATTTAGTACACTGTTCAGTCATAATATTAGCTAGAGCCGAGCTTGTTGCAAGCAACGAAGAGGTCTTCCGTTACAGCTTCAAGTCAAGATAGGATTGTCGATCAGTCTTAATAAAACCATCCCCCTTCTCCTTACACTTGTCAGGATCTGACAGGTATTGAAAGGAGGTCATCTTCACACGAACATAACTTCTGACCAATCAGGGCTTAAGAAAATGAATTGGAACTCTTCAAAAGTTGACAGACAAATTAATTCATGCCTGTTTTCTATGTAACTTCCAACTGCAGAGTATTGAAGAATTACACCTCTCATAAACAGATAAAGGCAAGTATGTGATAAATTGGGGTTATATTTCGATTGTATCAAATGTAGAGGTCATGTGAAGATGATCTCTTATCGATATCTATCAGACCAGACCCTGACGAGTGTAAGGAGAAGGGGGTGGTTTTCATCAGACTGATTTGTCAATATGATAATAGCAAGTTCAGAAAATCGAAAACGATACTCACTTTCGTAGTATTATTTTCATACCAGGTGAATTCTCCGTTTAACTTGCGTCACGGTCACATCAATATATACTTATAAATTAACACATTTCGTCAATAAACTACAAAATGTCTGCACCAGAGTAATTGCTTACACCTTTAGTATTTCATCACATGTCATTTGATGTCAATAAGCTATACTTGAATTTTACCTAATAAGTAATTATTGAGAAATAAATTTAAAACCATCTTTCATTTTCGATAAACCAACCCGAAATAGCAAAAATGAGAGTAAGGTGGTGGACACGCTTTGGCGGATCAAAGTCAGTGGGAGTTTGCATCAAAATATATGCTTGCAATTAAATGATATTGAATAATTACGTAAAGAGTGAGTATATTTATTGGGAACTTATTTAGGGTATACATAGAAATTAAGATACGACAAATGTTGAATAGATAAGATGAGTAAATTCGTTTCCTGAATGGGCGATTTTAAAAACAAAATTTAGAAAAGAGAAACGACGCACTGCACAGCCACTCCCTGCTTTGAAATAAATGAAAAAGTTTGCAGAATTTTTTTCCAGTCATGCAGCTGCAACAGAAAGAATAGAGGCCATATACGGAGCATAGTATCATATTTTAATATGTTTAAAGTGTTAATTCCCGCGCTTGCGCGGGATATTAACTAGTTTACGATTACTTAAAACACACATCATAAATGTATGTGTATTTAATTATTCCGACCAGAAAATCAAAACAATTAATACGTTTATGTACAACTGATGACAGGATACAAACTAAGCCTATAACATAGTGTAATCAACATAAAATCCACCGCGCTGATTCATGGAAAACAGTATTTTTATGTTTCATAAACACTTCGATTCCCTGTACTCATACTTACATCTCTACCGCTAAGACATGGGATAGTTTATTTAAAGTGCAGTCTTAGAATTAAAAGATTGAAACTATAAACACAAACTGTAAATAAACGAGGACGCCTTCTCCCACCTGAGGGCGCGCTGTACGAGAGGTGCCCAGTGGGAGGGATAACTCTCCGTATAATTTTTGGCCATGCAGGCACTCAGCATCATTTTTGAAAGGATGAGCATAATTTATCGGAAATCTTAACAACCAAATAAAAGGATAGATTCTCAAATCTTCAAATTTTTAATCCGTGGGGGAGGTACATGTAGGGGTTGTGAAGCAACTCTAACTTCTATTTATTTTAATATCATTTCGTTTTAAATATGTCAATTTTTTTTTTTTTTTTTTTGCCTTCATTTAAAAAGTGTGTGTGGAGTGGGGATGTGTCAATGTCCCAAAACTTAATTTTCTACATGTAAATTTCAGGGAAATTTTGGTTGCAAGAAGAAGTCGGGGGGGGGGGGGGGCAGAGTCCCCACCGGGTTAAAAATCAAAAATTGCATAACGTATTTCATAACTTCTAAACATGATAACAAAGAGGTGTAATTATTATAAATTTAAGATCTTTCACTTAAAACTTTACATTTATATTATATTATATATATTGTATATTATAATAATTGACCACTGCAGTGAAAGCACCATTCCAAATGTTTTTAAATTACATAATTACCTGGGGCTATCAATGTCCAGGGCTGTGTGCACTAAAGCGACACGAGATTTTCGGTCGCACGGCCGGGGGGTTGAGTTAGCACAGACTGGCCGAATAAACAAACAGATCGCAATGTGAAACACATGAGGAGGAACTTTAATACACAATGAGTCGCCAAAAATTGCATAGCAATGAGTTTGTTTTTACAATGAAGCAAACGATCAAACAGAAGAACTACAAATGTGATCAAGTGACCGCTAGAATTAAAACAAAACTTGTTTAAATCTTCATGTGAATATCTTGAGAAATAATCACTGAATCCCTCAATTCCGCACAATTCTTTTATCGTGCCAGCACCTACCGCATACATGTAATAATGTAGCATGGGACTTTGATTTTAATTTGATTTGATTTGAAAGTTGAACACTTGATGAATGTTTGAGTTTTTTTAAAATCTCTTTTACTTTGTACACCCTGCTAAATTTTGGTACAACTCTTATAAAAACATATGTAAATATACTTTCTACACGATTTTGTGTTGGTCGAATATTAATTCCTAAGTTTCAGCATTAATAAACGGAAATAAATGGCTAAATATGTTAATCTTATGTTGAAACACAAGTTGATTTTACATGTACCGGTCAAAATCTCGGCGTTGTATTATATTTAATCTTTAAAATATAAAATTGGCCTTAATTGCATATATAGATTCGGAATGATGGCTTACTTTTATTCTATTGATGGTCAAGTTTCTATCTGATTTTATGCACCATCGTTTAAACCAATGCTAAATCAACTGTACAAGTAAGACAACTTTATCGTTTCGTCTTAAACTAATGTTATTGAATTAAAAATAAAACAAACAATTTAATAGTGGTGTTTGTACAAATTATCAATAAACATGCACGTGTGATAAGGTAGAATACACAAGAAACTACCGCGGATCACTTGTCCACTCGCGCGGGATCTCCTCGTCTTTGTGCGAGGGATGATCGTCATTTAAAGGTTAAATCTTTGTGGGGTTTTGGTGTTGATCTTAAACATGAAACATTATTTGTACAATTTAAGAATATTTACGACTTACAAACACACCTTGATATATGTGTTGACGATGCTTCTGATTTGGAATAATATCACTTTTACTATTTTTCATAACGCTTTCTTTATTTACACTCTATCGTTTATTTAAATCAATTGAAGATGAATAAACTTTCATGGCATACAATTAAAACAGTTCTTGTGTTTGCTGCTGAAATAAACACATATATGTAAGATGCGAATCGTGTGTATTAGATAACCGCTGACCGCTAGGTAGTCCAACCGCGACCGATCTTCTCGGCCGCGGGCGAGAGATAGGTTACGTAATGGTACACACACGTACACAGCTCAGATCCCAGATAGATTTCAAATGCATTCAGTATGATAACTAAAATGTATTACATAGAAATTTTTTTTTAATCCGTAATTTGAGTTTTACTAGAAAGGAAAGAGAATGTTTATATTTTCTGTTTCTCGTTTTTAAAGGATTGTTCACTATAAGAACTTAACAAAATATGACTTATAGTCCTCACATAAAAGCATGTATACTCAAAAAAATTGTTAACTTATGAATTAAGGCATCCCGTATAAACCGGTATACTTTCTGTGATAACTTTATGTCATTTGTATGCACAAAGACTTTAGTTAACTTTGCCAAATTGCCGCGAGTACTGGTCTACAGGTATTACTTTTTACCCTCATATTATGCAATACCCGAACACAAAAACTGTTTTATGAGATTAATAAGATCACAAACAACATTTTTTGCAGCGACGCCCATATCGAAAAATTTACCGTTTTAGAGTTATAAAGCAAAGACTTTTAAGGGATATAGACTCCTAATTTAAGGGTCTAGCCCCTTTTCTATGGCATCAAAAAAAAACCCTTAATATTTTGCACAACTTTTGTTCTATATGTGTTTAAAAAATATTTACAACTAAAAAGTTATGGAGCAAAGATATAAGCAAAATTTAGCATTTTTTGAAACATAAATTTCGATGTGATTTTTTAAGTAGTATACGTGGGTTAATCAAACATATAAAACTGGGAGGACAACGTTCAAGATGTCTACATTAAAGATTTGTAAATTCAAACTACTTGCTACGTACCAACTCGGAGCCTTTGCGGGTACACGAGACCCACTAAAAAAATAATCAAAGGGGAATAACTCAAAACCGGAAGTAGCGATTTCAAAATATTTTGTACTATAGTGAGCTATTGACATTTCCAATCGACCCTGAAAATTTGAATAAGATCTGATGACAAACAAGCGAGCTATTAAGGTTTAAAGAAACGTCTAGAAGAGAAAGAAGAATAACTAGAGCCGAGCTCGTTGCAAGCAACGAGGAGGTCTTCCGTTACATCTTCAAGTCAAATAAAAGTCTTAATAAAACCATCCCCCTTCTCCTTACACTTGTCAGGATCTGACAGGTATTGAAAGGAGGTCATCTTCACACGAACATAACTTTTGACCAATCAGGGCTTTAGAAAATGAATTGGAACTCTTCAAAAGTTGACAGACAAATTAATTCATGCCTGTTTTCTATGTAACCTCCAACTGCAGATCTAGAGTATTGAATAGTTACACCTCTCATAAAACAGATAAAGGCAAGTATGTGATAAATTGGGGTTATATTTCGATTGTATCAAATGTAGAGGTCATGTGAAGATGATCTCTTATCGATATCTATCGGACCAGACCCTGACGAGTGTAAGGAGAAGGGGGTGGTTTTCATCAGACAGGATTGTCAATATGATAAAAGGAGACTCACTTTCATAGTATTACTTCCATACCAGGCGAATTCTCCGTTTAACTTGCGTCACGGTAATATCAATCTATACTTATAAATTAACACATTTCGTCAATAAACTACAAAATGTCTGCACCAGAGTAATTGCTTACACCTTTAGTATTTCATCACATGTCAGTTGATGTCCGTAAGCTATAATTGAATTTTATCTAATAAGTAATTAGTGAGAAATAAATTTAAAACCATCTTTCATTTTCGATAAACCAATCCGAAATAGCAAAAATGAGAGTAAGGTGGTGGAACACTTTGGCGGATCCAAGTAGGTGGGAATTTGTATCAAAATATATGCTTGCAATTAAATAATATTGAATGATTACGCAAAGAGTGAGTATGTTTACTGGGAACTTATTTAGGGTATACATAGAAATTAAGATACGACAAATGTTGAATAAATAAGATTAGTAAACTCGTTTCTTGAATGGGCGATTTTAGTTTTGATGAATAGAATGAAAAAATGACAATAACAAACCGTCAACCATCTCAAAAATCCATAAAACGAAATACGGACCTCCAAAAAGATAAAGGTAGGATCGGGTGCCTAGAAGGAGTGAGCATCCTCTGCTGACCGCTCACAACCGCCGTGTGCTCTTTGTCGTAATCGGGAAAAAATGGAAGCGTCCGTACACAATTAGGTTAAAAATTATGGTCTAACAATTAGTATGAAAAACGTTAGTCAGCATGTGACCCAGTGGATGATTGTAGTTGCTGACAAGGTCGTTGTATCGACCATAGAACTGAAGAAAACATGCCTTCAAATGAGCCTATTGATAGTCCTGTTTTATCAACTTGTTTGTCAGTAGCTTGCCTCGACTTAGAAACTGTTCACATGAAGAGCATGCCCTTGCGTATCTAATTAATTGAGAGACAAAAACACCATATGCAGGTGATGAAGGTACATTGATACATAAGTAAGGAAAGTTGACTATAGAAAAATTGAAGTCATCGCGTTTATCATAAAGTTTAGTTGTAAGGTTACCATCAAAGTCCATTTCCAGTAAAATATCCAAATATGAAACAGATGACGCAGACTCTGTAGTATCTTTTATTTCAAGTTCACTGGGATATATATCGAGTCGACGTAAGTATGGAAATAAGAATTGTTAATTGATAATACGTCGTCGATATACCTGAATATTGAGTTGAAACCCACAGCGGGGTTTTTTTTTTCACGTACCAGTTTCTGAATAAATTCTGCTTCATAGGAATACAAAAATAGGTCTGCTAACAATGGGGCACAATTGGTACCCATGGGAATTAGAACTTTCCAGAACAGGGTAACCAAGAGCATGGGTTGACTAATCAACGTCATGGCGGAAAGTGTAGGGCGAGTTAACCATCGGCCAGTAATCTTGAATCTGCACAGGATGCAACTGTGCCATTCAGTCAACTTAAATATGACTGAAAGGTAACTGAAAAGTGACTGAATGCATAGTTATGCCATTCAGTCACCTTTCCAGACCTTTCAGTTAACATTCAGTTGACTGAATGGCACAGTTTCATCCTGTGCTGACAACTTTAAGATATGCAAAAAATATGTTTATACTTATCTAGCGTTTTTAAATTACAATAATTTTGATACCACTGCAGATTGGTAGTAAACCATATACATTAATTTGTGAAACATAAACAAATCGTATTGACAACTCTACCTCTGTATGAATAGATGATGATTGTATGCATAAAACGAGGAATTTGAATCGGTACGGGTAAAGGTACAGTCTTTTATCTGAAATTCTTTTTTCGGACAGTGATAATAGTTAAAGTGAAATTTGGCATAAAGACCTGAAAAACAAAATTTAGAAAAGAGAAACGACGCACTGCACAGCCACTCCCTGCTTTGAAATTAATGAACAAGTTTGCAGAATTTTTTTCCAGTCATGCAGCTGCAATAAAAAGAATAAAGGCCATATACACGAAGCATTGTATCATATTTCAATATGTTTAAAGTGTTAATTCACGCGCTGGCGCGGGATATTATCTAGTTTATGATAACTTAAAAACACACATCATAAATGTATGTGTATTTAATTATTCCGACCAGAAAATCGAAACGATTAATACGTTTATGTAACTAAGCCTATATCATAGTGTAATCAACATAAAATCCACCGCGCTGATTCATGGAAAACAGTGTTTTTATGTTTCATAAACATTTCGATTCCCTGTACTCACCTACACCTCTACCGCTAAGACATGGAATAGTTTATTTAAAGTGCAGTCTTAAAATTAAAAGATTGAAACTATAAACACAAACTGTAAATAAACGAGGACGCCTTCTCCCACCTGAGGGCGCGCTATACGAGAGGTGCCCAGTGGAGGGATAACTCTCCGTATAATGTTTGGCCATGCAGGCACTCAGCATCATTTTTGAAAGGATGAGCATAATTTATCGGAAATCTTGACAAGCAAATAATAGGATAAATTCTCAAATCTTCAAAATCTTAATCCGTGGGGAGGTACATGTAGGGGTTGTGAAGCAACTCTAACTTCTGTTTATTTTAATATCATTTCGTTTTAAATATGACAATAATTTTTTTTTTGCCTTCATCTAAAAAGTTTGGGGATGTGCCAATGTCCCAAAGTTTAGTGAAGTTTAGTGAAAATGCAGTGAAAGAACCCTTCCAAGTATTTTTAAATTACATAATTACCTGGGGCAGGGCTGTGTGCACTAAAGCGATACGAGATTTTCGGTCGCACAGGCGGGGTGGGTGAGTTAGCACAGACTGGCCGAATAAACAAACAGATCGAAAAGTGAAACTTATTAGGAGGAACTGTAAAATTCAAGGAATCGCCAAAAATTGATTTTTTCACATTTGAATTTTCAATTTCTGCTCGCCAATTTTGAAAAACAAATTCAGCTCGAGCAATGGGGGGGGGGGGGGGGGGGGGGCGGGCAGCACAGCAATGAGTTTGTTTTTACAATGAAGCAAACGATCATACAGAAGAACTACAAATGTGATCAGGTGACGGCTAGAATCAAAACAAAACTTGTTTAAAAATTCATGTGAATATTTTTAAAACTAATCACTGAATCCCTCAATTCCGCAAAATTCTTTTATCGTGCAAGCACCTACCGAATACATGTAATAATGAAACATGACACTTTGTTTTAATTTGATTTGATTTGAACGTTGAACACTTGATGAATGTTTGATTTTTTTAAATTCTCTTTTACTTTGTACACCCTGCTAAATTTTTGTACAACTCTTAAGAAAACTTCTTTAAATTTACTTTCTACACGATTTTGTGTTGGTCGAATATTAGTTCCTAAGTTTCAGCATTAATAAACGGAAATAATCATGGTAAATATATTAATCTTATGTTGAAACACAAGTTAATTTTACATGTACCGGTCAACATCTCGGCACTGTATTGTATTTCATCTTTTAAATATACAATTGGCCTTAATTGCATATTTAGATTCGGAATGATGGCTTACTTTTATTCCATTGATGGTCAAGCTTCTATATCTGATTTTATGCACCATCGTTTAAACCAATGCTAAATCAACTGTACAAGTAAGATAAATTTATCGTTTCGTCTTAAACTAATGTTATTGAATTACAAATAAAACAAACAATTTAATAGTGGTGTTTGTACAAATTATCAATAAACATGCACATGTGATAAGGAAGAAGCACAAGAAACTATCGCGGATCACTTGTCCACTCGCGCGGGATCTCCTCGTCTATGTGCGAGGGATGATCATCATGTAAAGGTTTAATCTTTGTGGGGTTTTTGTGTTGATCTTAAACATGAAACATTATTTGTACAAGACTTACAAACCCAGCTTGATCTATGTCTGATGATGCTTCTGATTTGGAATAATATCATTTTTACTATTTTTCATAACGCTTTCTTTATTTACACTCTATTTTTTAATTAAATCAATTGAAGATGAAGAAACTTTTATGGCATACAATTAAAACAGTTCTTGTGTTTGCTGCTAAAATAAACACATATATGTGAGACGCGAATCGTGTGTATTAGATAACCGCTGACTGCTAGGTAGTCCAGCCGCGACCGATCTTCTCGGCCGCGGGCGAGAGATAGGTTACGTAATGGTACACACAAACAGCTCAGATCCCAGATAGATTTCAAATGCATGCAGTATGATAACTAAATGTACTACATAGAAGTTTTATTTTAATCCGTAATTTGAGTTTTACTAGAAAGGAAAAAGAATGTTTATATTTTCTGTTTCTCGTTTTTAAAGGATTGTTCACTATAATAACTTAACAAAATATGACTTATAGTCCTCACATAAAAGCATGTATACTCAAAAAAATATATTTCTTATGAATTAAGGCATCCCGTATCAACCGGTATACTTTCTATAATAACTTTATTTCATTTGTATGCACAAAGGCTTTCGTTAACTTTGCCGCGAGTACTGGTCTACAGGTATTACTTTTTACCCTCATATTATGCAATACCCGAACACAAAAACAGTTTTATGAGATTAATAAGATCACAAACAACATTTTTTGCAGCGACGCCCATATCGAAAAATTTACCGTTTTAGAGTTATAAAGCAAAGACTTTTAAGGGATATAGACCCCTAATTTAAGGGGCTAGCCCCTTTTTATGGTATCAAATGAAAGCCCTTAATATTTTGCACAACTTTTGTTCTATATGTGTTTAGAAAATATTTACAACTAAAAAGTTATGGAGCAAAGATATAAGCAAAATTTAGCATTTTTTGTAACATAAATTTCGATGTGATTTTTTAAGTAGTATACGTGGGTTAATCAAACATATAAAACTGGGAGGACAACGTTCAAGATGTCTACATTAAAGATTTGTAAATTAAAACTACTTGCTACGGACCAACTCGGAGCCTTTGCGGGTACACGAGACCCACTAAAAAATATTCCAAGGGGAATAACTCAAAACCGGAAGTAGCGATTTCACAATGTTTTGTGTTATATTGAGCTATTGACATTTCCAATAGACTCTGAAAATTTGAATAAAATCTGATGACAAACAAGCGAGATATTAAAGTTTAAAGAAACGTCTAGAAGAAAAAGAAGAATAAAAATAATAATGAAGAATTTCCAATAGAATCAGTACAAGGTCTTCCGTTGGAAACGGAAGACCTTAAAAATAATAATGAAGAATTTCCAGCAGAATTAGTACAAGGTCTTCCGTTGGAAACGGAAGACCTTAATTAGAGGTGCAATCACTAACACGCATGTATTTGGGTATACAAGTGGGAAACATCCGTAAGTCAGCGATTTTCCACTACCAGTTCTCGTACTCAGAAACTCGTCACGTCTTTGTTGAAGCAATAGTATACTTCTATTCTGTGTCTCTGTTATAGAGTCTAAATGGAACCGACTACAAATTTCAACTTCTCTGTTTACACGTTTCGTAGAGGCCGCCATGTTTATCAAGTATGAGAGTAAGACGGACTTTCATTGGATAAAAATTATTAAAACTAAGGCACGTAACTCATTACAAACCAATAGGCGGCGCGGTTTAAGCTACTAAATCTGCCAAGGGTGAATAGAGAAACACCGTGGATCTTCACCCTTGGAAACATCGTGGATCGTCACCCTTGGCTAGCGAAAATGACTCAGCCCTGGACACAGATAGGCCTATGGCTGCAGATCATCAATTGTTATGTAATTGAAATACACCTGGGGGAGCTTTTACTGCAGTGGGCAATTGTTGAATATAAGTTTAAAGTTTTAAGTCAAAGATCTTAAATAATAATTATTTGTTCTCATGTTTAGAAGTTATGAAATACATTATGCAATGCAGTCGGTCGCCATAGAAATCATCACAGTACTGCAAGTGTCGACAGTTTTCTTATTTCTTTGAAAGACCTTAGAACACAATTCACTTGACTTACAGACTAGCGACACAGTTGCCTCCCACAATATACACATTTTTCAAAGTTACAATTAAGTGATATAGATATGTGTTCTTCAAAGGATTTTATTTATTGTTATATGCACATGGATACATGTGAAAAAAAAATGTTTATTGAAGGTGTGTATTGTGAGGTTGTAATGCAACTTAATCGACTTCAATGGGGAGACAAGTCTAAAACATATGTATATTAATAAAGTGGTTTAAATTTAAAATAAACTACATAATTAAGCTATAATGCACACTTAAAGATAGAGACATCGTATCTACTGGAGACTGACATTATGTAGAACTCTTTTGTTTTAAAAAAAATCATTATTTTGACGTCACAGCATCTATTCCAGTTTGGTTTACATATACAATGTACACAGTGCTCTGAATAAAACGCTGGTTTATACCTTTCTGTTACGCAAGTAAACGACTGCACAAAATTAATAATATTTAGGTTCTCACGTCAATCTAAAGAATTAATACATATATGCATATAGAGGTAAATTTACTTTCTACACGATTTTGTGTTGGTCGAATATTAGTTCCTAAGTTTCAGCATTAATAAACGGAAATAATCATGGTAAATATATTAATCTTATGTTGAAACACAAGTTAATTTTACATGTACCGGTCAACATCTCGGCACTGTATTGTATTTCATCTTTTAAATATACAATTGGCCTTAATTGCATATTTAGATTCGGAATGATGGCTTACTTTTATTCCATTGATGGTCAAGCTTCTATATCTGATTTTATGCACCATCGTTTAAACCAATGCTAAATCAACTGTACAAGTAAGATAAATTTATCGTTTCGTCTTAAACTAATGTTATTGAATTACAAATAAAACAAACAATTTAATAGTGGTGTTTGTACAAATTATCAATAAACATGCACATGTGATAAGGAAGAAGCACAAGAAACTATCGCGGATCACTTGTCCACTCGCGCGGGATCTCCTCGTCTATGTGCGAGGGATGATCATCATGTAAAGGTTTAATCTTTGTGGGGTTTTTGTGTTGATCTTAAACATGAAACATTATTTGTACAAGACTTACAAACCCAGCTTGATCTATGTCTGATGATGCTTCTGATTTGGAATAATATCATTTTTACTATTTTTCATAACGCTTTCTTTATTTACACTCTATTTTTTAATTAAATCAATTGAAGATGAAGAAACTTTTATGGCATACAATTAAAACAGTTCTTGTGTTTGCTGCTAAAATAAACACATATATGTAAGACGCGAATCGTGTGTATTAGATAACCGCTGACTGCTAGGTAGTCCAGCCGCGACCGATCTTCTCGGCCGCGGGCGAGAGATAGGTTACGTAATGGTACACACAAACAGCTCAGATCCCAGATAGATTTCAAATGCATGCAGTATGATAACTAAATGTACTACATAGAAGTTTTATTTTAATCCGTAATTTGAGTTTTACTAGAAAGGAAAAAGAATGTTTATATTTTCTGTTTCTCGTTTTTAAAGGATTGTTCACTATAATAACTTAACAAAATATGACTTATAGTCCTCACATAAAAGCATGTATACTCAAAAAAATATATTTCTTATGAATTAAGGCATCCCGTATCAACCGGTATACTTTCTATAATAACTTTATTTCATTTGTATGCACAAAGGCTTTCGTTAACTTTGCCGCGAGTACTGGTCTACAGGTATTACTTTTTACCCTCATATTATGCAATACCCGAACACAAAAACAGTTTTATGAGATTAATAAGATCACAAACAACATTTTTTGCAGCGACGCCCATATCGAAAAATTTACCGTTTTAGAGTTATAAAGCAAAGACTTTTAAGGGATATAGACCCCTAATTTAAGGGGCTAGCCCCTTTTTATGGTATCAAATGAAAGCCCTTAATATTTTGCACAACTTTTGTTCTATATGTGTTTAGAAAATATTTACAACTAAAAAGTTATGGAGCAAAGATATAAGCAAAATTTAGCATTTTTTGTAACATAAATTTCGATGTGATTTTTTAAGTAGTATACGTGGGTTAATCAAACATATAAAACTGGGAGGACAACGTTCAAGATGTCTACATTAAAGATTTGTAAATTAAAACTACTTGCTACGGACCAACTCGGAGCCTTTGCGGGTACACGAGACCCACTAAAAAATATTCCAAGGGGAATAACTCAAAACCGGAAGTAGCGATTTCACAATGTTTTGTGTTATATTGAGCTATTGACATTTCCAATAGACTCTGAAAATTTGAATAAAATCTGATGACAAACAAGCGAGATATTAAAGTTTAAAGAAACGTCTAGAAGAAAAAGAAGAATAAAAATAATAATGAAGAATTTCCAATAGAATCAGTACAAGGTCTTCCGTTGGAAACGGAAGACCTTAAAAATAATAATGAAGAATTTCCAGCAGAATTAGTACAAGGTCTTCCGTTGGAAACGGAAGACCTTAATTAGAGGTGCAATCACTAACACGCATGTATTTGGGTATACAAGTGGGAAACATCCGTAAGTCAGCGATTTTCCACTACCAGTTCTCGTACTCAGAAACTCGTCACGTCCTTGTTGAAGCAATAGTATACTTCTATTCTGTGTCTCTGTTATAGAGTCTAAATGGAACCGACTACAAATTTCAACTTCTCTGTTTACACGTTTCGTAGAGGCCGCCATGTTTATCAAGTATGAGAGTAAGACGGACTTTCATTGGATAAAAATTATTAAAACTAAGGCACGTAACTCATTACAAACCAATAGGCGGCGCGGTTTAAGCTACTAAATCTGCCAAGGGTGAATAGAGAAACACCGTGGATCTTCACCCTTGGAAACATCGTGGATCGTCACCCTTGGCTAGCGAAAATGACTCAGCCCTGGACACAGATAGGCCTATGGCTGCAGATCATCAATTGTTATGTAATTGAAATACACCTGGGGGAGCTTTTACTGCAGTGGGCAATTGTTGAATATAAGTTTAAAGTTTTAAGTCAAAGATCTTAAATAATAATTATTTGTTCTCATGTTTAGAAGTTATGAAATACATTATGCAATGCAGTCGGTCGCCATAGAAATCATCACAGTACTGCAAGTGTCGACAGTTTTCTTATTTCTTTGAAAGACCTTAGAACACAATTCACTTGACTTACAGACTAGCGACACAGTTGCCTCCCACAATATACACATTTTTCAAAGTTACAATTAAGTGATATAGATATGTGTTCTTCAAAGGATTTTATTTATTGTTATATGCACATGGATACATGTGAAAAAAAAATGTTTATTGAAGGTGTGTATTGTGAGGTTGTAATGCAACTTAATCGACTTCAATGGGGAGACAAGTCTAAAACATATGTATATTAATAAAGTGGTTTAAATTTAAAATAAACTACATAATTAAGCTATAATGCACACTTAAAGATAGAGACATCGTATCTACTGGAGACTGACATTATGTAGAACTCTTTTGTTTTAAAAAAAATCATTATTTTGACGTCACAGCATCTATTCCAGTTTGGTTTACATATACAATGTACACAGTGCTCTGAATAAAACGCTGGTTTATACCTTTCTGTTACGCAAGTAAACGACTGCACAAAATTAATAATATTTAGGTTCTCACGTCAATCTAAAGAATTAATACATATATGCATAAATAAATGTATTTTTATTAAATAAATGAGAGCTGTTATCCTGCTGTCATTCAAAGTTGAAAATGACCTCGTAAAAATTTTATTTCACGTCACGTTCTTCGCTAGCTGAATGAATATGTTATGCAAGCATAAGTCGGAATAAACATGTCGGATTAACGTCGGCAAACAATTTCTACGACACTTGACACCCGTTTCTACAACTACGCGCAGATTCCTCCGACACTATATCCTCCGCTTTTAGATTTCTACGAACGTTGGTTTGTAATTTAGTGGAAAGTCAAAGGTAAAAAAATCCAATTGTTTCAAATTTCCAGAACTTGTCATTTAAAGCGAATGTCACGATTTGCTAATACTCATGCTATGTTGGTAAAACAAAGCAGAAAAGATTGTGTGACGTCATAGATTAAAGTTCAATGGCAGCTCCCATAGCGGCGGAAAATTTAAATTAAGCGATAGATTATTCATTGTTCCGAGGTTTACAGTTTTGAAGATTTGAGAATTTATTCTTTTATTTGCTTGTCAAGATTTCGGATAAATATGCTAATCACTTCAAAAACGATGCTGAGTGCCTGCATGACCAAACATTATACGGAGAGTTATCCCTACCACTGAACACCTCTCTTATACTAGTAGCGCGCCCTCAGGTGAGAGAAGGCGTTATCGTTTATTTACAAATGGTGTTCTTTTCGATCGTTTAATTCTAACACTGCACTTTACATGAACTATTCTATGTGTTAGCGGTAGAGGTGTAAATACGAGTACAGAAAATCAAAATGTTTATGAAACATTACACTGTGTTCCATGCATCAGCGCAGTAAATTATATGTTGGTTACACTATGATATAGACTTAGTTTGTATCCTGTCATCAGTTGTACATAAACTTTTTTATCGTTTTGATTTTCTGGTTGAAATGATTAAATGCATGTACATATAAGATGTATTTTTTTTAAGTTGTCATAAATTGATATAACCGTGAAGTAAATTAAACGGAGAATTTGCCTGGTATGAAAATGATACGTGAGCCGTTTTCGATTTTCTTAACTTACTATTATCATATTGGCAATCCAGTATAATGATCACCACTCCCCTTCTCCTTACACTCGCCAGGGTCTGATAGGTATCAATAAGAGGTCATCTTCCTATGACCTCTACATTTGCATACAATCTAAATATACCCCCATCTTATCACAGACATGCCTTTATCTGTTTTTCAATACTTTGCAATCTGGAGCCTAGCATGTATTAATTTTTTTGTCTCCTTATGAAGAGTTCAAATTGATTTTCTAAAGCCCTGATTGGTCAGAAGTTAAGGTAGTGTGAAGATGACCTAATATCAATACCTGTCAGACCCTGACAAATGTAAGGGGAAGGGGGTGGTTTTATTAAGACTGAGTGACAATCCTTTCTTGATTTGAAGCTCTAATGGAAGACCTACTTGTCGCTTGCAATGAGCTCGGCTCTAGTTGGTATATATAATTGCAAGACGGAAAATGGTTGGATAGTTGGATTATGAGATGAGCATGTAATTGCACCCTCTGATATTGTAAAAACATGTTATGATATGACTTGATATGAAATGTTTTGTGTTTGTACTGCCTAAATGTTAAGGTCATGTATTGGGATATGTCATATACTTATAACACTGTATGGTCAGTGTAATTTTTCCAGAAATACTATGCATATGTTAATGTAAACACAGCTATCATTAGTATGTTAGCACAGCTAATTGAGTTTTTCTTTTACATTTCAGCCCCAAACGGACTCTTGTTACCACATATGACGGGCACATGGCTTTTGCCTGTTGATTCTTGTGGTTTCCACTCTAGAGGTTAACCTGTCACCTCTACCCACATGCATACTCCTTGTGTTCTACATACTTTTTACCGGTAATTCATATTAAATCGGATAATGCATGAACAATAAGGGAACTTTAGGAAAGCATCATGTCTTGTTGTGGTTTGTGTTTGATAAGAAATTATGACGAATGAAATTAAGGCTGTTTAAAGAAATTTACAATTGTTAGTTGAGAACATTTTGGTTTTCAATAAAAGTATGCAATTATGTTTCCTTTATTTTGTATTTTATAGTGATATTTAAATGTGTTTACATAATTGAACCCCCCCCCCCCCCCCTCCCTTTCCAATTGTCTCCATTAAGATTACATGTAGGATATTTAAATGTACATTTGACCATGAAATAGCGTCTGCTATGATAACTACTTTTGAAATAAACAAGAAACAACATATGTTTACCCTTTTAATGTATATATGCGTAAATAATGTAGAAAAACATGTCAAATTTGAACATTTTCATGGAATTCTCATCCCTCTCCAGCTTCCCGGGTGTGTTTGAATTTAATTTTAATTGAAGGCAGATGTCTAACTTGTAGGTCGCACTGTTTTAGCATGGTTAAAAGAAGACTAGAAACCAAAATAGATGAGATATTCACTAAATATGATTGTTAGCTTAATTTTTTTCATGGAAACAAGAAATGACATCAGGAGAGCATGTCTATTTGTTAATAAAAAGTGCTACAAATCATCCAATAAACAAAACAAAAAATCAATTTTTAGTATCATTGATGATTGTTTTCAAATAGAAATTACTCAAAGAAATTGCCACAATTTTCATAAAATTAGGTAAAAGATTTCAAACCATGACTTTTTATGAAAATCAAAAGATAGGGGGAGGGTATACATGTAAGGGCATTTCTAAGTGATGTGATGCTTTTATCATGATAATATCATGTAGATGTATGTTGTATTGAATAAGCTTTCTTATTAATGAAGGTTGAACAACAATTGATCTCTAAAAGGTCAGGTAAAGATGTTTTACTATGGAGATCCCTATGAATCTGTGTCGAATAGAGGAAAGTGGAAATGGTGGGTTCACTTAAATGGC
This sequence comes from Magallana nippona, assembly GCA_033439105.1. NCBI lineage: Eukaryota > Metazoa > Mollusca > Bivalvia > Ostreida > Ostreidae > Magallana > Magallana nippona. The sequence goes on along the minus strand of CM065919.1, from coordinate 2,241,309 downwards.
CATTTTTTTCTTAATCCTCAATGGAATTGGCAATATGTGGTATATTTTTTCTCAGAATTGCATTAGCTTTCTAATTTTAAGACAAAATGTTTTTTTCATAAAATGTTAGTGTACTAAGTTAATGGTAGCAAGTGACAGTTTCGGATAAAGTACCCGTTAATATTTTTGTAAAATTGAGAGTTGCTGTACTTGAAGGCTTGTGAGTGTTGCTAAGATTCATGAAATGAATTTTAATGATTATCATTTAGGATAGAGGGATGTATCTTGCTGCAATTAGTATGCAATATGAAGGCCCCTAATGTTAAGTATATGAGAAGCTGAATTAAATTGTGAAACTTGCGGCTGACTGTTGTGTTGACTTTACAGCATGTTTACACAGGGAAATGGCAGGTTACAAATGGGAGGTAAAATAACACGAAATGTAGATGGATGGGACATAGTAAATTATACATCGTTAAGTTTCTAGCATGTGATATTTATTTTTGTCATATTGTTAAAGTTTCTATGACAACGTTACGTCCATTTTTAAGTTACTTCATTTTTAAAATTTTAAAAAAGTCATTTTGTCTGCGGTGTTTCTCAAAAACGCTTTAAGATAGAGGCTTTAAATTTTCCATTGCTATACATTGTTTATTTTACCTCTCTAACAAGGCTGGAAATAACAATCCGTTACTTCCGGTCGAAACTGGAAGTGAATCAAATTTTTAAAAATTTGTAATTTTTGAAAAAAGAAACATATACGTGTTTTGTAGAGCTCATTTAGCTGAATCTAATAATGAAAGCTGTTTTAAAATCGTACGATATATCACAGAAATATTGGGGTTTGAAAATTGATTTTTCCAGAAATTTTGATTCCACGTTCTTGGTTAAGAAAGTAATGTTAAGTTATAGGTTAGATTAACTCGTACCTAAAATAAATCGATTATTGCCAAGTCGTACTTGAACACATTCGGGTTTTATTTGTTAAGTCGTTCTTGAAATCGTTAAGGTTTTTGTTAATTCATTATTCATGTCATTATTCGATTTTTTTTATCTCTTTTTGTTTTTGTTAATTATTTTATTGGTTTAAGGTCTCTGCTTCTTACAAGGACTTCTAGCTTTCCTTTTTACATGAACAGGAGACCCACTCGTTGGGCTCTAGTTATTATTTTTTTTCAACAAATTTTGTGCACATGATTTCTCGAAAACTATCAAACCGCCAACGGATTTCAACTATTTTTCCAAAGATGATTGGAAGTGATCTGAATTTATTTTGTTTTTAATATTTTTGCCGTCGTCACTTCCGGAACCGATTTATCGCTGATTTCGTAAGTTTTTCAGAGATATAAATATGAAATTTTCAGGATAGGTAGACCATGTCTGAAGTTGTGCCTATTGTTTTTGTTTTACGCCAGTGACGCCATTCTTTAGAGCTCACTATGGCTCAATAATTGGGTACGAATTTTTGAATTTTTTTTCTCCTTTTTTTATATAGAAGATTTTTCAGAGATGGCTCAATAAATTCTCTTAAAATTTGCAGGAATGATAGAAAAAGATTATGTCTTGAGAAGCTGTTTTCATTTTTTTTTCCAAAATTCATTTCTTGTCGTCAGTTTCCTGTCCTGCGACAAAAAGCTTGTGACATCGAATGCTCACAAATAATTAGGACTTAAGCATCCAGAATTTGTAGGATTATAGACCTATAGTTGTAGATGTTTTTAAACTATTTTATTTTGTTCGTCATATCTTCCGGTCGTCACCGAAAGCACTTCAAAAATTATTTTTTTTTTTGCATTTAACTAATTTCATATAGAATTGAAATATAAGTATTATTTCTTACATATTTCATCTATCCAATGTTAAATAAACAAAAAAAATCTACTTCCGGTGAGATATTTCAAATATCTCAGATAGCCTGTTTGAAACAAATGTTTTACCACAAGATCTAAGAAAGTGCAAGTGATCAATACACGAAACTTACATGGATGATAGACATTTGATAGAACATGCGTTTAACTGCTTTCATTTTGTCAACCGTCACTTCCGGTCCTCACCGGAAGGGTTCAAACAAATCAAGTTGTTTGAAAGTTCAACTGTTTTTCTTTGACAATTTTAGTAAAATTGGTAGACAGTGAAGAACAGTTGTCTAATGTTCAAGAAATACTAACTTTTATTTTCACTGAGCATTTTCGTTTGTCCATTTCATGTCAAGAGACAAAAAACATTGACTCCACGAGATCTTAAAAACGGTGACGACTTGAACAACCAAACTTTGTGGGATGATAGCCCTAAGTAGTATCTGTGTTTACATTATGTTGTTTGATTCCTCGTAACTTCCGGTCGTCACCGGAAGCACTTCAAATTTTTTTCCTTATTTTTTTTATCTTACATGGAATGAATATATCAGTATAAAATCTTATAAAAAATATATATGTTTACTATACAATGTTAAATAAGCAAACATATTCTACTGCCGGTGAGATATATCAAATATCTTAGGTAGCTATCCTTTTTACAAATTTGATACCCGCGAGGTTTTAGTCAATGTAAATGATTGAGACACGAAACTTTTATGAATGATAGACAATTGATTTAAAATGTGTTTAACGGATTTTATTTTGTGAACCGTCACTTCCGGTACTCACCTGAAGGGTTCAAACAATTCATGTTTTTAACAAGTTTAACAGACTTTCTTGGGTGTTTCATTTAGCCTGATAAACAATGATGTACACTAGGCAAATGTACAAGAAATACCTGTTTTTATTTTCATTAATCACTTCCGTTTGTCCATTTCCGGTCCCGAGACAAAAAACCTAGTTTCAACAAGATCTACGATTTGACAGAGAGTATCGACATTTCATCGTGTCATATAAACAAATAGGAAGGAAGACCTACTCGTTACTCGTAACGAGATCTAGTTATTATTATTATTCGACACAAGCATCATGTGCTAGCACGTTATGTACTGGAAGTATCATAAAAGATTATCATTTGCCAACTCGGCATATTCGGTGGGCTTACTGGTTCGTTAAATTGATATGAGAAACAGAGAAAAATACAGAGACTGTCTAGACATTCTGTTAAATGTATCAATAATATAAACCCACAATGTTTTTTCCTAAGTTTCTATAAAGTTTTTGGACAAAATGTGGTTAAACATATTGCTAGAAAAAAATATATCTCAATGTAGAGAGAAATTAACATTTTGATTAACAAAAATATCCGGTGTAAATTATTGAGAATAAATCAACCTGTGCATTGTCAAATGAAATACTTATTTAAAATATATATGCTATGAGAAACGTTCTTTTATCTCCACATTCATCATTTGAGTTTCAATAACTAAGATATATTTTGATCTTTACTTATTCGCGAAAGTAAATGTTTTTAGTGTATTTTTATTTATTTTTTTCATCACACTTGGAATAATCACATATGGCGTCGCTTCACAACACATGGAATCCACCAACATATACAACATGTCTTGGTCCTACGCCTTGTGTGTTGTTAGGGGCCTGCTCTACGTTCCATTGACTTTATTCTTTCTTTTTTTTTTGGCAGCAAGTGAACATACCATTACAATCTTAGCTTAATTCTAAATAAACGTCGCAGTTTAATAACCTGACTTGGTTTGTAATAGAGACCAACCAGATGGCTATGATGTGTTTAAATTCAACAGTCTGAATTTGACCACACATCTGTCAATTAATTTGCAATACTTTGATTTGTCAGCTAAATCTGTTATTTGTTTGAGTTGGAGATATGTGTATGTACACTTAAATAATTTATTTAGGTTTTTCCTATATTGTATCAATAAAATAAACACTATTTAGTTTTATGTTTCATTTAAAACAATCACTACATTTCAGCATGATGACATTAATCAAGCATAATGGCAATTTAAAAAAGAGACCCTTTTCAAATAGTTATACAATAAACCAGTACCATGTACATGATACAGTATTAAATACCTTTTTAGTTCTAATAATTAAATTGTATCGTTGTAAATATCACACTGATTACAAATGATGAATTTTATTTTCCGCAAGACTCAAAGCTTGCATTTCTTTTTTGAACGTATTTTCTGAGTGTTATCGACAGTTTATATTTCTTATATATCATAGTGTCGACTTATGGTAGTGTAGCATTTAAGTGTTAGATTCAAAATCATAGCTTCAATTCTTTTAGCATGTTTAACCAAGTTTGGCGTTGATTAAGTATCTATTGCGAGTTTTCTCTGACAATTGCTACTCGAAATTATACCTACTTTACAAACATGACACGCTAGGCCCTCTACAGATATTTTCTGTGAATAGCCAATAATGTTTGATATTGATGTAACGCGTATATGAAGTTGGCCTACAAAGGTTAAATGATAACGTGTTTTTGCAATTGCCTTTACATGAAATGCATTAAAGCTCAAGTTCAATTTATCCAGGTGTAAAAAAAAAAACTAGAAACGCATTTTCTGACAGATTGAATTACTTTTGCAGGGTTCCAAAATCGGAATCAGTACGCAGTGGGATCTTTGATGAATTAAAAAGAAGATAATGTAATTCTATAACATTTATAAATATACTTTAAAGTATGAATTCACTAGTGCATGCGAACCTGTTGATTAGTTGTATTTTATTTTTGTACTTAGCAATAAGTATATCCGAAGCAGATAAAAAAAAAATGGCTAGGATTTTCCATAATGTAAATAAAAATTCAATAGATATACATTTAGCTTTGCTTAAATGAATTGGTTGGCAATGGAATAATTATAATCAATCTGTTACAAATATCCTTTTTAGGTTTTAGGGGTGTTTTTTTTTGTTTTGTTTTTTTGTTTTTGTTTTGTTTTGGGTTTTTTTTGTGGGGGGGGGGGGGGGGGGGAGGGGCAGGGGTCTTTTTTCATAAAATATTTTAATTGAAAAATAAATACTAGATATTTCTTAAGACGACTTACTTCTGAATGTATCTCTATGCAGGCATAAACATTGATATTTACAGCCTCAACACGTCCTGTAATTAAAGTGTACCAAACTCACTTGCGGAACGAGTACTAAATGTATCATGTTCAAACAAAATGGGAAGTATTTTTTCGCCGAACATATCCAGATTCATTGCAATTATAGCTCAAATGGAATTCATCCAGGTGTAAAATAGGCTAGAAACACACTTTCTACAAGAGGCTAAATTATTATTGCTGTGTTTCAAAATTGAACTCAATACGCAATGCGATCTTTGGTGATTTGGAAACAAGATAATGTAATTCAATAGGCGTTTATTTACTTTTAAGTATGAAATTGACTAGTGCACGCAAACCTGTTGATTAGTTGTATTTTAGTTTCGCAGTTGGCAATAGGTATTTCCGAAGCAGATAAAAATAGGTTTGGATTTTCCATAATGTAATTAAAAATCGTTTTGGTATATATTTAGGTTTGCTTGGTTGAAATAGTTGGCAATAGAATACTAATCTTAATATGTTAAACATATTACCTGTTTCGGTAGTTTTATTTTTTAACTAGTTTTTCTACTAATATACATGAAGGGAAAAATCAGTACAAAAAATTTCGTGCAATGATTTACTTCTAAATGTATCTCTATACAGGCATCAAATTCACTTTTAAGACCTCAACTAGTCCAATTAATAGCGTGTACCAATCTCCCTTTTGCCTGAAACTAAACCACAAAGTGAATCTTTACGGGAATGATTACATTACATTCTGAAGCAAATAAAGTACAAACATCTACAGGTGACACTCGATGGCTCGAACTTGGATCTCTGGAAGTTCTTTATCTCTCGAAGTGAAATCACGATCTCGATTTTTTTCCTATATAACTAAGCAAATTTACTCTTGATCTCTCGAACTCCGATCTCTCGAAGTTGTTGATCTATCGAAGTAAAACCTGGGTCCCGTTATAAATATTTCATTGTTTTTTACTCTTGATAACTCGACGTGGTGGCTGTGTGCACACGCGAACGATCAAGCGTATAATTAGCTCCCCGAGGGCCTTACCTGAATGAACGAGTATACGCCTGGGGCTAGCGTGTAGTGTTAATTGGTTGGTTACGTAAGTGACACTACCCCTTGCTTCCTTCAAAGGGTAGATAGTTAATTTTTAACTGATCTCTTGATTTCAACAACTCAACTTGTGAAATCTTGGGTAAATGAAACCGCTCTTTATTTAGATATTCTGTGATTAAGAAAACATAAAATACTAAAATGTTTTTAAGTGAAAATAACCACTTAATAAACACACAACTAAGTTCTGTATTGTTTAAATTGAAATAATGTAGCAGAAAAAACTTGATCTCTCGAAGTTTAATCATGGTCCCCTGAAGTTCGAGTTATCGAGATTCACATGTATATCAAAATGTAAAATGAACTGATTAGATTCAACTTTGTAGCTGAATGTTAAAGGATTTGAGTTCTTTCAAGTCCAAACCAATCGCATGTTATTGGAAGTTTGTTTGAATGAAAGCTTTGTAGCTAAAGCCAAATTTACCCAGTGTAAAATAGGTCAGGAATGCATTTTTTTTTACCAATGGCTAAATTTTTGTTGCCGTGTCTCAAAAAACGAATTACGTACGCAATGCGATTTTTGATCTTTAGCTACGTTTCATATTCTTTATGAAACTTAAATATGCCTACACTAATTGCCTGAATGCGTAATGTATGTCACTGAATAAAGAGAATAACACTATAATACTAAAGTTTAAAACATTTGTGGTGTGCTTTGTTTTCACTAGTAATGGGAGGAATCTCTTCTACTACATGTATATCCTACATGTTTTTCCTCCTACAATATTTCATTTCGCGAGGGGAGGCTCCGATTTGCCGTGCCCTTGTTTACTTTTTACATGAGGTTGATTGCCGCTTGCAAACAGGTTGATTGGCTGTATTTACTGTATTCATTTTTTGTATTTTGCAATAAGCAATAGGTATTTCTGAAGCAGATAAAAATAGGTTTAGATTTTCAATTATGTAAATTAAAATCCTACAGATATAAAGATGTATCTCTATACAAGCATCAGGTTTGGTTTTACACTCTCGTAAGGTCCAGTAAAATAAAAAGTATCAAATGCACTAAAACTTTATTATCATTTTTGCTAACCCAAGTTTGCTCAGGTGTAATATATGTCAAAAAACATTTTTTACAAAAGGTTAAATTAGTTTTGCAGTGATTCAAAATCGAACGTTGTTTGCAAAGTTATCTTTGATAATTCTAAAACAAAATAATGAAAATATGACCGGCCTTTCGAGTATAAAGATTAGCTGTAGTCTATTTTTGCACTTGGCAATAAATTGTTAAATACGAAGCAGATAAAAAAAATTAGGATTTTCCACTATGTAATTAAAAGTCCTGGTATTTTTCGGGGGGGGGGGGGGTCACTTATATGGCAATGGAATAAAACAGTTATCAATGTACAACAATTTTATTAATGAAAAAAAAGAATTATATAACCAAAATTTCAAAAAAGATGTTAATCCGTATATTTCCTGATAAAACTGTCTTAAAACATTTTAGGACATGTTATACTCGTTCGCTAAAATCAAATTGTATTGTCATAAACGAAAAGTAATGAGTTTATACAATTATTGCAATTTGTTATGTATAATCTGTATTTGTGTTTTGCTAAATGTTGTATGGGGCTCCTGACAGATTTCATTTTTGTTGACTTCTCTCCTGAAGATAAGCTCTTTAAAGAGTTCAATAATATATTGTGAAAATTGAAAATATAGAAATTCAAATAGCTGTTAAAGTAATTTTAATGAAACGTCAATATACTGCTAAAACAGCCTTTATGACATTGTTAGGTAACTTGCATCAATGAAAGGTTTGCTTAGTTTTACTGAGACATTATAAATCAAATCACCATTTTCATATTTTTAACCGGCTGCCTGGTTTATTTTATATCAAAATAAAGAATAGCTACATTTCATTTTTCAAAAAGGAAACCCTGTTAAAGTTTACAAAGTTACTTGTCTTACTTGACAAATTGATTTCTTTAGTCAAAGTTGTGATTACCCATTTTATAAAAAAAGAAGAAAAACTTGACCTTTAAATCATCATGTCAAAATGCTCATTTAAAATGTGTTTTGTTCAGACTGTGTATAAAAATAAAATGGAATATCCGTATAAAATTTTAATAAAAACAACGTTTATCATAAAAAATTGTTGTTAGGATACCATCAATGTCCCTTTCCAGTAAAATATCAAAAATATGAAACAGATGACGCAGACTATGTGGTATTTTTTATTTCAAGTTCACTTCAATATATCGAGTCGACATATAAGTATGGAATTGATAATACGTCGTATACGATATACCTGAATGTTGGGTTGAAGGCAACAGCAAGTGATTTATTTTTTTCACGTACAAGTTTTTAAATAAGTGCTGCTCCATATTAATACAAAAACAGGTCTGCTAACAATGGGGTGCAATTGGTACCCATGGGAATTCCGACAGATTGTTGGAAGACCTGATTTCCAAAAACAGTGAAAAACTACATAGATGTTGTCTATCAGAAACTCAAGCATTTTTTTAAATATCCACTTCAGAGTAATTGTGTGCACAATCCAAATGGTTTTTAACAAAATAGTTTTGCAAATGACCGATGACAAGGTAAGTGAATTTACATGATCCACTTTTATTGAAAAAAGCAGTCATTAATGATGTCAAAGAGCCTGGACTTTAATTTATCGTGGGGGTGGTTGTATAAAGTGTAGGAAAATCGTAAATTTTGATGCTATTGATTTTGGTAAAATTTTGGGATTTCAAATTTTTTAAATATTCCTTGTAATTCTTAAGTATCCACATTTGATTTACTCCGCTTCTTGAATATACTGTTGCACAGTACTCTTGAAGTTTCTCCTTTACTCTTTTTAATATTTTGGTAAGAAGTAATGAAATAGGCTTCGTAGAACATTTACTGAAACTCGTTATTTTTTTTTTGTTAGGATTTTTATGAAGTTTAGGTATCCAATATACGTGAGGTAATTCAAATTGATTTTGGATGTTGGGAATATTGAAAATATTCAAAACCGATGTATCATTTTGAAGAATTTCTTCCTTGAAAAGAGAGCTATGAGTATAAGTTGAATTGCCACTTGCGAAATTTGTATTCGTATTACCTCATTCAAATTCAAAAACATCAAATCATTACCAACGCGGTGAGAGAGAGAGAGAGAGAGAGAGAGAGAGAGAGAGAGAGAGAGAGAGAGAGAGAGAGAGGAATAAAATTACCTAAAACAGTCACACAAATAAAAGCCAACATACAGTGAATTAATAATGCGTAAATCGAGGAAAAAAAACTTAACTTTTATATACAAATAATTAATTTAGGCATTCGCCATTCTTGTTTGAGAAGTGTTCAATTTCTCCACAATTTTATCTGTTTGTTGTACTAGAAGGATATATCAGATTTTTTATTCATAGTGTTCAGTAGACTGTTCTAACTGCTCCAATTCGGAGATTTAAATTGATTTATGAATTGCGCAGTAAAGAACAGGGTTTCCACCCGAGAAAACGAAAGAAACATTTTACATATCGTCCACCTAAACAACGATGACAGTCAAAAACACCATTGAAAAATTAATTCGGGCTTGGGGGTGCGCTCCAAGAGGCTTGACCTGGTCTCTTTTGTTTTTGATTGTGAATTATGTAATTTTCTTGATCGGATGCTCAAATTACTGGTTAGAGTCCTCAGTTGTCGCATCCGGGTATGAATACAGAACTCAAGGATTGTTTTATTTTTGTTATGATTTTCGTGGAACCGAATGCTGTGGATATATCGACGATGTTATGCAGATAGAGCGTAAGTTACACTATCCTAGTCCATGTAGCTTAAAATTGTGACTTCGGTGTACATATGCTCATTATTTCCCAATAATAAAACTTCTGAATTTAAAATGCTTACTTGTTCCTTGATTATTCTTGATTCTAAATAAATTGTTTTCCAGCTTTCCTTTACGCCACAAGAGCTTTTATTTTCATTAGTTTTGTTACACATTCTTTATGTGTTTTCGCATTATGGTTTGGAATATACATAAAAGATTATCTTTGGCCAACTCGGATTGGAGGAATATTCGGTGGACTGACAGGTAGTTGATATGAGAGAGAGAGAGAGAGAGAGAGAGAGAGAGAGAGAGAGAGAGAGAGTATCTTTATCAAAAATATAAACCTATGCTGTAAGAAGGTCCAAAACGTGGTTAAAAGAATTAATCAGGATTTATTACCCGTATTACTATATATATATATATATATATATATATATATATATATATATATATATATATATATATATATATATATATAAAGAGAAATTAGCATTTTAAGTAACAAACATCCCAGGTGTAAATTACTAAGAGTAAAGTGCATTGTCAAATGAAATACTGTAATAAAAAAAAAATTTTTTTAAACGTCTTTTCAGGATTTTTCGTCATACTTGGAATAATCATATATGGCGTCGCTTCACAACACATGGAATCCACCAACATATACAGCCTGTCTTGGTCCTATGCATTGTGTGTCGTTAGCGGCTTGCTCTACGTTCCATTGACGTTTTTCATTCTCTGCAGCCATTGAACATATCATTACAATCTTTATTCAACATCAACATAGCAATTTTGATAACCTAACTTGATTTGTGATAAAGCCCAACCAATGACAATGGCGTGATTAAATTTTAGCAGTCTGAATTTTGTCAATACATTGATTTAGGGCTAATCTGTAATGTGTGTGATAGGCAATTGTACAGTTTAATAATCCATTTATATTTTAACTACATAGTATCAATAAAAAAAACATTATTCAGTCTTGTGTTTCATTTACAAGAGACTGTTATAACTCAACTAATGATACAGAAACAACAAACCTGTACTAATACAGGATACAATATTCAACTTTTTGAATAATAATGAAATGGTATCTTTGTTAATATCATACTGACTATAAATGATACTTACTATTTTCCGGCGGACATTCTATTGGTTGAAATGTGCATCTGAGTTTTGTCTAGAATTCATCAAATATTTTAGTTTCGACGAAGGTTGTGTGGCGTTTAAGTGTTACCTTCAAAATCATTCATGTAGAATGTTCAACCAAGTTTGGTGTTGATTAGCTATTATGTGCGAACATCCCTGATCTTCCTGAATTTATACCAAATAGGTTAATTTTAAATCTACATTCTACATACGCCCTGTGCCCTCTTTAGATGGTTCGTGTGAATTTCCAATGATGTTTCATATTGATGTAATGCGTACACCAACTGGCACAAAAATGTTAACAGATAACATAGTTTTTATTTATTGCCGTCGTTTCGTCTACGTGACTGTTAGTCTGTTCCTTTTTGATATTTTAAATCAAATCTATGCAGTAGTAATTCAAAACAGGCCGCGCAGTTTCATCACAAAAAACTACAATAACTTACAAACATGCAAACGTTGTTTAGAATTATTAAAACAATGATCTAAAAAATAACTAACGTCTTTAGTAGGGTTTGTCCTTAAAAATTAGTTCCAGATGTGATTTTATATTAATTATATTTTCATTTTCTTCAACGACGTATTTTGGAAGGGATGTTTTGAGCGAGAAAACATCAGTTAAAATATTATTTCTTTTAAAAATAATTGACTGTCGCAGGCAAACCTATTAATTGGCTGTATTCTATTTTTGTATTTGGCAATAAGCAGTAGGTAATTTCAAAGCAAATAAAAATAGGTTAAGATTTTCCATTATGCAAATGAAATCCTACGAGAATTTATATTGAGGTTTCAATTGTTTTAATGAATTGTTTGGCAATATGAGGATGATAATTAATCTGTTGAAAAATAGTTCCCTTTTCAAAAGTTTTATTTTTAAACTAGTTTTTTCACTTGAATATTTTAAAGGAAAAATCATAACTGTTTTTTTTTTCAAAAGATTTACTTCTGAATGTATCCCTATGCCATCAACAGCTTTGTTTTTAACACTCTCAATAAAAGGTTTTCCTTATTCAATAGGCGTTTATTTACTATTAAGTAGAAGATTGACTGTCGCATGCAAACCTGTTGATTGGCTGTATTCTATTCTTGTATTTGGCAATTAGCGGTAGGTATTTGCCAAACAGATAGAAATAAGTTTAGATATTGCATTATATAAACGAAAATCCTACGAGTATTCATTTTCTGTTTGTTTGGCTGTAGAACGAAAAAAACAATTATTCTGTTGAAAAAATATTTCCCTTTTTAGAAGTTTTATTTTTTTAAAATCAGTTTTTTACCTCAAAAATCTTAAAGGAAATATCAGAACTGTTCTAGACGATTTACTTCTGAATGTATCTATTTGTCACCAACATCTTTGCTTTTAACACTCTCAACATGTCCAGTAAGTATAGTGCACCAAACTCACTAAAAATTTTGCAAGAAATTAAACTCCAAGTTTACAAATAATGTTAATTTTCTGAAGCAAGTGAAGTCCAACATCTGTAGCAAAGTATAAAGAATTGATAATATTTTAACTTTGACGAAGAATGTTAAGGCGTTTGAGTACTATCAAGTTCAAACCAAACGCTAAATTATGTATGCAGTGTTTCAAAACCGAACTTTGTTTGCAATGCGATATTTGATGATTTTAAAATAAATTACGAAATCTTACTGCGTTTCAAGTATAAAGATTAGCTGTACTCTATTTTTGCACTTGGCAAAAGGTACATCCGAAGCAGAGAAAATAGCCTTGGAATTTCCTTGTTGTAAATAACTAAATGACATTCCATGTATTTTTTTTTTTCTCTTAGTTGGCAACATAGTATAGCTAACTATTTTTTGTTATTGATGTATTACTATAGTGTAGAATATCACTTTATTCAAGTTAGTCAATACAAACACTAGCACTACATTTATCATTGTTTAATCATTATAAAGGTGGTACAAAAAAAATCAAACGAACAGAATTTCAAAAAATAGGTAAATTCATGTATTTCCTGTTGCAATCGACAATGTCCGAAAACATTCAAGGGTATGTTTTACTCATTCGCTAAAATCGTATGGTGTTGCGATAAATGAAAAGTAATGTTTTGAATTCTTACAATTTGTGAAATCTTTATTTGTTTTTTGTCAAATATTGTACGGTAACTTTGAAATATTTTATTTCTATTGACTTCTCTTCTGAAGAAAAGCTCTTCAAACAGTTCATTAAAGAGACACTACAGTTCATTTTGCGCAATTACCATGAAATGACAATTTTCCCTTAACTTAAATAAACTTTCTAGCAAAGTTCAAAGTCTGAACGTTGCAAATATTCCGCTGTGAAATTTAACAATTTTCAATTTATCGCTAAATTAATATTTTTTAGACGGCTCATAGGTAAGTATTACTAGCCCAGCATTTTGTTCTACAGGCATGTACATCGATTGTAAACATTTCAGCGTGGCTTTCAGCAAAAGGTTAAATAAAAAACACGAATTTCGACAGATTTCGCTATAAAATGATCAAAAGAGATGAAGATATGTAACGTGTGCCAACGTAGAAATCTAAAAATAGCTCATAAAATTTCCCCAATTCTAAATATAGCGACACTTACAAAAGACCGAAAGTTCAAGATATTCCAACTGTCACAACTAGATCCTGCACGGCATAGCCGAATAACCGAAGATTCCTCAATATTTCCCTCCTCTCCGATGCCCTGGTGTCTCTCTATCCTGGCAGCCAACACTCAACAACCTATCGCACGCTATGACGTCACACACATAAACATAAACAAAAACAGCTGATTATCCCGGATGAGACCCCAATATGTAACGTGCGCCGAACGTACAAATCTAAACATAGCCTCAAAAAACTTTCTTAATATAGCGACACTTACAAAAGACACCAGTCAAAACCATTAACATTTACACATTTAATAGATTACATAATTATATAACATAACACACACACACGATGAACAAATACAGAATCAATTAGTCTAAACAAAGTTTCACATCTACTCAGCTACGATCGTCGTTCCACAGGAACAACGGTTTTTGGTCCCGAAGCAGAGTCTGCTGAAGAGGACAGCCAACAAGTTCAGATCAGCCAACACGCCAAACGAACCAACTGATCTTGACTTCGAGGTAATAAAAATATATAATGAAATAATGATTATTAATCTTTTCCTGTTTTATGTTCTTTTATTAAGTCAAGTAAGATTTAACATAAATACAATTATTGATTGTTGATGCTAATCTTATAATACATATGTATTTCAGTTGGATGTAGACTTCCTGAAGTGTGAGGATTTCCTCGTGGATGACTTGAGAGTTGGCAACCAAATACATCTGATATTTGCGACGCTGTTCCAGAGGAGCTTACTGAGGCATTCCAAGAGATGGTTCATGAACGGAACATTAAAGGTAAAATAAATCAACAGTAATGAAAATATAACTTGTTTTTTTTTTAATGGAAAATCATTCTTATACATACTTCAGTTAATTAAATGACTCCTTCAATATAAATTATAAAATTAAAATGCATAATTTGTTTAAACAATTGTATTTGTTTCTTTGAACAGGTATTCAAGGATCCTTTTAAGTAATCCGGCCAGCTGCTTAGCATCCACTCCTTTATCCTGCAGGACGGACGAAGGAAACAACTACCATTGGCATTTGTCCTGATGTCGAGGAAGACGAAAGAAGACTAGTGACTGTGTTGCAAGCCCTTGTCAACAGTCTGGAGGAGACAAGTGTTGAGGAGTTCATGGTGGTCTATGAAGTTGGTAAGTTAATTTAATTGAAAAATGTATAATTATCCAAGTGATTATAATAAAAAATATCAATGGAGGTAAAGCATTAATTTTTTTTCATGGCAAAACAATTATTAAATAACTGTATATATTTTTTTTTCAGGTGCTTTGTTGGCCATCCGTCGGGTTTCCCTGCCGTTGCTATCAAAGGGTGCATCTTTCATTGGACCCAGACAGTTTGGAGGCATGTGCAGTCGTGTGGACTGGCCAGAGCATACAAAGACCAACAGGCAGTCAACAGCTACATCCGTCAGCTACTGTCCTTGCCTTTCCTGCCAGCAAAACACATTTCCGAGACATGCCACCATTTGAGAGGAAGAGCCAACACACTATATTGACCGACAGTGGTTTCGCCGTCGAGTCTTCAGGGTCCAGGGCTGGTCAGTGTTTCGGCGGATAGTGCGCACCAACAGCGATGTTGAAGGTATGTTAACATGTTAAATTTATGTTTTTCAATAATATTAATAAAGTGGTGTAATTTGTTGCATAGCAAAATAATTAGGCATCATAAAAAATATGAAATAAACTAAATATAAATGAATAATTAAATAATCCTTTTTTTCCAGGCTGCCACAACCGACTTAACACATTGGCCAGGCATGGAGGAGGTGCCCCATTCTACAAGTTGGTGCTACAGCTACGACAGGAAGCAGAAGTGGTTGATGTTGCTGTGCTATCTGCGGACGTGGAGAGGGAGACTTACAGGATATACACTGTCCTAGAAAAGGGGATCCAGAAAGCCTGGGATGAGTACATGGAAGGAGCTTGGACCACAAGTAACTTTCTGCGAGCGATATCGTCCTGTTACAGCCCGTCCGTCAACACCGAGTGATCGAACTATTCTAATATGATGCGATGTGATGACTGACTTTTGAAATGTGTTGAACAGTGTTTTGAACTGTGATTAACAGTGATTAATTATTATGAGTATCATGTGTTTCATGTGGTGGTTATGATTGTAGTTTTTGTGTGCTTGTATTCTGTAGTGCTTGTTGTATTCATTTATGCATTTATTTCATGTTTATCTTGTATTGCTCAAAATATTATATGTTTAATTTGTAGTGCATGTCTGATATCCATTCATTATTTATTCATGATGAGAAAGCAAACTATAAATAAATTATAAAACCATATACATTTTGTTTATATCCAAGGTGAAACAATAGTTAATTGAGTTAAATTATCAATGACAATGAACTTATCTCATGACTAAAAAATACAGTGAGGAGAAAATACTTATGTACAGTGTGTACAAACTACAATATAGTAGATGAAAATCATTAGTACAGGCATGATGAAGGGATAACAGATAATTATTTAAAGTTGAAAAGATAGTAAAATTCATCCCCAATTCCATGCCAAGCACATAATTTACAAATTCTGTTTTCACTAAGAATATTTACTATCTAACAGGAACTAGTTATATATATTGATATAATTACTAATCTAATTATATTTAAGTATCATATATCCATAAAAGATAAGATTATAAGATCTATTTTAATCACTGGAAATTTCAAAATTATAATTTCACCATTATTATATGGTAATATTATCATAATATAACCATATTATAATGGTGAAATTATAATTATGGAATATCCAGTGATTAAAAAAGATCTTATAATCTTATTATTTACGGATATATATTATTATGAGGTGAAAATGAAAATAATTACAAAATAATAACAGAAAAATATAAAATGTAGTAACATTTAAAAGACTAAATTAATTAATTCACAAGAAGGCCATCGTCAGTCAAATGGTTCAACATGGTATTTTATTATAGTTAAGGTGTGCTGATCAAACAAAATATGCTGATCTTTAAATAGTTAAAAATGGTGCACAGCCAGATTTTATCATTTTTCGTCTTACAGTCTCTTCAATGGAAAAAAATAACAATACAAAATCACAAATTGATCTAGCGAACATTTTTATCATAATTTAGTTGTGCCTAGTTTGTCTTCATGAAAATGACGCTAATATCGTCAAAATGGCAATTCAAATTGGTTTATAGTCAAAATTCCTCTTAAACGGGAAAAAATGTTTGAATATAATAATTCCAATACTAATAATGTAACTGGAAATCAAATGTAAACAATTGTATTAATAGAAAAAAAACTGAAATCAAATTCGAACACTTGTATTAATAGAAAAAAACTCCACCAACTTTTTACTTTAAAAAAGTGCATTTTTTTCTGTTTTCCCTTATTAAACTACAAGATATATGATATTTATACATTTTTTGTTTATTGATGAGTTTGTGATTTGAAATTTTCAAATGCCTATGCACGGCAAGTTGGCACGTTTAAATTCACAGAAGGTTTTACAACCTGTGGGGCAGTTTGCAAGCTATCAAATCTAAGAAAGCTTAAGGTATATTATCTTAAGGTCATTAGTTCCAGCAACAAACAACGGTCACTTAAATTTTTCATCTCATATCGGCTGGGCATGGCAATATAGTATTGCTCAAATAGGCATGTCTCCCTACCATTACCTTGGTGTGTGTTTGTTTCATAAGCAACATAAGGCAAATCGTAAGTTGGGGCTAAATATTCCCGGGCTTTAATTTTATGAATAAAGCAAATTGAACCGTGTCATTGGGCAGTATGTGGACACGCATTGCTTTTTATGTACTTCTATACTTTGCTCAGCACATTTTTGCCAAACACATATTGACAGTTTGTTTTGCAAGAGGTTGTTTTATCTTTAACGAAGATATAAACAGCTTGATTCTTATACAAAGTATAAATTGTCCATGTTAAAAAGAGTAAATTTCTTTGGGTTGCCCAACAGATATTGCGCATACTTATTACCATATATAAAGCTAGACGAGAGTTGATCTCGGGCTCATTTTGAATCATGGGCTTCTCCAGTGCATATTATGTTATATTAGTTAGAATTATTTGCTAGAAAGGTATTAGAGGAAGAGACAGACATATACTAGAATAGTTCTTAATGTTGTACACTGTTCCCAAGTATTCGATTGTATCTCTGTTATCATAAAAGCTTATGATATCGATGCATTAAAATCCTAAAAACACCAATTTTATAGTGCAGAAATATTTCTCCTCTCGAAAACTTTTTAAGAATTTGTCGTATTTCACGAACTTGCAGAGTGTGCTACATCTTCTTAACTATTTTAAAGGCAGATCAAAGAAATCGGTTCATAATGTGTAATAAAAAACCCAGAAACGTAAGGTGCCTGAATAAGACAACACGGAGAAAATTAACAATTGTTAGTAAAAAAAAAAAAGTGGAACTATTTTTTTTTTTCTTCGTTAAAGTGTTCCTATCTAATTTGTCATGTGCATATTTGTATAATGTATAATTTACACGTTTTACCCCTCTAAACGTCATTAAAGAGAAAAAACGCCATTTTTGTAAAAATCAGCATATATCTTCAAACTCAGTATACCCTAATCATGAATGTAAGCTTTGTTAAACCGGACGATAATTGCTATTAATGGTTTTTTTCCTTAAGTAAAAACTTAAGTAGAAAGTGATGAAATCTGGCTGTAGGCCATTTTAAAACACCATTTTGACATATTTAACGCAATTTTTGTCATAGCAGGCACATTTCTTAAGACTCAGCATGCCTTAGTTATATTGATAAACTTTGCTAGACCAAATTAAAATTGTTGGTCTCATGCTTTTTTTAGAAACCTTAAGGAACATATATGAAATCTGGCTGTCCGCGGTTTGACATAAAAAGTTAAGTGGAGACCAGCATGATTCCTCAGACTTAGCAGGCCTTATTTATGATTTAAAAATTTGATGAAAATAATTATAATTATTTGTTTTTCGCTTTTTCTCCATTTCAGAAAATAAAGGAAAAAAATTAAAATCTGGATATACACCGTTATGAATCGCCATTTTTAAAAGAAAATTTACGACATTTTCTTGAAGATAGCATATTATTACTAACAAACCACACTAAGTTATGGTTAAAAACGTTGCTGGACAAAATATTCATTGTTTGTCTAACGTAAGCTTTATGTCCATTTTAGAAATATATGAAGATTTTACAAAATTTTGTTATCCTCCATTTTAAATCGCCATTTTGACCTAATTATCCTCATTTGTGGAAGGCCAATATATTTTTTTAAGACTCAGCACACATAGGATGAAAAAATGTAATACTATGTTGGACCAATTCATTAGTGTGTGTCATTATTTGCTTCCAATTGAATGAAAAAATGACAATAACAGACCGTCAACCATCTCAAAAATTCATAAAACGAAATACAAATTCAAAGCAGAGCAACACGGACCTCCAAAATGATAGAGGTAGGATCAGGTGCCTAGGAGGAGTGAGCATCCTCTGCTGACCGGTCACACCCGCCGTGTGCTCTTTGTCGTAATTGGGGGGGGGGGGGGGAAACCGGAAAAGTCCGTTCCAATTGAAGAGACTTTAAGAGAAAAAAATGAAGATTGGCTATCTGCCATTTTGAATCGCCATTTTGGCCTATTTAACGCCATTTTCATAAAGGCCAGCATATTTTGTCAGACTCGGCATACTTTAATTATGATAAGAAAAACCCAACTGGACCAAATAATAATTATTTGCCGTTAAAACGTATTTCTAGAGCCCTTTATAGAAATCCGGACTAGATTATTTCGTTTTCCCGCTTATGACAAAGAGCACATGGCAGGTGCTCACTCTTCCCTGGCACCTGATTCTACCTCTAAGTTTTGAAAATATCCGCGCTTGCTTTGCTCCTGTTTTATATTTTTCCTTTGGACTTTTGAGTTTGAATACTAGTACTGTTCTTGGTTCGTTGTCAACACATTTCAATTCCATTGACAACTGTTATCATTCAATATCACATGATGTAAATAACATTACAAAGTTCGAGTCGATATAATATAAAGTTTGAATTCCGAAACATCTTAAACAGGTAACCGCGAGCTTATCATTGCATTTAAACGATTTAAACTTTCAGTTCATGCAGTACTTCTATTTTTAATTGAAATGTGTTTAAAAAAACGAAATAACCAAGAAAAGGAAAATTAGTTGTAGTGTTTCGTAAATGTAATGTAAAAAATGTAGGCATTCACGTAGAAGCTTCTGTATGATCAGGAAACGTCAATTTTTGCAAAAGACGCCTTGATGACATCGTTAGGGAACTTTCACATACGAGGGTCAATCAAAAAATACGAAGACAATGTGCCTGTCTATCATATATTTTTCATTAAAGTCATAGCTAACAGATTAGTTTATGCAACAAAACTTATTTTATTGATATACGAAGTTTCATTCCATTTGATGAAAATGTATTTTTGTTAACCAATTTTAAAAGCAACATATTTTGTCACCACGGCGCACGGTAACGTTGAAAACATGACGTCAAGATGACGCACGCACAGTTAATAGAAATATCCAATATTTATATCACCCTGAGTCTTTTGTGCTTTTCACCATACAATCTAAATTGGCACTATATCATTTGACCTCTAATTTGTTTGTTCACAATTGTTCGAAAATCATGTTAGTTCCTCGAAGTTTTCTTACTTTTTACCGCGTCTCTTCGTTTACAGTAAGAAAATCCCTGAATGTCAAATGACATTGTTTATTCTTTTGGTCAAATATTTACAGATATTCTACTCTCTTTCGTAATGTTTGATGTTCAAAATACATTTACCACAACCGCCACAAAATGTGTTAGAGTTAAACACAAATGTGCAAATAATTTTTGACTTATTTTTTCCACCATTGAGCATTTTCACAGTTTTTATCGGCTTTTACCCCCGAGTTAAATTCATACTGTTTATACTTTTCGTTGCGCCATGACGTCCGGCTCCGTCAATGTTTTCAGTCGTCGATTTTAAAGAGCAATATACGCATTAGATACTAACATCTGTTCAACAAATCTATATATCCCGTCATTATTTGGTACATAGAATATCATGACAATTCTTAATTTTATTTTTCAATATTCATTGGTTTTAAGCTCAATTTATGTAGATATTGCTTTTAGCATAATATCGTTTATTGTTGACAGACCACAAAGTTTGACCGTGCGCTGTGACCTCATTTTTGCAGGATTAGGTTCTTAATAATTCTTAGAAATAAAGGAATACATGAACTCTTTTGATTTCAAATTGTTTGAAACAATTGCCAAATTATGTCTACTAAATGTAGTAATAACATGACGTTAAATAAAATAGCTATGGCAAAAGTATTCGTATTTTTCCATTGACCATCGTAATAATGGTTTGCTTGATATTACTTCTGTAGCAGCTAGTTTACCTTTCCTTCCTTATAGAACAAGGCATTGTAACTCAAATTACCATTTTGATTTTTGCCTACTGCCTGGTTTATTTTATATTAAAGTGGAAAATAGCTACATTTCACTTTTTATAAAATATAAAATGAAATTAAGTTTACAAGTCTACAAAGTTAATTCATACCCTTAAATTGACAAATAAACTTGTTTATTTAGAATAATAGAATAAAGTGTGTTTACTAAATGTATATTAAAAGGAGTTAACATCCAAATCAATATGTTAAAATGTTTATCAAAAATGCGTTTCGTGCTCTGTAGCTACTATCAATATAAATATCAATATAAATATAAAAGTTTAATATCAATATAACAGTTTCATAAACCAACACGGACTGCATATCTGATTCAAATCACTTCTCGTCGGCTTTTAAACTAATCATCCCAATTTGGCGTTAATGAAATGTTTATCTGCGGTTATTGTTCTAGTGGACAAAATACCAAAGGGAATATCTATCGGTTGAAAAATCATGAACTCTAGTACTCTATCTCTTAATTATACCCAGAGTGGTAAATTATCTCCATGATAATTTATTTTTAGAGGAATAATTGAAACACCATGCTCCGCGAATAAAAGTACAAGGTCAAGTCATTGATATTTTTGCCAAGAAAAAAATAACGACCACATCTTAGACTTTCTATTGTTCTCAGTAGCACGAAGCTTCAATGAAAATTTAGGGAGCTATCTAATGATTACTTCTTTTTTTTCTTTTCTTCTTTTTTAACTCAATTTACTCGCTATATATCCAGCAATAAAATGTATTCATAAATTTGGGGTTATATGTGCCTAGATTTTTCAGTGTTAAACACGAAAGACTGTTACATGCTTCCAATTGTAGGTTGATTGAAATGTCTCTTATTTTTTTTTTGTATAGCTTAGCTATTATATTTATTTTATTCATATTTTATGTTAGATGCATTGCGATTAGCTTGTGATTTTGATACATTCACTGTTGGCCATTACGTGATGTAGTTAATTCATTTTATCAAATGCAGCAACATGAGATATTCAGGTTAACAAAACATCCGCTCAAAACATTTAACTAATTTCCATATTTCATTCTATGAAAATATTTGACGATTTACTATTGAATGTGTCTCTTTATTAACATCAGATTTAGCATCCCCAACAAAGCCGGTAAATAAAGTATCGAATCTGCGTGTGAAAATTCGACATTTCACCTGTTTAATGAACAAACTACAGTATAGTCGCTACACAGTTTATTTTTAGAACTTTAGAGGCAAGAAAATTATCACAACCTATAGTACACTACAAAAAGAATTACCAACTATTTCAGTAGAATTTCGTAGTTCGAGATATAACTACAAATCTAGTGCCTTGTTTTTTTTTGTACGCAGCTAATTGCAGATTAAGCAATGAAGCTCCAATTCTTTGATAACCCTAGTGTAATATATGCCAGAAAAAAATATGTTTCATTATTGTCTAAATTATTCATGCTTTGTTTTAAAATCCAACTTTGTACGCAAGGTGATTTTTTGTGATTTGAAATCCAGATGTTTAAATATAACTGGCACCTGCATAATATTTGCAAGTATGTAAACTGACTGACGTATGCGAACAGCTTGGATATGCCTTATTCTATTTTTAAAGTTGGTAATAAGCAATAGGTATTTCCAAACTCGATAAAAGGGTTTCAATTTTCCATTACATAAATAAAGGTACTGATATATGTTAATTCATTGGAAGGGGTTCCATAGAATACGAATCATCGAGTTGTAAGTAATCTTAAAACCTCTTTTATTTTTCAAATGTAAACACTTCAGTATTTACTTACAATAATTATGCTGATGATATGTATGATATAATTCTAATAAACAGATATTATTTTCATCATGTGAAACATATAATTCACTTTTTGAAGTGAAAAATAAATCATTACAATCAAAGGTCTATAACATACAGCAAAAGGATTTTCATTATCATCAGTGGATTTTGTTTTTCATTCTGAGTAAACTTCACCCTGAAGGATATTAATACTCACTGCGAAAATTAAAGGTATTGTGGCAAAAGAAAAAAAATAGTTTTGAGTGAATGCAATTGGTTATACAAAAGCTGTTGTTAAATCCCAAATAGCTCCTCAAATTTATACATTTTACAAAAAAATGTAGTAAAGTCACGGAGTTTTCTTAAAGGAATTTATCAGAGAGAACAATACAAGGTAATAAAAAGAGGATAATTATGTTAAATCAAATGGGTCAACTTTAAATGTCATAAAAACATCATATGCAAAATAAAACGTAGACAGGCTAATACAAGTAGTGCATTAAATGGAACCCTGTCTTTAAAGGCAGTCAAAATCACCTATGTGTACCTTTAAATGTTTTGATAACCACACTCTTTGCAAAAAGCATTAATCTTCATACCAAATCTAAAACAACAGAAATGACAATCTTCCTGGTTCCAAAAGTAGTAGTATTGTCGGGGACATATTATTATAATTACTGGTCAATCTAAATCCCATCAAAAGTCTCAATTTGATGTCCTGTAATATTTTTTATTTAAGTACGATGGACCCAATTAACTTCAACAATAGTGATTTTCATGAAATACGGGGGCACATGCCAAAGTGCGGTGTATCGATATTTTTCCTCCATTTTTCATGAAAGACTGCAAAAACTCTAAGAATAAGTTTGAGTACATTATTTGGAAGTTGATTTATGAAACAAAACAAAACAAAACTTACGAACTGGCATGGGCGGTTTACTTACTTTATTTTCAATACGAGTATTACGAATTAGAATGTTAATTATCTGTTCACTGGCTCAAAATCTGTTAACTAATTAATGAAGATGGTCATAAATAACTTGAGAAAATACAAACTCACTGCAGCACTCTGATATCACCTAAAGAAATTTGTGCATGTTAGCTGATGGGAGAATAATTAGGAGAGGACTACCTAAGTTATTCATAAACTTGTGTCCAATTTATTTGATTTAGTCAATAAAATATGTTCAATGAAAATAAAGTTGAAAAGCGTATTTTAGGATGTTAAATTATAGCAAGATCGGCCCACAGGTGCGTCAGGACAGTACCCCCCCCCCCCCTTCGATTTAAATCCCCGGGATAGTTGACATTTTTATAGAAACTCCTTTCAAGCCATGTACACCACATGCGTTATTTCAAATATCTTAAAATTAACGGAAAATAAACGATTGCTGTGAACCATCCCCCAGCTCCTGCAAATAAAAAGGATCCTCTTTATATATGCAGGTTTGGCTTGTTTTAAATAAATCGTTTATTTTATGATGTTTGATATGGAACGTGTGTACATAATTTTAAAGGAAGTTCTAATAAAAAGGTGTCAACTACCCCGGGGATATAAATTATGGGTGGGTGGTGGTGGTGGGACTTGTCCTCAAACACCTGTTGGTTAACCACCACTTGCATTATATCATGTGTCTTTTGTTGACGTAGAACAGCTATATGTTCCGTCTTGAGCGATTTTTCCTTGAGTTTTAGTGATTGTGACGTAATATTGAGAATTCGATGTCTGGGTCCGTCCTCCTTAAGAATTAATTATGGTACATACTTATGTAGACAGAATTCTTATATATATGTTGATTATGCTGATACCTTTTCATTATATGCTGATATTTTATCATTTTATTTAACATTATATGCTGATACTTCAACATTGCATGATGATACTTCAATATTATATTCTGATACTTTATCATTTCATGCTGATATTTCTTCATTACATGCTGATACCACTTCATTATATGATGGTACTTCAGTATGCGGTGGTTCTAAAAATAGGTAAGCATCTGAATCGAAATACGCTAAATATCAAAACACTTCGCTGAAACTTCGCTGACACCTTCGGATCAAACTCACGCTTTTCCGTAACCGATAAACAGTTGTAATTTTTATAGATAGACAACTACCTCCCCCCTGCTATTTTGCCCCCCCCCCCCCCCCCCTCGCCCTCAAAAACGATGCTTCGTGCCTGTGCTGTGATCCATTGGATGGGAACTCATGCTTTAATTCCTTAATTATTTTTAACGAACACTTTATTGGCGTACAAGCTCCAATAGATGTTGGTAATACAGTATCAGCTCTATTTTTAGGCGCATGCCTGCATGGTTAAATACATCATCATACGACAAAAAATGCGATATAGGTCAAAATAATATGAAATCAATTGGGTTCGAAAATATAAGGCAACAAACATAAATGAGTAGCTTGTCTTGAGTCAAATACTGTCTTCATCCTGATATTTCCGAGTTTACCATGATTTTGTTGCTTATAACTATTTTTAGAACCGCTGCATACTGAAGTACCATTATGAAATGTGATAATAGCATGGAATGTTAAAGTAACAGCACATAATAAAGATTCTGAAGTTTCAGCATATAATGTTGAAGTTTCAGCATATAAAGTTGAAGTATCACGTATAATGTTTAAGTATCAGCATATAATGTTAAAGTATCAGCATATAAAGACAAAGAATCAGCATAGAAAGGCAAAGTAACAGCATATAAGTTGAGGCGAAGCCGAGGGAAATAGGCTTGCTTGAGGGGAACTGGAATCTTGTTGACTCCCTCAATGGTATACTTGAACTGTTTTATTTTACCGATACAAACAATCAATCAGAAAAAGTTCAAATCAATATAATTCTTTGTGTATCCAACAAAATATAACGTCAAAATAAGTAAAATTTAATTGCACTTGTGTCGTATTATGACGTAGGCAAGTTATGTTCTACGTTAATGATGAATATGTATAGCATATCAAAAAGGACGTTGCAACTAGAAATAAATCATTTTATTATGAATATTCATGATTTTATTCGGAATGTTTCGGAACTTTTACTTTGGTTAACAGAAATTAGTAAGTGTTCCGTATAGGTGTGTATCAGTTCATCGAACTGACGCACCTTTTTGCAGGGTATCAGTCGGTTTTGTAGGGAATCAGTCTGTTTACAGCGATTTTGTGGGAATCAGCGAAATATATCGAATTACTCTTATATAGTGAAAAAAAGGTAGAGGTATAATAACATATAATAAAGATCATCCAATTAAGGCAGTTGAAGGGTTTTGTTTGTAAACCTGTGGCAGATTAGTTACATGAAGACATACAAAAATATTATAAACCATATCTTTTTTACATATAGATTTTTAGGCATATTTTTTTTCTCCATTTTATACTATTGTACATATATGTAATTACTATTTTGTGCCTTTTGCAATATGGCAATTTAACCGAAAAAGTTTTGAATGTGCTATACACTTGGGAAGAAATACAATTTTAGGTTTAATTTATCATGCCATTTAAAAAATCGTGATCATTTACAAAGTTGAAACAAAGGGTTTTGCCCAAGTGATTTCCAAAGTTATCAATTTTTTTTAGTCATTTTTATTTCATTTTTTAAAATAACCATAAAAATTCAAAATCAGCTTAAAATTTAACTGTATCTAAACAGAAAACTACCAACATTTTTTTTTTTTTGGGGGGGGGGGTGCAGTAGAGAGGTTGTACATGAATTCGAAAATTCTTTAAAATGTTCTGTATCTTAATTGCTATTATCGTATATAATTGTTTTGCAGGTACAAGCACAGGTACTAGCAAGGATGAGCGTAAACCGCGCCTTATACTTCAATAAACAATTTTTCTCCAGTCGGATGTCCCTCAGGATATGTTTATTGCTTGCTTTGCTTGCATGGTTTCTTCAGATAGTGTCATTAGGAGGGGAGAATTGGGCGATAGTCAGCAATAGTACCGTTGGACTTTGGAGACACTGTAACTACTCTAACAAAGAGTTTACATGTTGTCAGCCTTTGGACAAATTTTTGGCAAAAAGTCACGGAATATCAAACATTCCGGGTTAGTAGATTCTCTGTTATACTTTCATAAACTTGTTAAATTAAAAGTGTTTTATCAAACATCGTGTTTTGATATCAATTGACGAATGATTTGACCATAAGCTTGCGAAGCCTATGCTTGTTCTTGTTGTAAAAGCATGGAGCTTAACTTTCAACTTGATTATTGTTTCCTGTATTATAATGCATTTGTATTGACTTATGTATGTTCTTTTCATGTGGCAGCAAATTCTTGGTGGGGATTTCTTTCTTGTATATTCTAATGAGGTGATATTAAATTGGTAATGTTTGCCTCTTTAATAGGTGTGATGTTTATAATTTATGACTTTATATAAAGGTTATGCTGATGCTGATTTCGATCGTCAATGTCATATGAGAAGCAAATATTGCATACTTTGCATACACTGTATGTGGATCCTTAAGACAGATATTTTAACCGTGTGATATCCATATGCAATTTATCGTATTTGTCGCTGTTACAACATTCCTAAGGGTGTTTTCTTTGGAACCTGTCAGCATCAAGCTGATGTGCAGATATTCATCGAAATCAAAAATTGCAAGTTGCCTCATCATTTAGTCTATTAAAAAAGTAACTGCTTAAAGTGAGAAATGGTTTTATTTAAATTATAATAATGAATTTCAAGGTGCCAAGCCTATCTGAGGTCAGCAGAATCTAACTGGAGGGGAATAGAACCAACAAAAAATAGCGTTGAATAAATCTCCTTCATTTTTATTTTTTTTTAGTTTAGCAAAATATTCCATACCGCATCAAGATTCGTTTGTTGGGAAAATATTAACATATGACAATCTAAGTGATTTACTTTCAACATTGATTTTTTATGTGTTGATATTTTTACAAGTTCGAGAAAACAACTCAACTCCTATTTTAAATGAAATTACATTTAAGTATTCAGTTTATATGTAAATTTCAACAGGAACTTTTTTTTCTTCGTTACAAATTATACTCAGTTTCCTACTAAAATTGCAGGTTAACAGTTAATTGTTTCTATGATTTTCAGTGGCTTTTTTTATAAACAACAGGGTTTTTTTTTCATTTTTTTCAGCGTGGGTGATCGGTGTTCGAGTTTTAGAAGTGCTAGGTTGTGTCATATCTTTTGTCCTTGTGGTTTCTTGTATCCCACTTATTGTCGTCAAAGATATCAAGCTAAAGAAGAGAATGAGAATATTTAGTATCATCATCTCTATAACAACAGGTAAAAATAATAATTCTCATATCCTACTTTCGCAACATATAATACTAGCATACAAATATATCATTACAGCTCTACTTTTTTTTTCTTGATTATTGCATTCAAGGTAGTTCACATTAAAGATTAAAATGATGGTAACTAATTTTAGGGTACATTATTTTGATCGGTGGATTAGTATACGGTCAACAGAGGAGGGACGAAACATGGCTAGGAGGGGCTATACTATCTTCTTCTTTTACAACTAGCATGGTGACCGTCATGTTGCAGAATATATGCTCTGGTTTACTATTTTTTTGCCGTAATAGTAAGTATCATATAATCTTAAATATTCGTATCTGATCAATAAAATGAATTCACAATCATA
Organism: Magallana nippona; assembly: GCA_033439105.1. NCBI lineage: Eukaryota > Metazoa > Mollusca > Bivalvia > Ostreida > Ostreidae > Magallana > Magallana nippona. Next base: position 2,212,872 of record CM065919.1, on the reverse strand, counting down.
GGCGTTATTTTCATTCTACAAGATGAAGCAACTGTTATTTACAAAATAATCTATCTTCATCGGTTGCTTTACATTTTGAAAATGATGAAACAAAAGTTATGAAAAATGAATCAAAGTACATGTTTGTGTTATTCTATGGAATTGAATGATTTCTTCTTGAAGTCGTCGTGTTAATAACTGCCGTCTGGTGAGCAGACAAATTGAATAACGCGCGTTAATGCGTTTTGATAATTTGTCTGGTCAACTGACGACAGTTATTGACACGACTACGTCAAGAAGAAATCATTCAATGCTTATATTTGCATTCCCTTATTGCAGTAATCAATTAATAATTTCAATCATAATATATATGAAGTATAAATGTACATTTTCATGTGTGTGTGTGTGTGTGTGTGTGTGTGTGTGTGTGTGTGTGTGTGTGTGTGTGTGTGTGTGTGTGTGTGTGTGTGTGTGTGTGTGTGTGTGTGTGTGTGTGTGTGTGTGTGTGTGTGTGTGTGTGTGAGAGGGTGTGTGTGTGTGTGTGAGGGTGTATGTGTATGTAAGCAGGAGGCTTAACCTACTCGTTAACAATACTAATAAATTTACATGACTTGCTTAATAAGCTCGCATTGTTTGATGGAAAAAATTCATTGAATTGGAAAATATTGGGTCTCAAAAAATAAAATTTTGATATACTCCGGTGTCTTATAATATCGCAGTACTTATTTTCTCCCTAAAAACAGATACACCAAGTTATTTTTTTTACATGTCATTAAATGCTGTTATTAATGCTTGTATGATACTTTAGTCTAGCTTTTTTTTGAGAAATATAATAATAATTGAGAAATTCATAATATATGAATATTTGGAAGCCTGGTTCAGTTATAACGGACAGTTTGAATATATTTTATTTTAAAATATGATTTTTCATGAAAACAAAGTTTCTGAAATTGGTTAAGGAATGGAAAATGCATTTTATTATGCTTTTTATTTATTTTTTTCACCAAATACACCGTGTACTTTTGAAGTCGCTTCCTCTCTGGAAAACCTTTTACTTGTGAGAAAATTTTCATTTGCCGATATGTTGGTGAACTCTTGGTGGTGCTAAATTCGCGGAAGAAAACGGCAATGCTATTTTTGGCAATATACCGCGATATAATGGAACCCACGATATAATGAGAAGGGAGTATACATTTCTCTTTCGTCAACACGGTGCAACAAAAATATGGTGAAATTCATCTCCTATGACTCTTTTACATAAATTACATAATCTGTTACTTCTTTCAGTGACAATCCATCTGAATGTAAATATTTTGAATTAAAGTCCTATTTTTATCGAGTATTGCTTGGTATAAACAGTATTGTTGTATTTTCAACAGTAGAAGACAGTAATTTCACATTCCCAGATAAAAAAAAAAATGTGAGATATATAGCTCTTCGGGCTTTTAAGAAGTGGCATGTTGTACCTTTTGAATTTACAGAGGGCTTGGTGGTTGTGGCCATGTTTAGGATATATTTACCTTAACAAGACGAATAGCTCTGTATAACGATATAGGAAAATAGCTAAAATATTTAGATTTGTCTTTACTTTATGATGGATACTATTTTCAAAGGTTTAAAGCAGATCTGCGATAATTTGTTAACAAGGCATCCCCTCCTTCAATATGTATTTGGTGTAATTTCAAACAAACAGATATGAAACAATTAAGTCATATATAAACACCAAGCTAAGTGTCCACTCCATATCCCCTCATCTCTCGGGATAAAAAAAGTATTTCAAAATTATAGATAAGCGATGTTATACGTCATTTATTTTTGGATATACGATTTTTCAGAAAGATCACGGGTAGGTTCGATGAGGAGTTTTAGCGTTCTTGATCCTGAATGGCAGAATATACTTAAAAATCCTACAACGCCTTCGTATTGGAATCAGTTTGAGGCCGAATTTCCATTGACTACATATGCCATGCTCAATCCTAATGTCAAATGCAAAACAACTAAGGCGAATGAACGCGAATTTAGTGCTGTTAAATCGTTGGTAGAATCAACGTGGGAATCCTCAAAAGTTGGGAAAGGCGCAGATGCACGCAACATACGTACAACATCCATTTATATTACTGATGTTACGAGAGTCGAAAACATAGATTTGTGGCATAACTACGTTCATGCAAGAACAAAAATTATTCAAAAGATTTTAAGAGACGGTTCGTTTGAAGACTTGGACGAAATAAGTAATGTTGGCCCGGTGATGACCTCAGGATATTTAAACAGCGCTTTAACTCGTGATTTATACCCAGATTTAAATGAATGTTATCTTTTTCATGGCACAAAATCTGATTTTGTTAACAATATCATAACAAAAGGAATAGACCCACGTCATTCCGGAAATAACACAATGATGGGAAGGGGAATATATTGTGCAGAGAGTTCGACGAAATCCGATCAGTATACAGGTATTACAAGATCTCTCTCTCTCTCTCTCTCTCTCTCTCTCTCTCTCTCTCTCTCTCTCTCTCTCTCTCTCTCTCTCTTACCCACATACACATTACGCATATTATATTTTCTCTTTTGTTATTTTATTTTTCAAAAGATGACAAAGATCAACGATTAAGAGTTGGACTGAAGATGATACTGGTGCGCATGCTCTTGGGTAATATTTTTGTGGCAAACAATCCTCAACTTTTAAAGCTTCCGCCGTGCATGACATGTTTACATGATAATTGCACGATTGAAAACCACGAACATTTTGATTCTGTTGTAGTAGATATACCGAATAAACTGTTTAGAGAATTCATTGTTTACGATGCTCCTCAATGTTATCCAGAGTATATCATCACGTACAATCGGTGTTAGATCTAAATGAATCTCAGCAGATATCAAGATTTGATTTTTTTTTGTATTGGTTTATTAATACGATTGTTTATGTGTTTGTACTTGGTTGCTTATTGAACATCATGACATTGTGTATGTTTGATACTATACTGATTTTACATTATTGTCTAATATGTAAAACTATTTTATCTAAGAAATAGGATATCTTTATTTTACTTTAGTAGGGGAAAAGAATACGTTCGGTCAGGTTATATCTATCATTATTGTAGTTTTTATCACATACCGACCCGATCCCGTATAACAGTTAAGCATTGATTCCTAATTACTTAACATATTAACATAATTGTGAATTGTGTGTACAATCAAAATTATTCTTATACGTTATTTTCATCATGCAAGTGAAGCAGAAAACATTATTTAACACACACATATAAGACAGATCGATCATTTAGTATACCTGCCCAGTCAGCCTATATATGACGAATATAATTAAGGTTAATCTCAAGGTCGGATGGGGGAGTTTACCTAACAATGACCAATATATATTTCTTTGTGTTTGTCACAATTCATAATAAGATATTTTTTCAATAATTTATTTTTTGGCAATTACTTTGGTGTTTTTTTATTTGTATTTCCCAAGAGAGAGCAACAGAATCAAATAGCATGCAGGTGAGATTTTCCATTTTGGTATCAGATAAACTGTATCAACTTACACCGAATTCATCAACAATGATCGGGCATTGGTCAAATGAAACAACAATTCAACAAAATTCATCTCCCTTTAGTACATGTAATTTCACTGCTTGAACACATGTTATGCCGAATGTTTTAATATTGCTTTAGAATATGTGTCATGCACTTGTCGATTTATTGAACCATAGAAATGAAATGTACAATTGCATTACAAAGGCAGTAACTTTATATGAATATTAAAACTTTAATGTCAAGAATCACTTCATTTAACAGTTAAATGTTGGGGTTTTGAGTAATCAGTTTCCATATAGACTGAGGACTTAACATTCTTTCTTTTTTTTTTTTTTTTTTTTAGATTTTTTAGTAACCCATATGTTGAATTTCGTATTTGATATATCTTTAATTTATCTATTCATTGTTTGATATTGAGAACATTAAACGTCGAATGTATTCGGTAATATTATATTTTTTATGTGTTCCTCAATTGCTTGTTTCAAAGACAGTGACGTTAAGTGCATGTAATTTTTCAACTCATCGTGAATTGCAACAATTTGATATATATATATATATATATATATATATATATATATATATATATATATATATATATGTATATCAAAAATGTGCTTTAAACGTTGTTTGTTTCGTATTCTTTTCAGTGCTGTGAAAGGAAGAAAATATTCAAGAGTATTAGATAAAGAGAATAAAAATTGTTATTGCAAACACAAGTTGGTCCTTTGCCATTACAAGTAATTGCAAATGACATTATTGTGATGATTCGAAACATTTAAAAAAGTAGAGAGCGAAACTAATTTTGAAGCAAATAGTATGTCGATCTTGCATGTATATCGCATGAACTATATGTACAGAAAATCTGGCTATGGCACAGTGTTAATCCTACAACTGTTCTCATCCCCTACAGCAAGAGGCCGCGGAATTCGTTAAATACACGTGAGAATTTGTATATAAAACGAGATTTTTTTCAAACACCATTGCTATCGAGCATTGTCATATAGAGATGTAAACTAAAATTTCCTTGAGATACACTATGGACGGCGAAAACGGTTAAAAAGACGTTCATGCAAAACGAACAACTTATTTTTAAAAACATGCTAAAATACAAAACAGACCAGCTTAAAACAAAATCAACAGCCTCTTTTCGTAAATGAACAGACACCGAGGCAAAACAAACGATCATCGATGCAAAACCAACAGTCACGCACTGAATAAACGCTAGATTGCGTGCAAAGAGGTATCAGAAGAAATCGTACCTTGACTTGTTAAGGTTTTTAGGATGAGTCCTACCCCCCCCCCCTTCCATTTTATAAAAACGATGCTACGTGCCCCTACTGTGTAATTATTAAATGTATGTGATTGTGTAAACAATGATACTAGCAAAAATGGACAAATGTGTATTGAATAAGTTATTTTATCATATGTTATCATATTATGATATTTTATTATTAGAACAGCTTATATAACTATTTGAATTCCTGTTACGATTTCTTCAAGGTATGTTTTCTCTCAGAGAAAACGCACCCTAATTTATGGATACTTTTTCTCCGGCTTAAATTTTCTACATGGTACGATTTCACTTGATACCTCTTTGCATGCCATCTAGTGTTTATTCTGTGCATGACTGTTGGTTTTTATTGAAAGCCAAAGGGTTCAATATTCTATCCATGTAATTATGAATTTGTGTTTTCTACATGCGTTATTTGTTAATTGCAAATGGAGAAATGTTAATTGTTACTCTGTTATTGAGTCTTCGAACATTGTTTATAACCATTTGTAAATTGTCATCGTAAGACTTATCTGGTTATGTTAAAATGTTGACTTTGTACTTGCTTCATTCGTGACTTGTATTTCTAGACTTGTAAGGTAATGTATCATTATGACGACAGGGGGCGCACGCTACGTCGACTCTTCTGGGAAACGGACTAAAGAACCAAGGTATCATTGTAACCGTGGGTTTGTTTGTTCCAATAAACAAAACACAGTCGTTGTTGGTTCAGTTTGTGATATTATATATTCATTTATTTATTCATCACCCGTATTGTGGTTTCAAGTGTCGATTACTATCTATTAGATAATCAGCAATCTATATAGCATTGGCTCTGACTTTCCAAGGTTATCATAGTCTCCAATAAAATAAATTCAAATATATCAAACCAAGACCTTCACTCTCTGAATGCTAGAGTTGAATTTAATTAAATAAAAATACAGACTGAACTCTCTAGGAATTTGACCCTAGAATTACCAATAGAAATCAAGAATACTTGTTATGACCAATAGAATGTCACTGACTTCTAAACTAGTTCTTATCTAAAACTGGTCCCAATGAATATTAAAATAAGCTAAGAAAGATAACTCTAATAATTAGAAACTTCATACTTAGTGAAATTAGTAGTATGTCAATGTACTACATGTATAGTGTATAATTTAACTTTTAAATTATTTTATTTATTTCCAACTATTTACCCAATATTAAGATATTTTATTTCTTAATTTTATTTACAGTTTATAATTAGTAAAATAACACATTATCACATCATATCAACATCTACCTACGATAAATCATGCCCGGTAAAGTACAAACCAATGCCTAGATAAAGATCCCCCCATTTCAATTGTTTTATTCAGTGAAAACGCATATCAAGAGAAAAAAAAAGGAATAGTGTATGTCCAGGGCAATTTAGTCAACATCATAATATTATTAATCATTTTTCAACCCAAAAAAACCCAAACATTTTTATCTCGTTAACAATTTTTATCCTCAGATATTTTAAATGACTGTTTAATCATTCTGTATATAATGACAATGTATATCTTATGATTTAGAAAACATTATATGCACGACCTAAGGATAGGGAGTTGTGACGTCACGAGAATAAACAGGATGGCTCGCACATTTGCGGTTCTTGTTATTTGAACGAACCCAGAACATAACACAAATAATAAAAGTTAAGGTTATAGTCAGGTGAGTATCGGATTTGGGTTTAGACTCCAAATGTAGCTTAAAATGCATACAGGACTCCCTGACAGGTCCATCTGACGACTAGGGTACTCAGGTGCCCGCCAAGGCCTGTGGGCCTCTTGTTTTATCCATTTTTATTTGAATGACATTTATTAGATATATTTGAACAATGTGTTACTTTATAAGTATTATATATATATATATATATATATATATATATATATATATATATATATATATAAATCTGATTTAGGCATTGAGGAGACCATACCCTAGAATGTAGTTTAGGGAGACAATATACACAATTTTTATATTTGCTTATTTTTTGTTGCAAATAGTCATTTAGAGGTCTTAAAGATTCCAATAACTTCACATGTTTTTTAATTTTTCATTATATCTTGTCCTTAAAAATATACAGGAAAAGTGGTCTCCTTAATATTTTGTTACTCTTTCATAAGGCTTAAGGAGACTGCATATATTTTCATATATATTTTTATGGCTTAAGTAGACCATTCTTTTTTACCATAATTTTCATGATTTGCAAGTGCTCCATCATTTTTTATCGCCACGCAACATAGAATTAAGATATAATGCAAGGTCACTGTGTATGTAAGCTATGTTAATATCTCACATATTTGATGGTGTGGACTTTTAATATTTATAGATGGTCATTTAGAGGTCTGTGGAATGGCAATAATCTCACATCTGTTTTAATTTTTCAATACTACTATCCCTTAAAAATATACTATATTGTCCCTCTAATATTTTGCTACTGTCTTATGTGGCTATGGGAAACCGATCATACATTTTTATACATATTACTTAATTAGTCTTTTTTTTACCACAACTTTCGTGATTTGCAAGTACTTTTCACTGTGTGGAGATACCCTAACCTGTGATGCTCGTGCCTGCACCTTTAAAAAAACCTTCATTCTTATATAAGGGTGCAAGGTTTTACTACTCTAAATATTTAGAAATTAGAAGAACATCACCCACTGAAGATTATCTTCTCAATTCCATCCATTCTACATGTATCCTAATGTATTTTAGAATTTCACATAAATAAATCAAAATAATCTTTCAAGGTCATGAACAAACTTTACTAATCATTGAAAATAATTTCAAACAGATTTCATTCATAATTTATGGACCAGGATGTAAACATTAGTTCAATTTTGAAAGTTTAAACAATTAATCTTTTCAAATTTATTAATAGAGCAATCATTTGCATTCAAAATTCAGTATACATAACATGTCCATTATTTTGGTGAACTTACAGTTCAATTACAACAGTTTCATTTTTTTTCTGTGCAACAAAATCATGTGTGTAAGGATCTGAAAATTTAAGAAATCAAAATATTCATAATCTATTCTCAACCTTCATTTTTCAAATTTCATACATTTCAAGAAAATAAAGTTCTTAAAATTGATTCACTTATTCTTCATAATTCATATATTACAATCAAAAAAAGTGATAAAAAATCATGTACTGAATGAACCATTCATTAACAAATGTTAATGAATAACATTGATAACAAGTACACATGAAAGAAATTGACAAAGTTTAAAAGTTAATCTGGGAGCAAAAATGCATGGCATAGAAAAAATATTTAAGGAGGAACATGATTATGCAGCTAAAAAATTATTAATTTTTTTTCAAACATAAAGACATTAGGATGCAGTCTGCAATAAATATCACGTTTAGGGCCACTTTCTTGCCTTATAAGAAAAATATATTATCATAAATGCCCTAAGTCTTGTTGTTACATTACATGTAAAATGATGCGATTCATTTTCGCTTTTTCATCGATTTCATTTCATTTAATTTTTTAAATGTCCTAAGTCTTGTTGTTTTTCTCTCGTTGAAGATTTTTGATCTAATCTTCAATAATTTGGTCCTCTCATCAAGCCCTTCCAATGAATACATTTCATGCTTTTCCAAAAACTCCTGGATTTCTCTTTTACCTTGAAAAGATTTTTAAAATAATATGAACAATCAGAATTATTATATTGTCACATATTCATGTAAAAAGGATAATACCTATGTATAGATACAAGTCATACCATACTCTGTCCTGAGTTTTTGCTTCCACTACTTCTTGCTTGATATTTTGATTATCATAAATACATTCATGCTCAAATTACATTCATTCACTAATATGAAAAATGTCCAGATTATCTATTTTGAAATGCCCCCTCTACCCCTTTAGGCTTCAATACACAACCCAAAATAGAAAGCCAATGGGGATTTTGCATTGCATCGGCCATGAAATAACCTGGATTGAATGAGGTATTCCAAGTGGGTCCAAGTGGTGAAAAGATGTAAACTATTCACATTATAAATCTCCATGAGAAATTTGTTCCGTTCCTGTGGACTTTTATGAGTCAAAAATGATAATGTGTCAATAAAGATATCTTGGATATTTTCCCTTTTATCAATTTCAACTATTTCTTTCACAGATATGCATATTTTTATTAAAAATAATCAAAAAGTGATGGAATCAATAACTTGGGACAGACTATAAATATTCACTTGCACATATTTTTCACCATGCTATGTTTGCACACAATTTAACAAGGTGTGTTCTTAACACATAAATGTTTTGTACTAAAATAGAAAGCAACTGACATTGACATTTTCAAGAAGTTTAAAATATTTTAATAGCAATACACAATTGGTGACAAGCAGTAAAAAATGGCAATTGTCACTTAAAAATAAAGGTGACCTTAAAACATACTTACTAGGTAGGTTACCAGTATTGTCTTTTCTGTAAAAGATGTACCTCTGGAAACAGACTTTGATCGATTTGGTATCTTCTTTAGACCATTTAACTGGGAAAAATTGTTATTAAGAGGTCAATTTTAAAGTTTACCATTTCAAGGTTCTGCAAAGTATTGCATTTGACTATTTAGACAGAAACTGAATACACTAAATATCATGTACATGTACATGGTAATGTTATGCACCTATCTACAGGTACATTTAATCAGTGATTTAGAGTTAGATATATATACATTTAATGAAATCAAAGCTAACTTGTTAAAAAAAAAATTGGCCAAATAGAGTATGTATAGGCTTATGTTACTTTTATGTAATTACAAGTACATGTAATTTGTACACCATCTTAAATGGTTCAATGTAAACTTAGAAAAAGTTCTCAAAATTAATTGATTATGAAAGATTACATGAAGAATAGTTAACTAATAAAACACAGCTGCTCTTCAGTTATTACACATGTAAGGCATACAGCTTGGTTTAGTTATATGTCATGCATCAAAATACTAGATTTATATTAAATACAAAATGACATCAAGAATGCAAAAAAAACAAAAAAAACTAAGACAGTTGTTACATTTGACCTTGTTTAAAAAGCCTAGTTTAATAATAAAATTGCTAATTTGTCAAATTGTGGATAGACAGACCCTTCAACAAAGATATGTCACCTGAGCTGCTTTTAGTCTTCTTGGCTGCAACTGGGCTTGCAAGAACTTTAGCTCCATCATCGTCTTCAATCTCAAAGGAATACTCTGTAATAACAATATCAAAACTTTGTAAAAACTAAGGACAGACATACATAAAACCTAATGAAAAGAGAAAACATTATGGATGGGTTTGAATTATTAAACTATGCAAATCAATGTACCAATGTCATCTTAAATAAAAAAATAAAAAAAGAAAGTTATTGAGAAAAGTTTTTATCATTTTAATAATATCACTTCTATTATTACCCCCCCCCCCCCCCCCCCACACACACACACACAAATAAAAAAAGATTGATCACCTTGTGGCGTAACATCCAATTCATTTGCACTTCCACTCTTGCAGGGCTTGGACATCAAATCTTCATCAGACACATGTGATTTAGGTGCTGTACTTGGACCTTTAGGATTGTGTACATGTAACTCCGACACTGACCCTTTTAATTAAAATTTCAAAAATGTATACAAATACACAAATTATTTAATGAAGAACAAGAAATGAAAATACATACAGTATGTGTGGTATTCATTTGTGCATACAATTACATGCTTTATATTAATTATTACTTCTGACTTCATGTAGCCTTTTTAGCTGAATCCTTAAATAACTACAATCACTGAGTTAACTAATATTAATACTAATTTCGATATATTATACTGGTATAGAATATATCAAGTAAGTTAAACTTTACCTTCATCAACAGAACTCAGCATTTTTCCCATGATGCAAGCTGTTCTAATTCCAAGAGGGCATTGATAGTTCTCTCTGTTGATTTGTTCCTCGTGCCCCATGTGCTGAAGAAATATCTTCCTGTTCTCAGGAGACATATCCAGGCTTGCGTATATAGATGATAGCCTGTGTCGCATCTTCGTTGCTGTGATCATGTGGATACCTGCCTCAGCACAAACTTCAGCTACCGCATGCCAACCAGAGCAGTGTGATAAGCCAGTTTTTGTGGCAAACAAAAAGAGGTTATCTTCACGAATACCAAACTTGGATCTGTCCTGCTTGAGCACCTGGATTGCTGACATCAAATCATTTGGGATCAACACAGGAACATATTTTTTACCTTTTCCTTTTAAGTAGGCAAGTTTGAAACGTCCCAAAAGGTATTGCTCGGCACGATCTTTTATTTTTTCCAGCTCCTCATCCGGCAACCATGTACCTTTTTCTGCTTCCTCCCACTCAGAAAATAGCATTCGCGATGCTTCTTCTCCTCTCCTAGCATTGAATAGGGTTAGGCGGGCAACAACAAGGCTTCTTAGCCAAGCAAAGTTTTTTACAGTATAATTCTGCAAGGAGAAAGATATTTCTGTGGAAATGTATTCTTTCAATTGTAAAACTTTCTGTTCATTTGGTAAACTTGCAGGTTTTCTGTTTGTCTCCAATGAATTCTTTATGCATTTCTGTCTTGCGCTTGGAAAAAGTTCATGTTGTAAGCTTTTATAAGCTGATCTAAAGTTCTTTAATTCCTTCTTCTTACTGTCCTGCATGGTTTGGGCAAAATAACCCTCCAGTGTTTTCACAGATCGAAGTAGTATAGCATCGAGGAAGAGCTTTTGGCCATGCTTTTCTTGTTTTTCAGATGTAGTTGTGAGTTGTTGCAAAGCCTCCACTAAATTAGGTAGGTGTTCTCTATGAAACATATCTTCCACCATCATCTCCTCACTGCCACTCAAGCTTCGAAAGCAAAAGAAAAGTTTTGAGAGTTCTCTCATTTCTGCCATTATAGTTTTCCGGACTTCATCTTGTTTTCCCTCCTCATGGCGACGCAAGTTAAAATGTTTGTATCCTATGAGTTTGATTGTTTTGTTTGTCCGACAGAAATCACCAACTTCTCCCTCCCTAAATCGGTTAAGTATATCCAAAAAACCTTCGTCATTGTCCATTTTTTCATTCGTTACATTCTGAAGCAGCCTAGGTTTTAATGCTTGGGGTGCAGAATCATTGTGGATTACACATTTATGCTTGGAAAAGTATTTGTTTGAGTAGAAGCCCTTACAGTCACTGCAAACTCTAAGCTGGTCCTCTAGTATTGGTTTTCTTTCCCTCATCTCTGGGTCTAATCCATCTCCAATAAGCTGAAGATTATACTCATATATCCCTTCACGTCTTTTTTCATCGAAAAATTTGTTTTGAATATGAGCTGGTTTGGAAATGATGGACTTTACTTCTGGGTCACTTTTGTGCTTCCTAAGTATGTGTCGCTTCAATTTTCCTCCAGTTATTTGTGATTTGCAGTAAGTGCAAAATCTATTTGGTTTCTGCAAAAAAATCATTAATTTATGGTTTACAGTTCCTTAATTGTTACCTAATCAGTAAAACACCTTTACAACAAAGTGACAGGGATGGGCTACTTTGCTTCATTATAAATGTACTTCATTATATCCATTAGCTTCACAATCTGTTTAAAACACATGGGGAATGAAAATCATTTCACTATAAGCATCAATTCATTACAAGTGTTTTGCTATTACTTAATATAAGCATGTTTACTGTAATGATGAGTGTGCATAGCAATGATAGATATCTACATCCATTAATTGTAAACCTTATTTACTTTACTGTGATACCACTTTTAATAGGTATATATCAATGACTTTAAAACATATTTCATTAAAACAGTCTAGCTTGATTTATATCAGGCAGCATCAAAACAAATAAAAGTTAATATACTATTCCATTACAATGTATATCATAAAGTTCATGATTCCTGAGAACTGAAAATTATAAAGCTCTACACAATAACACACATTGTTCAAACTTACGAGCATGTACAAATGTATTAATATTGACCTTCTTATTTGGGTTTTCCTTGCATCTGCTCTTGGTCTGGCTGTTGCAATCTTTCTCTTCATTATTCAATCTGACAAAATAAAAACATTGTGTCAATAGGAGCAATCCCTTACCTCTACGTCATGTCACAAAATTTACAAAAAAATATATAAAAAACCTATAAAGTGGTAATTAAAAGAGCATGGTAAAAATGTTGGTCCAATTCTATTTTTCTGTTTTTATTATTTACAATGCTTCAGGAATACATTTCTTATAATCAAATGAAACTTGAGAGTCATTCGTAGAGTTATAAGCAAGATACAGGGCTCGCTATTCTTTGTCATGTAAAAAGGCTCGTGCCCCGTTTTTGTTTACATAGGTACAGTATACAGTTAAAAATCTTTTTCAAGCATATAAATCTATCTTCTGATTCATTTTAAGGATAATTAAACAGTTTCCAGCGTTTAACACATTCATTTAAGATCTTAAACTGGATTTTTTACTTCAACATTCAGAATGTAAACAAAAGCTGTGTTTACAAAGCAAAGAACTGCAAGCTCTGTAGCTCGCTTATAACTCAACGAATGACACTCAAATTTTGGTTGCCTGTAAAAAATGCCTTACTAAAGCATTGTAAACATTCAAATCGGAAAAATAATTTTTGACCAAAATCGTGACCATGCCTCTTTAACGCTGGTGGTAAGGTACATGTTTTCTAAAGTCAAACAATGCATGAGGTTTTTAAATACTGTGTGTGGATGTGTGATTTACCAAACTAAAGCTTTGATTCCTTTACATTCCCATATGCAAATGTGGGGGTATTTTACGCAGTTTTAAGCTTAAGCATAAATTTTCCCTCACAATAAGAAATAATTACTTTTACAGTATTGAAAGTGGTGCTCAGCAAATGTAATTTAACACTTTACATTTTCATTGAAGATCAAAATTAAAAAAAATGTATCAAAAGCATACTATCTGAACATTTCTTGAAAGTAAAATTGAATTGTGCACTAGAGCCTCTGTCTGCCTTAAGATAAGTCACAAGGAAATAACTCCATCTATACATTGTCAATCAACAGCCAGAGGCCTAGCAGTGACTAACCTATTATCAAACAAGAAAAACATTCACAAAATAAATTTAAACAAACCTATCAAATTGACTGCTTTCATCACAGGAACTGAGAGAGGGAAAACAATGGTATGGAACTGCAAAAGATCAAAGAATCATTATTGCATAAATAAAGTTTAAAACAAGAAACCATTTAAAGAAACAGTTGCCTCTTTTGTGGCTTTATCAATCTCAAAATAATTAATTTCTTTCAGAAGTCAAAATTAATCATTCTTATTTACAAGTAACATCTTATCACATCATATGTGTTACTATTAGATAACATTCCTTGATAGGTGAGGAATATTGCATAGACAATCTACAAAAAGTTGCTTTTTCAAGTGTTAATAGATTTTTTTCAAAAATAAATATATTTATTACCTTCCTCGGATAGGGTGCTAAGGTTTGAATTTTCAACAAAATCCATTATGGCACTTGGACATGCCTGTGAGCCTTCAATAAAAAAAAATATGAAATGATAATGCACGTATTAGAAACAAAAATAACCATAAAATGATGTTCTTTCATCTAAATGTACCTGGGGTAGATTTTTTGGCTTTGAAAATATAGAGTTTTTAATCAATAAAACCAAAGAGCCTCTATATTCTACAATATATACAATATGCTGGTAATAACAAGAATGTGATGATATTTGAAAGCTTATTCACACATTAAATTTATAGGTACATGTACTTCAAAGCATTAGACCAGCTAGCCTTTTAAGGAGACCATGCAGCTGTAATCAAAATGTAATCTACTGTAAAATGGGTTATTTATGCTGGTGTATAAGTAAGCATTTGCAAAGGTCAAACAATACAAGTGGGTATAAAATATGTTGTTATCAATTACTGTTTCTATATTAAGTGTTCACTTACTCTGATACTCAATGATTGGTTTGACCATTCTAACAGTATTTATACATGTACTAGTTTTTATAGTTCGTGTGGGGGTGTTTTACACAACTGATAGCTTATAATGTTACTAGTGCAAGTTTTTTCCCATATATATATTTATATATATATGTATATAGATATATATATAACCATTTTTACAGTACAACACACATGTACTTTATAAGTACATGTGCATCTAGAGAATCCAAATAGAATTACCTTTGTTAGAATGAAGACTATTACATGTAGATTCCTCTGCAGCTAAGTTTTCCTTCTCTTGAACAATGGAATTGGTCTGGACTCCAAACAATTCTGGCACATGCTCTGCAAAATAAGTATGCAGTAGAGAAATATAAGTGCTACCTCTCAAAGTAAACATTCACCTATTAGAAATATGATACAAACTTTAATTTTTTTTTCACTATTCTGTATGCCTAAAATAACAACATACACTACATTTATACACATACATGTACTATTTATAAGAAGAACAAATGCCTAATTACTGCATTTAGGAGACTTACTAAAACCAATGTATTAAGCTATATGTTTATGCACATTTTTTTTTTATATATATAAATCAATTTTGTGTAATTTAAACAAAAAATCATTTATTCTGAAACCTAGCAAAATTGAAGGATAATTAAATAATCATTCATTTTACCTGCATACATTAAATATTAAATAATCATGTATAAATCATAGATTATGGAGACCAATTGCATAAAAAGATGATTATGGAGACCAAATATTATTAATACAGAAATCAGGATTTAATATACAATATTTCAATCATGATGTTATTTACACATTCAAGTAAATATTAATAAAGATGATCTAAATTCATTTACCTGGTTCAAAATGCTCACTGTTTTTTCTGAGGGTCAAGATGTCCTGTTTTTCAATTGTGTTGCAGCTAGCTCTAAATGAATCTGGGATGGACTCTGTAAAAAGTACCAATATATTGTATTGTAAATACAAGCTTCAACTTTTACTTTTTAAATCATTGCAAATTTTATTCCTAATGATTAAATAAAATAAATATAACAAATATATTATATCCATTACATTTCACTCATATCATGGAAATCAAATGCATTATCAAAGCATTAAGGAGACCAGATAAACAAGTAGATTGTTTTACACAACTACATTTCAATGTTGATTTAAATTCATTTACCTGGTTCAAAATGCTCACTGTTTTTCCTGAGGGTCAAGATGTCCTGTTTTTCCAATGAGTTGCTGATAGCTCTAAATGAATCTGGGATAGACTCTGTGAAAAGTACCAATATATTGTATTGTAATTTCAAGTCTCTTAGTTTACTTTTTAAATCATTGCAAAATATATTCCTAATGATTAAATAAAATAAATATAACAAATATATTATATCCATTACATTCCACTCATATCATGGAAATCAAATGCATTATCACAGCATTAGGGAGACCAGATAAACAAGTAGATTGTTATACACAACTACATGTACATTTCAAAGTACAGTCAAACCTGTTTTAAAAGGCCATCTTGGGGAAATTTGAAAAGTGGCCGCATAAGACAGGTGGTCTTTAATTCCAGTTTGCACAAAGAATCATGTAAATCAATGTATAAACACAAATGCATGAAAAGACATGTTTTATTATAATTACAGATTTATTTACGTATGTAATTTCACATGTTTTAATGTACATTATTTATTTTACATCTTTGTATAAATAAAAAGTTTAGGGCTTTCCTTGTAATAATGGTCCTGTGACATTTATTCTACGAGATGTCGCGTCATTGAACTGTTGAACCACCCCAACAAAATTCGTTTATATCCTCGTTCCCGGGCCGTTACATTAGACAGTGCTTCAGGACTTTCAGGGTCTACATTGATTTCATAATTTTTTCGATACGTGTACTTATTTTTAGAATTTGTAAATTTGAGTTTTTCAAACTTGAAACGTTTCCGCTGTCTTTCGATATGACATACCCTTTTTATCTAACTCAAGAACTTTCCTTTTTTTCACTTAAATTTAATACTTTCCTCTTTCGTTCGGAGTACTAGAAGCCATGTTTTCAAATGAATAAAATACAAACAAGGTAAACATATTTCATCGTATTTGATTTAAACACATATAAGGTACACAATGATTATTTAATTACCCAAGCAGCTCTATGTTTTCATAACGATCAAAATGATCGGGATCTGTAATCAACTAACACGGGTGAAATATCACGTGACAAAATAGTGGACAAAATGGCCGCTAAATACAGTGCAATTAGGTGGTCGGTTAGTAAATTGGGCGGCCGCTGGCCACGTTACGCAAGTGGCCACTTATTCCAGGGCAAATATATAAGGAAACACGTCGGGGGGAACAAAAAGTGGCCGCTGATCGGAGGTGGCCGCTGATTTCAAGTGGCCGCTAAGACAGTTTTGACTGTATATCTAGTTAATATAAATGGATTTACTTTAGTCTGAATTAAAATGACAGGGCTCTAAGCCTCTCGTTCTTTCTGGTATTTTTTGCAAAGTGAAAATGGACTGCAGATGCAAAATCATTCTTCAAATAATAACATTACCCAAAACCTCATTTTCATCTGATTCAGAATCAGAACTTGGCGAGTAGTTTGATACACTAAATGGGTCAGAATCCACATCAGAAGGAACTGAAAGAAATTAAAACAATATAGAAATTTTCTTTCATAAATATTCATCAATTATTAGTTTACCACATTTGGTAATTGATGTTTTTTTTATAAATCTGACAATAGACCAATTTTCAGCCATGACACAAAAAAAGACTGTAACAATACGCAGTGAAAAATGAATTCCAATTCAGATTGATGCCTAAATCAACTAACCTACCAAATCTGATAATTCTATGTAAATGTATATTTTTCAAGAAGTACATTCTGTATACAATTTGCAAAATATACATATTTACTACAGAAACAAATTTTGTAATTAATCGAACAAAAAACAATTTTGTTCTGCAAGGAGACTCTCCACATTAGTGACAGATTCACAATGCACACTCATCTGATCGAGCTTTTAAAACTGAAATTTATTTATTTTACAACGATTGATAAACAAGTTCTATAACTTATATTAATAGCTTTTGTTGGCATGGATGTTAGCGTGAGTGGGTCATTAATGTGGGAAGAAGTCGGAGTGACTGGAGAAAACCCACATGTCTAAGCAGGCGACCAACATACCCTATCACATACAACCACTGTCGATCATGGGGATCGAACTTGGGTCGCAGTGGTGATAAGCAAGTGCATTGTTCACTACACAACTGGACACCTCTATCAAGCTTTTATTTTAATGGTTCTTGATAATGAAAACAAAATAAATCTATTCAGGTCAGCACAAGAACCGTATTTAATGTTAAAATTGAAAGAAAATCAAACAACTATAAACATAATAAACTGAAATAAAACTTTAAAAAACCATTACCAAAATCAAAAGGATCATCAGCCTTTTTCTGAAATCAATCGAAACTAGTAAATACATGTACATGAACAGGAGCTAGTGTTGTCACGATGATTGATTTTTAATCAATGATCAGTTGGAAAAGGTTGTCGATTTATCATAATCGATTTTAAATTTTAGAATCAATTATAATGGGTTTATTACATATGATTAATACTATACCCATCATTTTGTTTTTTATTCTGTATTGAATGAAATGAAAACTGTTGTGAACTGGGATTTTTCTTCAATCTCAAAAGATGTGTAACACTCTAATTAATAAAAATACAACACAAGTCTAATAAGCTTTTAAAAGTAAGTGCAAATAGCACTTAATCTGATTAATCGATCATGATTTTCAACCTATTTAACAACATTAACAGAAGCTTTAGGTTTATTTTTTCAATAAAAACATAAATTATCTATTCTGATACTTTTTAAAATATTGAGGAAAATCTATTTTTAGATTAGTTTAAAACAATGTATGAAAAAATGCAAAAAAAAACCCCAAAGATATCCAAAGCCTGACTGTAAATCACTAAACTCTCTCTTTATAATTATTTATTGAGTATAATTAATCCAACCATTCTCCTACCTTGCTACGCCACCACAGGCTTTTCCCATCACAACCATAGTCATATAGTATCTCTTCCCCAACCACAATGTCTCTCTTAGCAAACAAACATAGGTATTCCCTTCCATTAAACACTTTGAGTTTCATGGTGGAGTTTGCATTGTCCTTGCCATCATTTACAAACTGGCAGATATGGTTGTTCACTCCTTCAGCATCAATACTACATAAAAAGAAATCAAACCTTAAATAAGAAGCATATAATTACTGGTATTTTTGCTTGACTTAGAATTGTTTATAGTTATTTCTAGAAACATAACTGCCATACATGAATGTTAAAATATTACATTTAGCTGCAGGCCTGTATCTCCTGGTCTGAAAAAATTTGGATAAACGTTGATTTGATTTTTTTTTTCACATCGGGAGCTACAGACCTCCAGCTTCAAATCGTATTACCAAAGTTCCTTTCCATTATATTTATAGAAAAATATTTTGTTTTCGGTGCTTGTCTTCAATCTCTCCTCCCCATCCGGTCCTTTTAATGTTTCTCCTGCATACTGCAGGAGAAAATCTCCACTTGCATGACTGGTTGTGCTAATAACTCCAAAACCTTCATTAAAATTACAAGCACCTGTGTGAAAGCACTGTATATGCAAAGAAAACTTTTGGATGCATATAAACATCTACATTAGAACCACTGTTTGACCTGCATGGTCATTATCTCTTGTAAGAGATCTCAAATATCTATCATTCTGATAATATACACTGCTAAGACACATGATTTGACAATCAAAAAGTAATACAAAATAATAATGTAATGACTATACATCCTATAGACCTACATGTGTGTATATGTATAGAAAATGTTAACTTACAGATAGAAAATATTTAGATTTTTCAATTAATTATCCATCTGATCTGGATACTATTTTTCTGACAGTAAACTATTGTTCAGTAAAGTAAAAAGTATTAATATATTAAGTACTTTAACATTCTCTTATATCTTTATACTATTAAGCTCTTCTTGAAAAGAAGATTAATATAGTCTAAAAATAGTCACAAGCATCATGTCCTTTAAATATATATACCTTTGTAGTCGGATAGGTATTTTACTTCAAAACCATCTTTATCCAGTCCTGCTTCACAGAAAAATTTTCCTTCAGCATCTGGTGACAGGCGACTTTTCTGTGAAAAAAGGTTGCTTGCATTAGAATTAATAAGAAAACCTCCTTTAATGTAAATAACATATAAATATTAATATTTTTTTTATATCAATTTTAAAAGATATTCTGATAACTTATTGGTGACAAGTGATTAAAGAGTATCAAAGGATAACATTTTTATCAAATTTCAGATATTTTATAAACATGTTATGTCTTCAAAACTAATTAAATATTAATACACAAATCAGAATCAACCATGATCTTATAAATTGATGCACCATACTAAATTACAAATTAAATACCAAATAAGCATACCTTGCTGTCCCCTCTGTCTATCAGTGAAGCCTTTAACTGAAATAACAGTCAAATATAATTGCTATTTAATGTACATGTTTAAATACGACATTGCTTATTCAATTGAACAGATCTTCATTGCCATCAATAAATACAGATGAAGATAAAACATTCCATCATCACAACAAATAATTTATGAATTTCTATCAAATAACTGAAAAAAAATCTAATACCAGTACTAAACAATAACACTCTTAAATCATATATATTATCTATAATTATATTAATCATAAATGATACCTAACTTATCTGATGAATATTATATTGAAAAGGTAATGATTTTATTGATTGATGCTCCGTCTTCTTATTCAAGAAATACAATGATCAAACTACATAGACATTACAGCAAAGTAGGATTTTGCACTGAAGTTTACAATTCTATTTAATAGTTATTATGTTTATAATAAAAACCTCCAGATAAAATTGTTTTACATATTTTCATATAGACTATGTTTGGAACTATAAAATCACAGAGTTTAAAGGATTCAACCTTTAAATCATAATTAAATACAAACAAAACAAATGCACTAAATGCAAATTTTTCATTACCAAATAAGAGCTAGTTTTGCCTCACAATAGCAAATATTTAGGAACAAACTGGAGAAAAATACACTCGGACATTAATGTACCAAATAATAAATACAACTGACCAGTATTCATCAACGCATGCATTAATAGTTGTACATAATTATAACATACCATTCGTTTTCCTCTTGACAAACTCGCCATCAGTCTACAAATTCAAAAAATCATGGTATTATTAGCGACTATTATAAATGTTGAAATGTGTTTGTTTTTCAGAAAAGAGAGAGAGATATAAATGTTGAAATGTTTGTTTATCAAAAGTTGGAGAGAGAGAGAGAGAGAGAGAGAGAGAGAGAGAGAGAGAGAGAGAGTTGCATGAACTTGATAATAGTCTACAATATTATCATTTGTGCATGTTCTGGAGAGAACAAACATTAAATTGGTACAAAACAAAATATTTTACAACCATCGACCATTAACCCTTGCTCTGCTATATTGTTATCAAATCAAAAGAGCACCTGTGATGAATTGTTTTGGAAAAATCTCATATTGATGACATCAATTCTTCATCAATGCATAAAATCTTTATTTACAAAGCTATAAATATAAAATTTTCCAAGGTTGTAGAGCACAGTTGTTTTGTTCTTTTTGGAAAGTTTGTATTCAGTTCTTAAAGAATTGTTGCCATGGTAACTGTTTAATTTACTAATTGCAGAAAAAATGTTAAAATTCTTTTTAAATTAGCATCAATTTTACTCAAGGCAGTGAACCAAAGGAAAATTGATTTAAATATGATACAACAATAACAAAATAATACAAAATTACTTCATCGTCTTAAAATTTTCATTTCATTGAGCTAATATCATCTTGTGATTTAACACAATTTCAATTGGAAATGAAGCAAAATATTCACACTTATCATTAACTGAATTTTTATCATATCACTGTAAAAAGTTTGGACCAATCATTTTTCAAGTAGCATTTTTTCTAGATTTCTCAAAAAGATATTTCCCAAGGTCATATACAAAAAGGTCAAGGTCACCACAACAAGTTTAAACCCAATACAACATTTTAAACATTTAGAATGATTTATTAATGTTGACAACTTAATCAATTACATGAACATTTTTTCATGCAGTGCTTTCAGATTGGCATACATTTTCAGATATGATTTGAATTACTTGCATAGTAGGGAAAATATGTTATAAAATGATCAGTTCAGGTCTTAATTCTGTGCATAGAGCAAAAATAATGTCAGAAAACCTTGAGCGCTGATACAATTTTCCATCCAACTTATCTATTGATGCATCAGTACATTTTATACAAAAAGAGAAGATAGTTACTTTAATAATATCATCAAAACTTTAAAAGAGGCACTGTACTCTAAATTAGCTTTTGGTTCAAACAAAACTTAATACAACAAAATGTAAAACATGCATAACGTTGCATAGCACTGCATTCTTCAGCTAATATGCATTTATATGAACATACATGTCACTGAACTATTCAGAAATTTAAAAAGTGGTAGACATTTTGAGAGAAAACCCCCAAATATATAACCAACATATTTCTGTACATGAAATTGCTATTTAAAAACCTTAAAAAAGCAAAGTTAATTAATACCAGGGTTTTTTTTTTTTAAATAGCCATTTAATTGTGTATAACGATGTTTAAAATAATCATGATAATCATGAATGTATATTTATTTTATATCAAACTTATTTCACACAGATAGAAAAGTGGAAAAGACATGTACCACAGTAAGAACAGCTCAAAAATCCTTCAATAAAAAGAACTCTGTCTTTCCTCTTGCATGTATAGATCATACAATTGGAATTATTCTTCTGTTGAGGAATCGGAACTCATGCGACTTCTCTTGTATGCCAAAAGGAATTCCTGTTTGTATGATAAATTTCAAAGCAAGGAGAAAGGCATAGCGACACATTACACTGTTTGCATTTGTAGCTGGTCATGTGGCACATCGCCTTTTCCGCTTCTCTCCTGGTCTTAATGGGGGTAGCATCTCCCTCTCTGCTGGTCCACAAACAACGCACTGGTGATGAAGAGGTTTTTCTCCTTCCATCTGCTTGTCCAAAAAATGTCTCCCTGTAAGTCTCTTCAGAACTCTGGGGGCAGGTCGTCATATTATTCTAATAAATCAACAATTACGGGGGAGGGGGTGCACATAAACATTAAAATACAAGTAATAAAAATCAGTTTAAATGTGTTGCTACATTGGTCATGCTTCTGGATTGAATGTTTTTGAGAGCACATTGTATACAAAGTTGTGTAATCAAGACAAACATGTGTTTGGCCTGGTCAACAGATCACACTCAGCCCAACGGGGAATCTGCAGACACATTGTTTACATTATTATTAATCATTAAAAGCCAAAAATTGTTACAAACCTGATAATATCCGGAAAGCCAAATGAGAGTGATACTGAGATGTCACGTTTGTAAATGTAGGGTGTGCATTCCGGTTGTAAACATGGATGCCTGACTATTTTACCTATAATGTCAATTCGTACATAGAATAGTCGACTATCTTTCAACTATACAAATGAAAAAGAGCAACTGGACTTAATTTGCTTTTAATTTATTTAGGTAACAAGGGGTACATGTACACATGTCTACATTACGTACGTAATTAATTTAAAATAATATTACTGGTACATAATTGTAATATAGAAAATTCTTTGATCTATTTACATCTATAAAGCGACATTCTTCGGTTAACATTTCTGTCCATTTTCAATAAATTATATAATTACAGGGATTTTTCAGCCTTTTTTTATTTTGAAAATGCCAATTTTTTGGAATTGGGAAAATTTTATCGACAATTTTATGAAGTTGGGAGAAATCATACATTGCATACATCATGATTTCTGAATTTATAATGGAAAATCAAAGAGCTAGACTTTTAAATAGCATCTAACTTCACAATATAGATGTATGTATAATATTCCTATATTTAGTTATTAGAATAAGTCTTTTTTCCTGAAATAAACACCTTCAACACTGTTCATAAAAGTATTACACTATATTAAGAATTTATCAACATCCCCTTTTAAAATGCAAAAATGTATTGAAAATGTATTTTTCTGTTTGAAATATTTCATTCTACCATTTACTCATATATCAGTCTAATGTGTGTAAAAAAAACATGCCTCATTTACAGTATAACACAAAATTACGATGTTTTAGAAAAACAGAGGAAAATCGGATTAAAAGTTGGCGATGTTTACAGAGTGTTTTTAAACTTTTATGACTGCATTTTGCTAAATGAGTTTAATAGAGAACATTTATGGACATTTTGGTTATTTTACGAAGTATTTTTTGATAAGAAATAAACATAAGGACTATTTACCCTTTGTGGAAAAATACTGCTATACTATAGAGTTGGGATCATAATTTGGACAGCTGTTCAACCTATTTCCAATTGGGAATGGGGCCGACTTTTGCTCCGGAGAAGGTACTGATAAATCCCTGAATTACATTACATCAAACGTACAGGGGAAAATGAAATTTATGCTTTTATTATTAACTTCATTTCGAATGTCCTCGAAGATTAATCAACAATTGGTGTAAAATAGTCAAGTTGCACACATTATCGCCCTATTTTATTTGAATATTTAAAAAAAAAACTTAATAAAAATAAAAATAACATAATTTTGTTCAATTGTAGTATGATTATCAAAG
Source organism: Magallana nippona (assembly GCA_033439105.1). Taxonomy (NCBI): domain Eukaryota; kingdom Metazoa; phylum Mollusca; class Bivalvia; order Ostreida; family Ostreidae; genus Magallana; species Magallana nippona. Next base: position 2,188,362 of record CM065919.1, on the reverse strand, counting down.
TACTTACCATTAAATGGTTTTGAACCCTAAAGGCAACACGCTGGCGTTAAAAGGTCAATTGCTTTAACCCGAGACGTTCCGAGAGTACTCGGAACAAATGGCGGAGAGCACTTGCCAAATGTTCAAACATGGTCTAGAAATTAACGACTTTTTTTCTAGTGAGGCTTTATACATAAAAAGTGAAAAAGTTTTTTGAAAACAGGTTCATTTAGAATAATTAAAGGCTAAACAAATTATATATGTTAGATTTTTTGCAATATTTTTAGTTTTCTTTGGTCTCCTAAATGCAGAAAAATAGTCTTTGCTAACTATTTGATGGAGACAGATTGAATTCCTTTTTACGAAAAAATATAAACAAAAGGCAACTATTGAATGTCAAATAATAGACACATTGATGCATTTTAGGCATAAGCACACCATTCATTCATTTAAAGATAAGCCAATTACATTTTAGACAAGGTCAAAATAATACGGAGACCAAAATATGTCTCCCTAATCCACTGGTCTCCCTAATAAAGATAAACAAATACAATCGGTCTACCAAATGCATATGTTATATATATATATATATATATATATATATATATATATATATATATATATATATATATATATATATATATATATATATATATATATATATATGATGTATCATATATAATGTTATCTTTGGAAACCAAAATATTAGCTGAACCCGTACATGTTTTTGAACTTTAACTTTCTTTAATAATGTACAAGGAATAGATTAAAAAAAAAAACCCAAAATATTCAAAGGTGTTCTTCTTAAATATCACTCTAAATATTGCCGCTCTTCAGTAGATGTTGGCGCATGATTTAATAGACCTCATTTTGAAACCTTTGTAACATTAACTCAAAACTGAAAATGAACTTCGTTCAAGCTTGAGTGTACCGCATTATCAATTATGAAACAGAGATAGTCCAACGTAAATTCTGCACGAAACCGTTTGTTATAACATTTCAAAAAAATTATATCAACTAATACATATGTAACGCCACACAATTTGTTTATTAATAAAATATCTGAATACGTCTACCCTCCTTGCTCGATTTTTACAGTTTATTATATATATATATATAGTTATAATTATTTATATACATTATATATATCTTATTATTATTAATATGGCGGCAAGTACGGTCGGGTGTTCCGATGCTCCGAAGAAGAATTGAAATTACAGTTTTACTAGGAAGTCCACGCGCTAGTGAGTTAAGCGAGGTCTTAGCTAAGTACTTTGGTTTTCATTGACAATAGTTGTGTGTCAAAAGTAGTAACTATTTGTCGTATATATTTGAAACTGAAATTCCAATTGTATTGGTTGTTTTTCATGGTTCACTGCACCGCTCTAGAAGGTATCGGAGAGTGTTCAATTCACGAACCAGAACTTTACATATATTGACATTGCGAGTTAAATATGGTATTGCGTTTTATGTACAAACTATTGAATGGAAAATGAATCGATCATTAAGCAAGAAAATAAGCGTAGAAGATCAGATATGAGCTCTGTTGGCACTGATTGTGAAACGTCCCCTAAAAGAATTAACGATCAAAAAAGCCCTTTAACGCATAATGTAGAGATCCCTGATGATAGCGCAGATGCTAATAGTGTCAACAACAATAGTATCAGTGACATAATAGAAAGTGGGTTGGTCAAAACACAAGCTTCCGGTTAGCATGAGAAAGTGGGTATGCCTTATTACCCCTCTGCATCAATTCATATTCAACAACGTGAAGGTATGCCACACTACCCTGCATTCCCGCCTTCTTCACCCCGTTTCTCAGGATGTGCATTTCCTCCATCCTTTCCTATAGACCAGCAGATATTTAGCACTGCGCCATAGCTACTAGTCAGACAGGTCAGCGACATTAAGATCATCATGCAGAAACTTGATCAAATCGAACACGCTGTTTTCAATAGTAGAAATGCATTAAAGCAGGTCAATCAATCCGTTTCAAACCTTACAAGCAGGGTCAACCAGCTAGAAAACAAAACAAACACGATCAAAGATTGTTCTTCTAGTCAAAAAGCTTTCGAAAAATCGTTGTCCAAAATTAAAAACAGCACTAAAAGCCAGACAGATATCATCGCTAAGCTCCAAAATGACTTTGAGCACATAAAAAACGAAAACGTAAACTCGAACGCGACAACGTCAAATTACAAGATGAGCTTCTAATATTAAGTGCAATGCAATGAAAGACAATTTATTGTTTTATAACATCAAGGAAACCGAATCCGAAAATTGCTTAAAGTAATCCAATTTTTTTGCTAAGACAGCGTGCGTACTCGAGAACCAGAACAAATTCGGTTTGGAAGCGTTTACCGGGTTGAAAAAGCAAACGAAGGAAATAGGCGCCCAATGCTCGTTAAATTCAAAGCTTCCATGACAGAGAAATAGTCCGAAAGTCAAGCCACTATCTCAAAGATACCGACTACAGTATAAGCGAGCAGCTACCGAGAGAGTACCGCGAACGTCGAAAGCTACTTCTCCCGCAATACAAAAGAGCCAAAGAAAATAACCAGAAAACACGTTTCGTGAAAGACAACTATATGTAAATGGCAAATAAGTAACTCCATGCGATGAATCTCCCGAATAAAGCCAATAGGGGTCGCTGGGGGTGTTATTAAATGCCATACCTGCAGTGTAAATGGTGGTTTAACTTAGCAATAAGAAATTTCAGTCGTACTTACTGGAGTATGATATTTATATTCTTCTTGAGTGCTGGATTTGTGAACATTGGAATATCTCGCTTGATGATTATAATGTCCATGCTTATCATAGGAAAAAAAGAATAAATAACCGCACACAAGGAGAAGGAATAGTAATTTTGATTAAAGATACACTATCCAAGAATGTTAAAATAAAAGAAATACTATATGATACTATTGTTTGGATCCATATCAGCTAACAAATTGTAGCAAACCATATTGATCAATATATTGCAGCAGTTTATATACCACCAGCCGACTCCAAATTTCATGACATTTACGACTGTGACCTATTTACGACGCTCAACGACAGCATTACAAAATATACTGAACTTGGAAACTTCCTCATCACAGGCGACTTCAACGCTAGAACCGGTGCATTACTCGACTCGTTGACAGCGATGTTCTTTTCTCCGAAATAGATAACAATATCTCAGAAGTTATGAGCTACATACCCGATACCGAACCAGGACCAAGATTAACTATAGACAGAAAAATAAATACATTTGTTAGAAAACTTATAAATTTATGCAAATCATCGCATTTTCGTATTGTCAACGGTCGTTATAAGTCCAATCCAACCGGAAGTTATACTTACTGTGGTCCAAATGGTCGATCTGTCGTCGATCTCGTTCTTACAAATTCTCTGTCTCTTATATTGCACTTCAAAGTCAACGACTTGGCGGAATTCTCAGACCACTCACCAGTCAATTTTTCTATCTAGCGCACATTCACACTAGCACGTCCTCTATCATTCCTGAAAATTTCAGCTTTCTATTTTTAGTAGTTTTTGAGCAGATGCGTAGACAAAAAGTCAAGAAAAAAATGACGAAATGGCAAATAAGTCCGAACCGAAAGTGAGTTTGACAAAATCGAAAAAGATATATAAACTTCAGATAATAATACATCGATGCTGAGAATTTGACGAAAATCGGACGACACATCTCTGAGAAATCCTCTGCACAAAAATTGTAAAGAAAAGAAGAGGGAAGAAAAATAATAAACCTGAAATAGAATAATAGAAGGGTCTTCCGCTGAAGACGGAAGACCCTAAGAAGAAACAGTACGAAAACAATAAGGTCTTCTATTTGAAACGGAAGACCTTAAAAAGTGAAAAAGAAACAATAGAATAATAGAAGGATCTTCCGCTGAAGACAGAAGACCCTGAAAATAATATGTAAAAAGAAACCGAAGAATAACAAGAGGGTCTTCCGTTGGAAACGGAAGACCCTAACTAGACACGATCTCGTTGCGAGAGACGAGGAGGTCTTCCGTCCAATTTTTAGAAGATAAAATGACCTTGCCTTTGATCTTCATAAACGAAACTAATCTGGAAATGTGGTCGGGAATAAAACAGCTAATAATGAAGGATTATAGACCCCATTGAGTCCCTAATTTGAGGGATCAGACCCTTTTCCTTCATATCAATATTAAAAGTCTTTTGATTTTTAATACATTTTGTGTAAAAAGTGTTTCGAAGTTTGTTACCGTAAACTTAACTTTTAAAGATTTTAGAACCCTATCGCCCCTAATTTGAAGGGCCAGTCCTTTTTCTTGATGTCTAAAGAAAGCTCTTGTCATTTCAACTACGTTTTGTTCAACAATTGTTTTAAAAATATTTACCGTTCTCGAGATATCTGGAAAGGATCGGTTAAGGGGCCGACCCTATAACTCCTTTAGGGGGCCGGATAACATAGATATTATTGTTGCATATTGTTAAGCACATTATTTTAAGGATCTTCTGTTCATTATTGCTTTTCGAAACTTTCCCCCGTTTTGAGATATTGGTGATTAAAATTTCGGACTTTTGGCCCCTTAAATCCCTAAATAAAGAATTGTCATGCATAGATCAATAACGTTTTAATGAACATAATTGCTTCTATAACGTATAACAAAATATTTCACAGTTAAAAGTTATCATTAAAAGACATTAGAGCCTTCTCGGTCCCTAATTTGAAGAGCCAGCCTCTATTTCTTGATGTCAAAAGAAAGCTCTTGACTTTATAAAGCTTTTTTACTCTACATGTTTTAACAAAATACTATCGAAAAAAAGAGACATTGAAAGAAAAGCACAAAAAATCACGATGCTTTTTTGAACATGAAGTTTCGAGCTCGGGCGAGCTACGGCGGTTTTGCTCACAGAACAATATAAATGCAACATGTCAGATCTACAACCTTTCGTTTACAATCCCTGAAAGTTTGAACTCGTTTATGAGTTTTACAATCCAACCCTCTGAAAATCGTTAAATTGTTAATATCTCGAAACCGGAAGAGACGTCTCCATTAAAAAAAATGCAATAAGGTTCAGACCATTATCTATTTGATCTGAAAGTTTCGTGTAAATCAGCTTTGGAAAAATTTGTACACAAAATTTGTAAGAAAAAAATAATAGGGAAAAAGAAATCGAACGAAAACAAGAAGGTCTTCCGTTGGAAACAGAAGACCTTAAGAAAAAAGAAAACGAAGAATAACAAGAGGATCTTCCGTTGGAAACGGAAGACCTTAATAACAATAAGAAACAGTACGAAAACTAAACCTACATGTTATTAAGGTCTTCCGTTTCCAACGAAAGACCTTAATAATATGTAGGTTTAACTGTGACACACACTAGAAATATCAGTTGGTCCTATGTAGGTACACTTGTAACAACGTTATTGTTGACAAGCCAATCGTGTTAAATACACAGGATAAATCTCTGCCATTCAGTCAACTGAAATGTGACTGAAAGGTAACTGAAAGGTGACTGAATGGCATAGCTGTGCCATTCAGTCACCTTTCCAGACCTTTCAGTCAACATTCAGTTGACTGAATGGCAGAGATTCATCCTGTGATAGTTCGTGTACCATAGATGATCGTTCGTGTAACGTGCGTGTATCAGTTTGTTATGGTTTGCGATTTTTACCGTGCGTGATCGTGCGGTTTTTTCGTTTTGTAACTTGTTTTACGGAATGCCAGGATTTATTCTAAAAAAAAACGACCAGTAGCTTATAAAACAACGCAACAATTTGAATTTAAAACGTTTTTTTTTTATAGAAGAATATTGACAGTTGTTACATTCATGTATCATGTCAGCGCTAATCTTTGTAAAATATTCTCTCTTTTTCGTCGTTAAATAGTTAGTATTTCAACAACTCATTTAATCATTTGATCAGTCGAGTTAGTTTTGTTAGATTTTGTGATCAGTCTATTTCAAGCACCCATCGTATCTTGACACATAATTTTAATCATATAAGCAATAGAAACACGTTGAATAAAAGAGGTCAAGCTTATCCATTCCCCGATCAAAACTAAACAGTTATTCCCTAAGGTTACTTTCAAATGAAAATACGATACTCTTTCCTCTCTGTTACATTGTATAAACATTCAATAGAATTAAAATTTATTTAGAGGCTTTAAAATTTAGAATAAATAGAATTCAATCAATTATGTACCGTAAATTATGGAAATATTGGATGTGTAAAATCGAAATTTTATGGAACAAGATAATGAATTTACATGTATCTCGCACAATTAAATCGTACGTAAAGGAATCGGATGACGTGTAAGAAATTAGAAAACTTATCAACACTATACAGTAATTAGAGCTTTACGGGTTTTTTGGGAATTTGATAAGGTGACCAACCGCATAATAAAGTGGAAGAATGATTCTTTATTTCTTAAATAAAACAAAATGTTAACATGCATGTATTAGACAATCGTAAAGTCAGTATAGTATCAAACATTTACAATGTCACGATGTTCAATAATCAAAAAAGTACAAATATAAATAATCCAATAAAAAATGATCTCGATCTCTGCTGAGATTCATTTAAATCTAGCACCGATCGTACGTTATAATATACTCAGGATAACATTGAGGAGCATCGTAAACAATAAATTCTCTAAAGAGTTTATTCGGTATATCTACTACAACAGAATCAAAATGTTCGTGGTTTTCAATCGTGCAATTATCATGTAAACATGTCATGCAGGGCGGAAGCCTTAACAGTTGAGCATTGTTTGCCACGAAGATATTACCCAAGAGCATGCGCACCAGAATCATCTTCAGTCCAACTTTCAACCTGTGATTTTTGTCGTCTTTTGAAAAATAAAAAAAATAAAATATATGTGTGTGTTTGTGGTGCAAGGATGTGTGTGTGTGTGTGTGTGTGTGTGTGTGTGTGTGTGTGTGTGTGTGTGAGAGAGAGAGAGAGAGAGAGAGAGAGAGAGAGAGAGAGAGAGAGAGAGAGAGAGATATTGTTATACCTGTGTATTGATCGGATTTCGTCGAACTCTCGGCACAATAAATTCCCTTTCCCATCATCGTATTATTTCCAGAATGACGAGGATCAATTCCTTTTGTCATGATATTGTCAACAAATTGAGATTTTGTTCCATGAAAAAGGTAGCACTCATTTAATTCTGGGTATAAATCACGAGTTAAAGCGCTGTTTAAATATCCTGAGGTAATCACCGGGCCAACATTACTTATTTTTTCCAGTTTTTTGAAAGAGCCGTCTCTTAAAACCTCTTTAATTAATTTTTTTCTTGCATGAACATAGTTTTCCCACAGATCTATATTTTCGACTCTCTTAACATCAGTAACGGAAATGGATTGTGTGTGTATATTGCGTGCATCTGCGCCTATCCCAACTTTTGAAGATTCCCACGTAGATTCCACCAACGATTTAACAGCACTAAATTCGCGTTCATTCGCCTTAGTTGTTTTGCATTTGTCAGTTGGATTGAGAATACTATTCAATGGACTTTTAGCCTCAAACTGATTCCAATACGAAGGAGTTGTAGGATTAGTAAGAATTGTCTGCCATTCAGAGTCAATATCGCTAAAACTTCTAATTGAGTCTACCGGCCGTGATATTTCTTAAAAAGAAAAATCCACCGTATAGTCAGTCAAACCCCTCTAATTTATCATTTTGAAAATAATTTGTTTTTTATCCCGTGAGATGAGGGAGTATGAATGGGACACTTGGCTAGGTGTATGACTTAATTGTTTTATATCTGTTTGTTTGAAATGAAAACAGATATTTTGAAAGAGGCTTGGTGGTCAACAATTTAACCATCAGATCTGCCTTAAACGTTTAAAAATGATAATTTTGGACATACACTATCATAAAGTAAAATAATATATAAATATTAAGCTTTAATATTTGAATAATTTCCTATATCTTTATACAAAGCACTTCGTCTAGTGGAGGTTAATATAGCCTAGAAATGACCAAGACCATCCAGCCCTCTTTAAAAACTGGAACAGCTATCTCACTCTTTTTTATTTCGGATAGTGAAACTTCCGTTATCTTCTTTAAAATATACACCAATATTTGTTTAAACCAAGAAATAATCAATTAAAATTGGTCTTTTATTTAAAGAATAAAACATACAATGATTAACATCTGGCTGTGTTTTGCCTATTTTGTTTCATTATTTTAAAAATATAAAGCAACTGGTGAATGATTGAAAAAAAAAATAGTTTGTAAATAATGATTGATTCATCTTACAGACGTTCAATGTAATCGACTATACAATCATATAATATAATTATGTATTTTCCAATAAGAAGTCGACTAGTAACAGTGTTGATATTTTTTTTCTGTTCAATGATATTATATAATTCAGATTGCATTTTCTGAAGACAATGTGTCGGACAATATTAAAGCATTTTTATAAGAAATACTATTATTATGTATACCAATACGCATCAAATAGTATAGATGGTGATATTTTTCTCTTCCTATTTTTTCGAAATATATGACTACTTTTTTTTTCTACGAATATATTTGAAGTATGGTAAATCTAAGTTTAGTGTCAGTGAATGTAAGAGGTCTTAATTCGTGAGAAAAAAAGAGATTTTTTTTTCATGGTTAGAAGAAAGTAAAATAAATATTACACTTTTACAAGAAACACATTTTATAGAGAAACGTGCTGAATTGTATGATAGAAAATGGAGCGGTAAAGCAATACATGCTTTCTCCGACTCTCCCTTTAGTAGAGGTGTTTCCGTTTTGTTCAAGAATGTCATATTGATATTTTAAATGTACATAAGCCAAATGCTGGAAGGAAACTTCTGGTAAATGCTAAAATAGATGAAACTTTACTTACAATTGTTAACATATTCTCTTAATCAAGAAAGCGATAAAATCATATTTTTTAACTCGCTAAATACATATATTTCTTCATATACTCCACAAGATAGTAAATTAATCATTGGCGGTGACTTCAACTGCAATTTAAATAAAAAAAATTGACAAGTCCTACAAAAAATGAAGTAAACTACTAAATAAGCTGGAGTTAGTCGATGTGTGGCTGAATAAAAATCCGACAAAAAATGGTTATACATGGTGTGATGCAGATAGTTCCCCAAAGAGTAGAACAGATTTTTTTGTGCGCAATGATTCAATCGATCATGTAAAAATATTGTTGTTAGAAAATTACCAGGTACTCATAATAAAAACACATGGTTAAGTGACCACAGGTTGTTAAAATGTAATTCAAACTTTAGTAATTTGGAGAGAGGTAAAGGATATTGGAAATTAAATATCTCACATCTAGAGAACGAAGACTACAAACGCGGAATCATAGAATTATTCAAAAGTATAAATGACTCATTAGGTCCAATTTCAAAATGGGAAACCATTAAGATTAAAGTTCGTGATTATTCCATCAACTACGCAAAACAATCCAAGAACAATGTAAAACACAGAATAAAATTGATCGAGGAAAGGATAGATGATATAGAAACTTACCTAGCGCAGATATTGATATGAATGAAAAAAGAAAACTTGAAAAGGAATTAGATTACATGTACAATGGAATAGCTAAAGGTGCGAAAATTAGATCTAAAGCGAAATGGATTAACGAAGGCGAATGAAATACAAAATTCGTTTTAGGCTTGAAAAAGAAACATCAAGCTAATAATACAATATTAGAAATAAAACCAATAACAAAACTGTAACAAATGATAACGAAATTATAGAGGAAATGTGTCACTTTTATGAAAACGTATATACAAGTAAATCTATCAAAAATGTTGATATTAATGCTTATTTAAATGATGTTGAATTTCCAAAACTTAGCAACAGTGAAAAAGAATATTGCGACTTACTACCTACAATTGATGAATGCATAGACGCAGTAAATAATTTGAAAAATAACAAATTTTCGGGTCTAGACGGTATACTGGCTAAATTTTATAAATGCCTTTAGAAAACAATTGGACCACTCTTTTATGAAGTTTTATGAATTATTGTCGAAAAACAGGAATTACCTTTTTCACAGTGGCTAGCTCTTATCACTCTTTTATTTAAGAAAGGGGAAAAATAGCCTTAAAATTACAGACCACTAAGTTTAACAAATACAGACTATAAAATTTTAACTTTTGTTCTTGCCAAAAAACTACAAACAGTCATTAATAAATTAATTAGCAAGGAACAAGGAACAGCATATATTAAAGGGCGTTTTATAGACATAAATGCAGGATTAATCTTAGACATCTATGAATACTGCATGGAAAACGATAATGAGGGCTTATTGCTATTTTTAGATTTTGAAAAAAAACATTTGATTCAGTTGAGTGAAATTTTCTTTTTAAAGTTTTACAACAATTCAATTTTGGTGAAATGTTCATTTCATGGGTTAAAATTCTTTACACAAATCCAATTTTCAGAATTAAAAACAATGATGGATTTCTAAAACTTGCAAAATGAAAAGAGGTATAAGACAAGGGTGTCTTATCTCAGCTCTTTTTGTTCTGAAAATATTGGCTTTTAAATTAAAACACAATTCGGAAATTAAAGGAAATAATATCAAACATGATAGACAATATAAAAACTATTCAGCATGTGGACGATGTCACTTTAATCTTAAAAAATAGTTCTTCTTTAAATGTTGCAATAAAGACTGTTGAAGAGTTCTGTAAACACGCTGGATCAAAAATAAATATAAACAAAACGCAATGTATACTACTGGGTAGCTTAAAAGACAGATACAATATTATAGGCGGCATCGATGTAACCAATGATGCTGTTAGATGTTTCGGTATTTACATTGGACATAATAAAAATCAATGCTATGAACTTGATTGGTTTCACTCTTTTCAAAATATGGAAAAACGTTTTGAGTCCTGGAAAAAAAGAAAATTAACTTTATTTGGAAAATCATGCATTGTTAATTCACTAGCTATATCAAAATTAATTTATGTGGGTTCTATATTACCTATGCCTGACCCTGATTATATTAGACAACTAAAAAGTAGCATATTTAATTTCATGTGAATATTGGAATGACATATATAAAAACAAAATAAAAGATATATTTGACAAACGAATATGTGAATTTAATTACAAATAGCTGAACAATACAGTGTGCTGTTACAACTTTCTTTTTATATGCAAATATAGGTCTTCTGCTTCTTGTAATATGTGTAGCGAAATTGAAGATGTAAAACATTTGATTTTTGAGTGTGAACATGTTAAGATGATATGGTTAACTTTAAGCTTAGTTATAGGATTTGATGTACAGTGGAAACATGATATTTTGCGATTTTACATTGAACGAAATGCTAAAATACGATTTTTGAATACTATTGTGTCTTTCATAGCTTACAAGATATTTAAATTTAAAATGTATGGTAGATCTCAAAACAAAACAGAGACATATAATGCATTGGTTTTATATTTGAAAAACAATATAAGATACAATATTGATGTACTTGTAAATATTTCAAAAATACAAATGTTTAGAATTAATATTGTGAAATTTGCAGATATGCTATAATTGTTATTTATAATACATACCTACTGATTTATAGATAGTACTTTTTCACTAATTATTTTGGTTTGGCCCGAGATAGTTGGATATTGTTAATGGGCTGTTCAATAATGTGAAATAAATGAAAAAAAAATAAAAGAAAGATTCATCGTACAGAATGAAATGACGCTTATAATTGTCAATTTATGTTTATTGATCATATATAGATATTTAGGAATATTATACTTACTTTTACGGGAATAGAGTAGAATAATAAAACATATATTCAGCAACAAGACGGTCGCCATGCTAATTGCAAAAGAAGAAGATAGTATAGCCCCTCCTAGCCATGTTTCGTCCTTATATTCTTGAACGTAAACGACTCCACCAATCAAAATAATATTCCCTGAAAATGAGTTAAACATCATTTTTATCTTTAATGAGAACTATTCCGAATGCAAGAATAGTTAAAGAATAAAGTAGAGGAGTAATGATATTTTGGGGTTTTTTTTTATTATATGTTGCGAAACTAGAATATGAGAATTACTATTTTACCTGCTGTTATTGGGATTAGGATGCTAAATATTCTTAATCTATTCTTTAGCTTGGTATCTTTGACGGCAATGAGCGTGATGAGAGAAACTACGAAAACGAAAGATGTAACAAATCCAAGCACTTCTAAAACTCGAACAGCGATCACCCATGCTGAAAATGAAAAACGCTGCTGTTAAAAAAGCACAGTGAAAACCATAGAGACAATATTACCTAAACCTTTCATTTTAGCTGGCAACTTATAATTATTAACGGAACAAAGAAAAATACGTGCAGAAATACGTCATTACACAACCTGATGACGTAATGCTCATATTTTCCTTTCTACACGCACACGTACGCGTGCACGTTGATTTGCTAAACCTTTCTATATCAAAATAAAATCATATACCACTTTAAGTTAGTGTTAATAAAGAAAAAAAAAAAAACCAAAAAGCAAGAATAAAAAACAAAGAAAACCAAAAAAAAAAAAAAACAACCCAACCCCCCCCCCCCCCCCCCAAAAAAAAGAAACCAAAAGGCCCACCAGTAACCTGAACAGAAGTTTTTGTATCTCTTTCCAACTTTATAAATATGGAACTCTTTTAAATTGTGTAAACCACACAAACAGCCTTCTATGGTTTAAGATTAATTTTGACAATTTGTAAAAGCAATGTATGAAAAGAAGCCTCCTATTTTGGACATCATCCTATGATTTACGACGCATCAACTGACAAATCTTAATATCTTTAGTTATCCTCAACGTATCAAAGATAAAAACATTGAAAAATGAAGTATTTATAAATGATTAAAATCAAAGTACTGATAGACTGAAGCATCATTTGGGAGAAAATCAAACCAATAACAATATATGATTTATTTCTCATAATGTTAGGTATAGTAGGTTTGGATTATGAACCCTTTGCAATACCGAATAAACAGAAACAAATATTTTATAAAACAGACATTTTTTTTTTTACCAGTTATGATAATAAATTATTTGCAATATGCACCATTTTTTTTGCTAAAATAATCAATACAAACTTTTGAACAGCGAACTTTTTTTTTATCTTCGCCCCCTACCAACTTGACTTATGGAGAGATTTACGCATAAACTAAATTTTCCAAATTAAATATTGATTTTACATTTAATTTTTTAATGTCAAATTTATTGCATTCATTTTTGATTTCATTTATTTTATATTTATATGACTGCTGGTTTGAAATCTAAACAGCTTGTGTTGCTGTGTTAAGAAGACAATTATTATCAAGATCTTCCGTTTCCAACGGAAGACCTTTTTGTTTTTGTACCGTTTCTTCTTATTGTTTTTATCCCCACATATTTTGTGCACGCGATATCTCGAAAACTGTTCGACCGATTTCAACAATTTTTTTCATAGATGATTGCGACTGCTCATAATTTTGAACAGTTATTGATTTTTTGTCGTCACTTCCTGTCCCGATTTATAGCCGTTTTGTAATTTTGTTTCCACCTAATTTGTGCAGAGCTGAAAGTTTCTTATATCGTAAAAAATAAACACAACTTTTGAACCATACATCGTAGAAAATTCGGACTACTTGAAAATGAAAAGTTGATCACGACCGATGAAAATGACAAAAAGGTCAAAGATCAAGGTTATTTAAAAGAAAACAATTATACAAAATTTTTTAACATGATCTTTTCATAAAAGTACGCGTGGGAAAACCTTTCATCAATTCTATTGAAACAGAAATGTTCTGAACATAAAACATAATAAGGTGATCTTTAGTTATTCTCGAACAATTAGTCTAGTAGTTGTCTTAAGTATCCATATAAATTGAAAATTCAGCTTTACTTTTACATCAAGAACAACCGTATGCTTCGCAAACTTTTGGGCAAAGAATACATCAATTGATATCAAAATATGACTTATGATAAAAATGCACTTTTAATTTAACAAGTTTATGAAGTATAAACGAAAATTAACTAACCCGGAATATTGGATACTTTGTGATTTTTTGTCAAAAATTTGTCCAGTGGCTGACAACATGTAAACTCTTTGTTAGAGTAGTTACAGTGTCTCCAAAGTCCAACGGTACTATTGCTGACTACTGTCCAGTTCTCCCCTCCTAATGAACATATTTGAAGAAAACATGCAAGCAAAGCAAGCAATAAACACATCCTATGGGATATCCGACTGGAGAAAAATTGTTTATTGAAGTATAAGGCGCGGTTTACGCTCATCCTTGCTAGTACCTGTGCTTGTACCTACAAAACAATTATATATGATAATCGCAAGACAATTAAGATACAGGAGATTTTAAAGAAAATTCGAATTCATGGACACATTTTCAACCCCCTCATCCTCACAAAAAAGAAAAAAAAAAGTTCGTAGTTCCCTTGTCAGCTCCAAGTGCCAATTTAGGAAGTTTATTTCTATATAATATCATAACAATTTAATAACTTTGATAATAACTAGGGGTGTAGGCAAAACCCCATATTTCAACGTTAGGGTTCTGAATCATACATATTTTGAAATGACTTGATAAACTAAACCTAGAGTTGGTTTTCTTCCCCAGTGTAAATATAAAAGATTTATCTGTTTTGGAATTACGTGTTTCCTATCGCTTCAAAAATAGAATAAGGTATAACCAAACTGTTCTCATACGTCATACTTGCAAATATACAGTGGACAACATAGAAGCGTTTTTAATAGGCATTGTTTTGACTTTGTCTAATCAGAGAACTATACATTTTACTAAAAAGTAATAATGTCGCGGATTTTACTTTTGAATAGATTTATCAGAAAGGACAGTATATTTTTATAAAAAGTGGGGGAAAATGTAAAATCTGATAGGTTGACTTTACTTTCAAAAGACTCATGCAAATAGTGTATAAAATTGAACCCATTTTTAAAGCAATAAATATCACCAGTGTATGTATTTAAAGGTTTTGATAACCAAACTCTTCGCAAAAAACATATAATCTTTATATCAAACCTAAAACAGAATAAATGGAATCCGGAATACTTCCTGGTTCAAAATATGTCATCGGTTACATAAGTACTGCATTTTGTTTATGATCAAGTTATAAATATACCAAAAGCATATAACGGAGTATTTAAACTATAAACAAATACAACTTTTGTTTCCCCCAACAAATCGTTGGACTGAGACTGATTCTTTTATCTTGAACTCGAATAAATTTTTCAATTTTATTCTCAGTCATTTCGGAATTGTTGGCTTTGTTATCAAAATCAGCTTTAATATAACGGATTTAGTTTTACCTATTAATTTTACATAAATCGCTGCCAGAAAATCGTGTCAGATAAGCCAGTCTAAAAAATCGAAATGGCGACCGTGACGAACCTTATTGTTATAGTGCTTAGGGATAACCTTATAGTAAAAAGATAAATTTCTAACGTCAGGTGCCTGTGTTTGTCATCGGTATACAAATATTAACATTGTTCGGTAATTCAGCAGTAGGAGAGTTTTCAGAGTTTTTATAAACCTTGTATAACGAATACCGACTTGTAGATTTTCCCTTGGATCACAAAATCAAATAAATCTAATGATTTAAATTATCTACCTAGATAAATTTGTTTTGATTTTCCCGTTTAGTTGTAGTTTTTTAAAAATTTTCCTTGAGGGTCATATTTTACATTAAATACCGTTGTGTCAATTGAGTAAATATTTTAAACGATTTTAACATAGATTGAAACACCTAATTCAAACTCAAAATATTTTGAAGCATATTCGAGGAGAACGTGTGTGTTTGTTTTGTGAAAGAAATGTGGAAGCAAGCTACAAAGTTTTAAATTATGTCCAGTGTCCTAATCCCTGGTTAGGAGAGGGAGGGATTTTGTTCATATTCCAATCTTATACTTTTCAAAAGGAGATTAATTATGCTGTTGTGAATTTTATGTGAATTTATTATATAATTTTTTTTAGATAATTCGTTTCATTGGGAAATTATAAAATACTCTGATGTTTTTTTTATGCAGATAAACAGACAAAACTTTCAAAAAGAACTGAAACGAAAGGTAAGTATTTTTGATAAATACATTGCCTTATATAGATATATATAGATATTTATGCATATTCTCTCTCTCTCTCTCTCTCTCTCTCTCTCTCTCTCTCTCACTCTCACACACACACACACACACACACACACACACACACACACACACACAATAAAACATAAAAAAAATTTTCATAAGTACGATGAATCATATGCAGTACTAGTATTTAACAATTTATTTCAGAGAGTGCGTCAAGAAAGGGAAAGCTTGAAGAATTGGAAGAAATTAACCTAACATTAGACAACCAGTGACCAGAGGAGGAGATTCTTAAAATCAAAGAAGAAAATGAAGTGTTAACTCTGAAGAAAGAAGTTCTACTCCTCAAAAAACAGAAACTTATTTTGGACATTCAAACTACTTATCCATCTTTTATAGCTGAAATGTAGGGAAATGTGCATTCACAATAATTTAGTCAACTCTCCTATCTACATAAACTCACATGCTAAAAGTCGTTAATTTATTCTTTTTTTTCCGTTTTACATTTCATTGAAATCAAATTTAATTTGCAATTTTGACAAACATTGAAATAGATTTTTGATAATTGTTATACTTTGGATTGTTAATAACAAATTTCAATAACAGAGAGCTGATAAAATACCTTAAGTTTATACTTGTATTAATATGACAAAAGAAAACTAGAGAAAGTCTGAATTTATCAATTTGGATGTTTTCAACATCAATCAAGGGGTTAATATTTGAAAAAAAATGATTATTTTCAATTATATATAATTATATATAAAAAGAAATTGACATACTTTTGGCACATGAGTGTAACCTCAGCTACATGTTAATTGAAAATATTTTTTTAATTCTGCGACTGATCATTATGATATGTTTATGTTTGAGTATGTCGAGAGACAGAGAGGGTACGGTAGAGAAAGAGAAGAGAGAGAGGAGGAGAAAGAGAGGAGGAGAGAAAGAGGAGAGAAGAGAAAGAAGGGGAGGGAAAGAAAGAGAGGGGAAAGATTGAAAGAGGGAATGTAAGAGAGGTTTCATGTACTGGAGATGAAAAGAATTCGAATGAATTTACTGTGTCTGTCAGTGATTTGTTTTCATTTAAGAGAAATTCAAGGTAAAACAGATTATTCTGTAACCATTTTAAAAATTATATTTCATTCAGAAAAACCCTCTGGTGATTGACGTTCTCTTGAGCAAACCATCATTTCGACCTGTCCTGGTTCCACAACATTTATCGGAACGCATTCAGCTACATTTATGTCTGTACAGTTCTCCTGAATAGAAATGTCCCCTCTTTCAGTTCGTAAATTGCTTAAGATGACATGCTGTAATATACTGCACAACCTGCAAAACCTGAAATCGTCTTTTCATGATTCCAAAAGTTTCGATCAAGACTATGGTTTAGCATTAAACTTTTCCCAGACCGCGTCGAAGGTGTCAAATATGGTGTCATTAGGTGTCGTGTAAGGGGGTATCCGGAGTCTCCCAGCAACCAGCAATATCCCATCATGCAATCCTTGATTAATGAAAATTACTTCATGAATAAATATATATACAATGTATATATACAATATATATATATATATATATATATATATATATATATATATATATATATATATATATAGAGAGAGAGAGAGAGAGAGAGAGAGAGAGAGAGAGAGAGAGAGAGAGAGAGAGTTTATTAATATAAGTAGTACATGTATACCA
This sequence comes from Magallana nippona, assembly GCA_033439105.1. Classification (NCBI taxonomy): domain Eukaryota; kingdom Metazoa; phylum Mollusca; class Bivalvia; order Ostreida; family Ostreidae; genus Magallana; species Magallana nippona. The sequence goes on along the minus strand of CM065919.1, from coordinate 2,170,634 downwards.
TTTTCAAACTGTTGGCAAAGATGGGAATTTCTCCAAATTCTGGAGTCGTGACATGAGCCAGGCCATCTTGCACACAGTGAAGTTACTCTAAAAGAAAAGTCGCACACCATCTAAAAAAAGATTGAATTATATCTATAAAAATATTTTTATTAACACATATATTAATTCTCGCACAGTTTTGTGTATTAGTACTTAACCACCTAATAAGTATATGTTTTTTATTATTCCTTTGTTTTACCTGAACATTAAGACTATGGAACCCCTTTCTATTCACATAATCAGGTTCATTAATTGATGGAGCCAAGATCCTTATCTGAGTTCCATCAATGCATCCTAGCACCTTAGGAAATTCTAATCATGAAAAAAAAATAACTAGATACAAATGTATATTGATTATCATATTACATGTAAATCAATTATCATTTTCATCATCTTTTAATGTATTGACTGATAAATGTGTGTGGATATTAATATGAACTAATAAAAATAAAAATAAGTGATAATGAAAGACAATTAAATATGTATATCAGGGTTTTTTTCAACAAATTAATAAGTTTTTTGAATTGCAGTTTAGAGGTAATTAATTCTAAATTATAAATGCACATGTATAACTAATACAAACTTTTAAAAACTTTATCACACACTAATATGCTATATGTTTGCACACGGCTACTTCACCGAGTCAGTATGGAAAAAAAGTATGAGTAATATGCGGTGGTACAGTGTAAGAGACGAGGAATTTTATTTGAAAAAGGAAGATATTAGTGTTTGCAATGTGTGTGCATGCACCTGCAACTCTTCTGAAACCCTCCTTCACTTTTGTTGCCATTTCACCGACGGGGAAGACGATTTGGGCTCTGGCAAAAACAGCGACGATGGCGGCAGCAACAGCTCTGACGGAGCTTCCAATATATGACTATAAAATTCCGAGACTGTCTCCAATCAGGCGAAGGTGGGCCCCAGTCGCAACAAAACGGAGAAACAGTAAGACCTGCAGAAGTGGAGCCACTGGATTGTTCCTCTTGGTGTATGTGATCAGCTGATCGTAAACACTATTGACAATGAAGTTAATGGTGTCGGAACGATATCTATAATCTGATAGATTTCAAACTCCTCAAGCGTTCCAAGGCATTACTTCTATCTCTGAAAACCCTCGGACGAACTAAAACATTACGTCGTCTGCGATTTCGTTACATTACGTCGTCTGCAATTTCGTTGCAATCTTCTGTGAGCGGTAGTCATTTTGTTTGCTTGAGAATATTCTTACTCAAGTCTACTTTTTTGTAGACTCAAATATTTGAGAATAAAACAGAATTTGATAATTTTTATTTTGCTCAACTTTTTTATGGCGGCGGCTGAGTCTGAGAATTGGGTGTTGAGAATATTCTCAGACTTGAGCACATTCTCAGACTTAACACGGTCTAATTCTTTCTACCCTAGATTTTTTAATGAAATGTTTTAAATGAATTTCTACTGATATACTTATTATTTTAAAACAAAATAATCAGACATTTATCACATTGTTTGTTTAGGGGGTAATCTCAAAGTGTGTTAATTTTCAACATAAGACCTATTGGATTTTGCTTGGAATGCACCAATTTTATACATTTTGTTTTTCATTTTTCAAAACTTCTGCCCTAGGATTTTTTTTTTATCTTCTACAAATGAAAGTTATTGCTAAAAGGCACCAAATTATCAAATTAAAAAAACTTGTTACCTTCTGGTTTGTTTCAGGGGTCTTATCAAAGTTTTTTTTGGATGCCCAATTTCCCAGTTTTTGTCGGATAAAGCCTATTTTTTATTTGACAAAGACGGGAATGGTGATCTTTATAGTATATTGTTAAAACATTCAGTCATATTTAAGCAATAAAAATATATAAAACATAAAACATCACATATTAAGGTTCATAAATATAAAATATATGATTATTGTCTTGAAATACATGCATTTAGCTATAGCTTATTTTTTTATAGGCGGGGGTAAGAAAACGTGACATAGGCCTAGGCTTGCTGAACCCTCTTCACGTTTTCGGCCCGGGCACAAATATTGCTTGTACTTCAAAACATTTATGTTTATTCTACAGAATAATATCAAATTTTCGCCTCGAACGAGTTATTTTCGACAAATTTCGTTTAATATCTGCAGTTGAAACCATAACAACATGGCGTCAATCAAGCAAACAGATCACGTCACAATGCAAATGAAACACTGCGCGAAAGCGTGCGTACTCGAACTGTACTCGCCTTGTTAAGAATGTTTTATGGCGGCAGAGCCTGATGGTTATTTTGTTGGTAATATAATTGAACATTGTTTCAAACACAAAACTCTTTTTATTAGTAATTGAAAATTTGTAAGTCAAGATAAAGAAATCTTTTGATACAATTAAATAGAGAATATCACATATCAATTATACCCCTGCTAGAAAGAAACAAAACGAAAGTAAATACTAGTATAAACTGTTCTAACATTTTGATAACTAGAATTTCTAGGTTCAGAATTGGAAAAAAAATATTAAGTAAATGGTGAAATTATCATAAATTAAATAATGAATGTCATTAACTGGTAATATCAAACCGTATCTTACCTTCAACCTATATCCCTTAATAGAAATATGTGTGGAAATCGCAATCTATAAATACTCTATACGCGATACAGTTTAAAAAATTCCATGGTGTTTTTTTTTTTAGATTATTTAAATACTAAACGTGTCAACCCGTTCAAGTGATAGTTCGATGACTCGATAGTTTATCTGTTTACATCTATTTTTCACTTATTAATTGAAAAACTCTTTAAATACAAGCAAATTAATACCTTTTTATGAATAGAATCTTGTTTAAAAAATTGCTTATCCACTCGCCATCAAACGTATATAAACACAGAGACTGTAACAATATGAAGCGTATAATCTAGACATGTGCACTTGAACGATACATAACAGCTCATGAATGTTTTTGTTACATATTAGAAATAACCCATAAGTGACATGTACTTGAAATACTGAGATAAATCCTACCGACGAATGTGTTTTCAAACAATTATACCTTTCAGATAAACTGCCCTAACTACGAGCACCAAATCAAAAATAATTACAAAATGCATGCACACCACATTCAAACATACCCTCTAATGTATAATGAATAGAAATAAAAAAAAGTTTGCTCAATTAATAAAGTTGTTTGTTCGTTTAGAATTTTAAATACAGTCCCCTAACCAAAGAAAGTTAATCTAAAAATAAGAATTGAATAACCACCCCACCCCCCCCCCCCCCAAAAAAAAACCCAACATATTGAATACAAGGTCCTTACTTACATACAGAAATTGATAAGAATGTCATAGATATTGACATAGTATTTTTAAGCAAGAATTTACACGTGGACCATAAAGTCTCGTAAATGATCAAACTCGCCCTGAAACAAATCCAAGAAGAATAAAATTACCTTAAAACGTCTTACAAACAAAAGCCAAATATACAGTCAACTGATCATGCGTATTAATCAACAGGTGACCAGAAACGCTCTCTTGAACCTTCGGTTCAGGTAGCCAATAAAGAACTCGCAGTTAATTTTTCCGTAATACATGTATTACTACATTTAATTGATGATTCGATAGTTTAAATGTATGCAAGTCATACATGTGTATGATGTATACAAGAACCTTTTTAATTATCCACAGAATATGAGGTGCTAACAAAATACTACACATGTGTTATATCAAAAAATCCTCACTTTGCTCAATATGTTTATTAGAACCAAAACAATTTCACATATCTTTTTATTATCCATCTACTGTAGATTCCTAATTAACGCAAGTTATTATCCGCGTAAATTCGCGAGAAGCACCCCTCGCAGATTTCAAAATTTCGATTTATTTTCTGAGAAGTTAGAATTTTAGGACATAAGGATAAAAGTTCCACATTTGTGATTTTATATTTTTGCGTTTTGATACAAAACAGCGGAATTGCAGAATTAGGAAATCGCGTAAAAAAGGAATCTACAGTACTTCTCAGATAATGTTGTTAATGTCTGATTGGATCTTTAGAAAATCTGGTGAAATAATTGTATTCGATGCCAAAACTGTTTCTTTTGTTTTTCCAGGAAAGAAATATCTATAACTTTAATTATCATGTTAATTAAGAGACAATCAAGAAAAATCAAGGAAGAAAAAGTGCTTATATTTCATTTGATAATATTGTAGAATATTTACAAAATGTTTATTCTTTGGAGAAAATAATGATGAAAAAGAAAATGGTAAAAATTGGATTGCCTCTTTGATGTGGAATGACATGTAGTAGAACATTATGATGTATCATTTTGATGTTTACTATTCCAACTTGTTTGTGAGTGATGTGGTGTGAGTGGTGTGATATGAGTGGATGGTACAGATGTATTTGTATTGAAAATTAATAAAAAAAAGTACTTTTAGATAGAAGAACATGTTTTTGTGATAATGATTTTGTTTCTAACAGCAAACAAAACTTATTTACTTATTGATGTAGTGTTTTAAAAGAATGGCAAACTTGTTCCTAGCACAATTACAAAAAAATCGCTGTGGTGGGTTTGTGAGAGAGAGAGAGAGAGAGAGAGAGAGAGAGAGAGAGAGAGAGAGAGAGAGAGAGAGAGAGAGAGAGAGAGAGAGAGAATTTGATAATACTTAGTAAAGGTGTATCTAAGACTAGATGGATCACAGCTGGGATGGAATAGCTGAGCGTCAGCGAGGGCAGCAACCAAAGACAGGGATAGGTGGAGACAGTGTATCCGGGCCTTATGTGCCAGCGAGCACAAATAGGTTAAGTGAGGTGAGGTGAGGTGTATCTAAGACTAGATTTTTATTATTGATGTTCTCGTAATCTAAAACGAAAGTAAGGTTAATACAGTTTAAAATCTAACACAAGACTGGTCAAAAATCAAACACTCTTCATCTAGTGAATAACAAATTCAAGGCTAACACTTTTCGAAAGCAATATGAATAAATGTATTTTCCCTATATTACGTTCCTGCTAAAGAGAATAAAATCGAATATAAATACGCGTTAGCAAAAATACATTAAATACAATTTGAAAGGTAGAATTATTTGTTCTCATAATTGGAAAATATCTAGCAAATGGTAAAATAATATTTAAATCAAAGGATGAATTTTATTCAGAAGCAGTATCAAACCGTGCAGTTAAAATGAAATGCCTCATAAAAATGTGTGAAAGTATCAATCTTTAAATACTCTGCACGCAAAAGAACTCATAAAACAAGAGGCCCATGGGCCACATCGCTCACCTGAGCAACAATAGGTATGATAAAATCAGCTTAATGGAGTCATCATACCAAAATATCTGGACAAAGTGGTATAATACATATAGATCCTGTATATATAAACCCCCCCCCCCCCCCCTTAGTCATATCACATGTTGAGAATTGCAGTTCTCAAAAAGATCCTAAACAATTGTTTATATACGGGATATAAACCTACATCAAACTCTAAACCCCTTGTGAAGCCCATGAATCGTCCAGGGGCCAAAGGCTAAACAAATCTAAAGAATCAGCAATATGTAAAAATGCTTACATATAAGTAAAACCATATACGGTATATTAACATTTCAGTTACGGCTTTTCTAGGCAAGTGTTTTTTTAGAAAAAAGATTTTAGGATTTTTCTCTATATATATTCCTATGTAAAAATTTGTTCCACCCCCCCCCCCCCACTCGTTGTGACCCCATCCTACCCCCGGAGATCATGATTTGAACAAACTTGAATCTTCACTACCTGGGGATGCTTCCACATAAGTTTCAGCTAAGTAATTGATTTTAAATCAAACGAACATCTGGTGTCTCTCTTGCTAAATAATCAAATCATTAATCTTAGGTACTGGGGCACGTGTATACATGTATATACATTCTTTGTCCAGGTGACCTCCTCTTTGTTATTTTCCTGTATATTCTGTGTGGTTTGCAGGGTTTTTCTGTCAGGAGTGAACAAAAGACGGTTACATAACATATACACAGTACTAAGCATGAGTTTATACCTGTAGCCTGGCAGGAATTTGTTTTTCAATTTGTGTGTATCTCAGTTAGTAATATTAATTAGTTACTTTAATTAATGTTTAATTAGTAAAAAAAAAAAAGAATCTAGGTATATATGGCAAACATTGTATGATGAAATATGTACTTACACTCATTTAATTATAAGAGCTAGCAATATACCTATTTTGTTAGACTCCTTAAATCCCTCATCACTTTAATTAAGAAATTAATGAATCTTGGTGTACTAATTAAGCAAACAAATTAAGGTAAAGTCATTGTAAATGCAACATTATTACAAACCATACCAAAAAATCGTACAACCTGAACTTTAGAGTTCATTTTGTAAAATCCCATGCCAATACATGTACACAGAAAAAACATTTTAAGTCTTCAGATAATATATGATATTAAGTAAAAACCACTTGGGGTCTGAATCTGATATTGTTTATTTAGAAAACATGCATTATAGACTATACAATGTGTGACTGTATCATGATTCGTGCATTTCTATACTATGTATTTACATTATGTACTGTAAACACAAATATGGATCCATGTGTATGAAACATGTAGACTACATGTTTCTGTAATAAGATATAATAAGCATTAACTTCAGTTACACGTTATATTACAAAATCAGTTTAAAGTTGTATCCAGCACTAGTCATGTGGTGCAGGTGATTTCAATTCCAGTTTTTTAATTTGATGATACATTTGATTTCATGTGATGTAGAAAGTATACCAAATAATTAAGTAACTATTAGCATAAAACACCTCATGTCCAATACATGTAAATTATTTATTAAATAATACTTCTAAAAACTATAACATATAAAGTTATGTATTTAAAATGATCATTTTATTCATATGTAGGTGGGTAAGGGTCAAGTTCGAATTAAATCGTCAAAATTCATTGCAATTGACGTAATCGTTTGCAGTATATTCAGTTATTGACAAAATATTTAAAAGTTTATATATCAGTCACATATTGTGTGAAGTCCCACACGTCTTACTTCCCGGCTTGTTCAATGTTAAATGCTTTTGTATTTTATGAATATTTTCTTTAACGTTCTGTTCATCGTGATCAAGCAGTGGACATGTGTAATTGTAAAATAATTGTCATCAATTCCTATCGTAGTTGTAAATTGACCGCACGGGTAAACCCCGTTAACCAGCCTACCGTCTAGACCACCGTTAATTGATGGGCATTTAATTATACTTGTGATTCTTGTTCAAGTGGAAACTGCTCGGTGTTTAACATGATATTTTCACACCTCTATATTTTGAATAAGACAATGACTGTGCTCAGAATCGCGCTGAAAAGTGGACAAGTTAAGATTACGTTGAAAGTAAACTATATGGCTATATCATTTAGTTTGGCAAAATCATGTGTACATATAATAAAGTTATAGACAAAATCTGAAACATATTTCACAACCAAATTAGTTTAATTAAAACGTTAAGCCATTTGTAAACAAACGGTCGGCCATTTTTTTTGGTTTATCACGTGTTACAATGGTAACAAAAAAAACCCTATAATTTTTCGTACTTAATCAGAAAATACTGACTCCAACAATTCATATTTAAAATAAATATATGTAAAAAATATTATATTCAGTAAAAAATGATAATTTTGATTAAACATGATGTATTTTAAACTATCCCATGGTGCACTTTGCCAAGATTTAGCGGGTTCTGATTGGTCAGTATTGGCGCACTTTATAATTCTGAGCGAAGGTTAAAATGGACAAGAAGGTGCTGTTGTAAAATGGAGAATTAGAAAACATGTATAGCCTCTACAACAAGGAGAAAATACATGCAGGAACGAAGAACTGATATCAAGGTAACTTAGTTTACAATATAGATACTCCTGATAACATTTTCAAAGCTCTTAGTTATCTCTCATTTGCAAACGAGATCTCGCGCAATCAAAATGGCGTTATTTTACAAACTTGGTTCGGCATTTTATTCCAACATCTCTTTAAAATATACGTTATGACCAAATTATTAACAAAGTTTATATGCATGATTCTCAAGATAGAGTTTGCTAGAATATCCAGGAACGTATATTCGTCACTAAAATATTGTAACGTGCTATGGATTCGGTAATTTAGATCAGTCTGGGGAATGTGTTTATATAGTAACTAAACATGATGAATACTGGCATGAAACTATAAGTAAAATCACGAGTCAATATATACATATAGTTGTAATCAGTTTTCATATAGACTGTAAACTTAACATTCCTTCTTTTATTTTTAGATTTTTTAGTAACCCATATGTTGAATTTTGTATTTGATATATGTTTTATTTATCTATTTATTGTTTGATATTGAGAACATTAAACGTCGAATGTATTCGGTAATATTATATTTTTTATGTGTTTCTCAATTGCTTGTTTCAAAGACAGTGACGTTAAGTGCATGTAATTTTTCAACTCATCGTGAATTGCAACAATTTGATATATATATATATATATATATATATATATATATATATATATATATATATATATATATATATATATATATATATATATATATATATATATATATATATATGTATATCAAAAATGTGCTTTAAACGTTGTTTGTTTCGTATTCTTTTCAGTGCTGTGAAAGGAAGAGAATATTCAAGAGTATTAGATAAAGAGAATAAAAATTGTTATTGCAAACACAAGTTGGTCCTTTGCCATTACAAGTAATTGCAAATAACATTACAGTGATGATTCGAAACATTTAAAAAAAAGTAGGAAGCGAAACTAATTTTGAAGCAAATAGTATGTCGATCTTGCATGTATATCGCATGAACTATATGTACAGAAAATCTGGCTATGGCACAATGTTAATCCTACTACTGTTCTCATCCCCTACAGCAAGAGGCCGCGGAATTCGTTATATACACGTGAGAATTTGTATATAAAACGAGATTTTTTTCAAACACCATTGCTATCGAGCATTGTCATATAGAGATGTAAACTAAAAATTCCTTGAGATACACTATGGGCGGCGGAAACGGTAAAAAAGACGTTCATGCAAAACGAACAACTTATTTTTAAAAACATGCTAAAGTACAAAACAGACCAGCTTAAAACAAAATCAACAGCCTCTTTTCGTAAATTGACAAACACCGAGGCAAAAAAAAAAAAACAATCATCGATGCAAAACCAACAGTCACGCACTGAATAAACGCTAGATGGCGTGCAAAGAGGTATCAGAAGAAATCGTACCTTGACTTATTAAGGTTTATAGGATGAGTCCTACCCCCCCCCCTTCCATTTTTTTAAAAGGATGCTACGTGCCCCTACTCTATAATTATTAAATGTATGTGATGATGTAAACAATGATACTAGCAAAAATGGACAAATGTGTATTGAATAAGTCATTTTATCATATGTTATCATATTATTAAGATCTTCCGTTTCCAACGGAAGACCTTATTGTTTTTGTTTAGTTTCTTTTTCCCTATAATTAAGGTCTTCCGTCTTCAGCGGAAGACCTTACTGTTTTTCTACTGTTTCTCATTCTTCTATCTTATTTTTATAATTCTTCTTGGTAGACACCCCTAATTTCTCAGCCATTTCTCCATCGATTTTAATGATTTTTACAGGGATGATGTCTTAGGTGAACCTCTCATTGCATACAACTTTTTGTTTGAAAATTCAATTCCGCTTCTGAATTATCTCCCTTTTTCATGTATTTTGGGACATGATATTGTCCACGCATCTCCTCAAAAACCGTTATAGTTAAAGACTTGAAATTTATATGCAAGATAGAGTGGTTATGGTAGATTTGCATGCTTGTTTTAGATTTGACTAGAAGTCATTGTCCTGGAAGCTCGCCTGAACCTGAAAATGTTAATGTTAATGTTAACTTTTTTGACAGTTTTTTGGGAAATTTGAGATTTGATCACGAATATCTTTCTTGTCATAAATATTTTGTTAACATATGTAAAACATTAAAAGTTTATATAAACAAGACCTTTCAACTGACACCAAGCAAAAGGGGCTGACCCCTCATATTAGGGGCCCAGAAGGGTCTAAAGTCTTTTATCTATATCTCTTTAATAAGAAACATTTTGTAATGTATTATAGAAGCAAAAATGTTAATCTTCTAGCTTTTTATCTACGCATGTTAAAAATTTTCGGATATGTTACATAATTAGGGGTTTTAAGGGGCTAGAAGTCCAATATTTTGATCATTTATATCTTAAAAAGGAGAAATATTTTGAAAAGCATTATATAAGAGAAGATGCTTAGAATAGTGTTCGTAATAAAATTTAACCACCAAAGTTTCGTCAAATGGACCCTACAGGGAGATAAAGGGTCGGCCCCTAAAGCAATCTTTCCCAAATATCTCAAGAACGGTAACAAATTTCTGAACACTTCATGAACAAAATGTGTTTAACATAATAAGACCTTTCAGTTGATATCAAGAAAAAGGGGCTTGGAAAAAAAAAAGATGAAAAAAGATAAAGAAATAGAAGAAAATAGTCTGTTCAGAATCAAGAGATCTTTTTCTTTTTCTTTTTACAAATCATTTCGCTGGTAAATAGCAAAATAAAGGTCATACATGTATCTCAACTTCTAAAATTGGTTGGAAGACCTCGTCGTTGCTCGCAACGAGATCATGTCTAGTTATTATTTTTTTTCTTTTTTTTTCTTACAAATTTTTTGCACGCGAGTTCTCGGAAACGGCTTTGTCGATTTTCATGAAACTTTTAGATCTGATAGATTTTGATCTGACCTTTATTGGAAATTTTTTTTATTGATGACGTCATTTTCGTTTCTGAGATATTGACTATTTAGTGATTTTTAGAGGGCCTGCTTGTCCATTGAACTCCTCCTAAATGGTAAAAGATATTGAGTTCATATTATCAGGGATGATACATGAGAGATTGTAGATATGTCTAAAGGCAATCATAAATGTATGGCTCAAACAGCGTCAAAGCTCGCCTGGACCCAAAAAAAGAGATTGAAAAAACCTCGTGATTTTTTGTGGTATTCTTTGTTTATCTCTTTTCTTAAAAATATTTTGGTAAAACATGTATAGCTAAAAAAGTTTATATTTATAAGGGCTTTCGTTTAATACCAAGAAAAAGGGGCTGGTCCCTAAAATTAGGGACCCAGAGGGGTCGGAAGTCTTTTATTTGTAGCTCTTTACTGAGAGGTATTTTGTAATAGGTTATAGAAGCAGATATGTTTATCTTACTGATATGTACCCATACAATATCATAATTTTCTCAGGTGTTAAGTAATTAGGGATTTTTAGGGGTCAGAAGTTCAAAAATTTGATCGTCTGTATCTAGTGAAGGAAAAATATTTTGATAAGCAGTATGGAAGAAAAGATGCTCAAAATAACGTACTCAACAATATTCAACTCTTAAAATTTCGTTAAACGGCCCCGATAAGGAGATAAGGGGTCGGCCCCTAAAATCTTCTTTTTCAGATATCTCAAAAACGATAACGAATTTGAATTCACTTGTTGAACAAAATGTATGTAGTTTTAAGTGACCTCTCATTTAATACCAAGGAAAAGGGGCTGGCCCCTAAAATTAGGGACCCAGAGGGGTCTAAAGTCTTTTATTTGTAGCTCTATACTGAGGGGTATTTTGTAATAGGTTATAAAAGCAGAAATGTTTATCTTACTGTTATGTACCCATACAATATCATAATTTTCTCATGTGTTACGTAATTAGGGATTTTTAGAGGTCAGAAGTTCAAAAATTTGATCGACTGTATCCAGTAAAGGAAAAACATTTTGATAAGCAGTATAGAAGAAAAGATGCTCAAAATAACGTACCCGACAATATTCAACTCTAAAAATTTCGTTAAACGGCCCCGATAAGGAGATAAGGGGTCGGCCCCTAAAATCTTCTTTTTCAGATATCTCAAAAACAATAATGAATTTGAATTCACTTGTTGAACAAAATGTCTGTAGTTTTCAATGTGCATTCATTTAATACCAAAGAAAAGGGGCTGTCCCCTAGAATAAGGGACCCAGAGGGGTCTAAAATCTTTTATTTGTAGCTCTATGCTGAGGGGTATTTTGTAATAGGTTATAGAAGCAGAAATGTTTACTTTATCCTTATGTACCCATACAATATCATAATTTTCTCATGTGTTACGTAATTAGAAAGTTTTAGGGATCAGAAGTTCAAAACTTTGATCATCTATATCTAGTAAAGAAAAAATATTTTGATAAGCAGTATAGAAGAAAAGATGCTCAAAATGACGTACTAAACAATATTCGATCTTTCAAACTTCGTTAAACGGCCCCGATAAGGAGATAAGGGGTCGGTCCCTATAACGTTCATTCTTAGATATCTCAAAAACGATCACAATTTTTTAAACACTTGTTGAACAAAATGTATGTAGTTTTAGGTGACCTTTCATTTAATTCAAAGGAAAAGGGGCTGGCCTCTAAAATTAGGGACCCAGAAGGATCTAAACAATTTTATTTGTAGCACAATACTGAGGGGTATTTTGTAATAGGTTATAGAAGCAGAAATGTTTACTTTATCCTTATGTACCCATACAATATAATAATTTTCTCATGTGTTACGTAATTAGGAAGTTTTAGGGATCAGAAGTTCAAAACTTTGATCATCTATATCTAGTAAAGGAAAAATATTTTGATGAGCAGTATAGAAGAAAAGATGCTCAAAATGACGTACTTAACAATATTCGATCTTTCAAACTTCGTTAAACGGCCCCGATAAGGAGATAAGGGGTCGGCCCCTATAACGTTCATTCTTAGATATCTCAAAAACGATAACAATTTTTTAAACACTTGTTGAACAAAATGTAAGTAGTTTTAAGTGACCTTTCATTTAAATCAAAGGAAAAGGGGCTGGCCTCTAAAATAAGGGACCCAGAAGGGTCTAAAGTCTTTTTTTTGTAGCTCTATACTGAGGGGTATTTTGTAATAGGTTATAGAAGCAGAAATGTTTATCTTATCATTATGTACTCATACAATATGATAATTATCTCATGTGCTACGTAATTAGGAAGTTTTAGGGATCAGAAGTTCAAAACTTTGATCATCTATATATAGTAAAGGAAAAATATTTTGATAAGCAGTATAGAAGAAAAGATACTCAAAATGATGTACTTAACAATATTCATCTCTCTAAATTTCGTTAAACGGTCCCTATAAGGAGATAAGGGGTCGGCCCCTAAATTTCTATCTCGGATATCTAAAGAACAATAACGAATTTGTAAACACAAATGTGTGTAGTTTTAATTGACCATCTATTAAATACCAAGGAAAAGGGGCTGGCCCCTAAAATTAGGGACCAATAGGGGTCTAAAGTCTTTAAGTTATAGGTCTATAATGGTTATTTTGTAATAGGTTATAGAAGCACTAATGTTTATCGTACTCTTATGTACTCATACAATATAATGATTTTCTCATGTATTACATTATTAGGGGTTTTTAGGGGTCAAGAGTTCAAAACTTGGATCAGCTATATTTTTCACCTATATCTTTCAAATTCGTTGAACGGCCCCGAGAAGGAGATAAGGGGTCGGCCGTTAAAACTTACAGATATCTCAAGAACGATAAAGAATTTGTAAATACTTGTTGAATATAATTTGTGTAGTTTTAAGTGACCTTTCATTTAATATGAAGATAAGGGGACTAGATCCTAAAATTAGGGGTCAAGAGGAGTTTTTTCAATCAAAGCTCTTACAGCTAAAACAAAATACTTCTGATATTTAGAATGAAGACCCTCTTTTCCTCTATTTTCAAGTTATGTTTAGCTTGGTTTTTTTTAAAACAAAATCAAGACCATACATGTATCTTGACTTCTAAAATCGGACGGAAGACCTCCTCGTTGCTCGCAACGAGATTGTGTCTAGTTTATGGATACTTTTTCTCCGGCTTACATTTTCTACAGGGTACGATTTCACTTGATACCTTTTTGCATGCCATCAAGCGTTTATTCTGTGCATGAATTTTGGTTTTTATTGAAAGCCAAAGGGTTCAATATTCTATCCATGTAATTATGAATTTGTGTTTTCTAAATGCGTTATTCGTTAATTGCAAATGGAGAAATGTTAATTGTTACTCTGTTATTGAGTCTTCGAACATTGTTTATAACCATTTGTAAATTGTCATCTGTAAGACTTATCTGGTATTGATAAAATGTAAATTCATTATCCGTTCGATGCAAGTTTGATATTTGTACTTGCTTCATTCGTGACTTGTATTTCTAGACTTGTAAGGTAATGTATTATTATGACGACAGGGGGCGCACGCTACGTCGACTCTTCTGGGAAACGGACTAAAGAACCAAGGTATCATTGTAACCGTGGGTTTGTTTGTTCCAATAAACAAAACACAGTCGTTGTGGGTTCAGTTTGTGATATTATATATTCATTTATTTATTTATCACCCGAATTGTGGTTTCAAGTGTCGATTACTATCTATTAGATAATCGGCAATCTATATAGCATTGGCTCTGACTTTCCAAGGTCATCATAGTCTTCAATGAAAAAAAATCAAATATATCAAAACAAGACCTTCACTCTCTGAATGCTAGAGTTGAATTTAATTATATAAAAATACAGACTGAACTCTCTAGGAATGTGACCCTAGAATTACCAGTAGAAATCAAGAATACTTGTTATGACCAATAGAATATCACTGACCTCTAAACTAGTTCTTATCTAAAACTGGTCCCAATGAATATTAAAATAAGCTAAGAAAGATAACTCTTATAATTAGTAACTTCATACTTAGTGAAATTAGTAGTATGTAAATGTACTACATGTATAGTGTATAGTTTAACTTTTAAATTATTTTATTTATTTCCAACTATTTACCCGATATTAAGATATTTTATTTCTTAATTTTATTTACAGTTTATAACTAGTAGAATAACACATTACCACATCATATCAACATCTACCTACGATAAATCATGCCCGGTAAAGTACAAACCAATGCCTAGATAAAGATCCCCCCATTTCAATTGTTTTATCCAGTCAAAACGCATATCAAGAGAAAAAAAGGAATAGTGCATGTCCAGGGCAATTTAGTCAACATCATAATATTATTAATCATTTTTCAACCAAAAAAAATCAAACATTTTTATCTCGTAAACAATTTTTATCCTCAGATATTTAAAAAGACTGTTTAATCATTCTGTATTATGACAATGTATATCTTATGATTTAGAAAACATTATATGCACGACCTTAGGATAGGGAGTTATGACGTCACGAGAATAAACAGGATGGCTCGCACATTTGCGGTTCTTGTTATTTGAACGAACCCAGAACATAACACAAATCATAAAAGTTGAGGTCATAGTCAGATGAGTATCGGATTTGGGTTTAGACTCCAAATGTAGCTTAAAATGCACACAGGACTCCCTGACAGGTCCATCTGACAGCTAGGGTACTCAGGTGACCGCCAAGGCCTGTGGGCCTCTTGTTTTATCCATTTTTATTTGAATGACTTTTGTTTGATATATTTGATATATTATACCGCATTATCAATTATGAAACAGAGATAGTCCAACGTAAACTCTGCACAAAACCGTATGTTATAACATTTCAAAAACATTATATCAACTAATACATATGTAACGCCACACAATTTGTTTATTAATAAAATATCTGAATACGTCTACCCTCCTTGCTCGATTTTTACAGTTTATTTTTTTTATATATATATAATTATTTATATACATTATATATATCTTATTATTATTAATATGGCGGCAAGTACGGTCGGGTGTTCCGATGTTCCGAAGAAGAATTGAAATTACAGTTTTACTAAGAAGTCCACGCGCTAGTGAGTAAAGCGAGGTCTTAGCTAAGTACTTTGGTTTTCATTGACAATATTTGTGTGTCAAAAGTAGTAACTATTTGTCGTATATATTTGAAACTGAAATTCCAATTGTATTGGTTGTTTTTCATGGTTCACTGCACCGCTCTAGAAGGTATCGGAGAGTGTTCAATTCACGAACCAGAACTTTACATATATTGACATTGCGTGTTAAATATGGTATTGTGTTTAATGTACAAACTATTGAATGGAAAAAGAATCGATCATTAAGCAAGAAAATAAGCGTAGAAGATCAGATATGAGCTCTGTTGGCACTGATTGGGAAACGTCCCCTAAAAGAATTAACGATCAAAAAAGCCCTTTAACGCATAATGTAGAGATCCCTGAT
Source organism: Magallana nippona (assembly GCA_033439105.1). Taxonomy (NCBI): domain Eukaryota; kingdom Metazoa; phylum Mollusca; class Bivalvia; order Ostreida; family Ostreidae; genus Magallana; species Magallana nippona. The sequence continues at coordinate 2,154,439 of CM065919.1, read as the reverse complement.
GATAGCGCATATGCTAATACTGTCAACAACAATAGTATCAGTGACATAATAGAAAGTGGGTTGGTCAAAACACAAGCTTCCGGTCAGCATGAGAAAGTGGGTATGCCTTATTACCCCTCTGCATCAATTCATATTCAACAACGTGAAGGTATGCCACACTACCCTGCATTCTCGCCTTCTTCACCCGGTTTTCCAATATGTGCATTTCCTCCATCCCTTCCTATAGACCAGCAGATATCTAGCACTGCGCCATAGCTACTAGTCAGACAGGTCATCGACATTAAGATCATCATGCAGAAACTTGATCAAATCGAACACGCTGTTTTCAATAATAGAAATGCATTAAAGCAGGTCAACCAATCCGTTCCAAACCTTACAAGCAGGGTCAACCAGCTAGAAAACAAAACAAACACGATCAAACACGATCAAAGATTGTTCTTCAAAAAGCTTTCGAAAAATCGTTCTCCAAAATTAAAAACAGCACTAAAAGCCAGACAGAGATCTTCGCTAAGCTCCAAAATGACTTTGAGCAAATAAAAACCGAAAAAGTAAACTCAAACACGACAATGTCAAATTACAAGATGAGCTTCTAATATTAAGTGCAATGCAATGAAAGACAATTTATTGTTTTATAACATCGAGGAAACCGAATCCGAAAATTGCTTAAAGTAATCCAATGTTTTTGCTAAGACAGCGTGCGTACTCGAGAACCAGAACAAATTCGGTTTGGAAGCGTTTACCGGGTTGAAAAAGCAAACGAAGGAAATAGGCGCCCAATGCTCGTTAAATTCAAAGCTTCCATGACAGAGAAATAGTCCGAAAGTCAAGCCACTATCTCAAAGATACCGACTACAGTGTAAGCGAGCAGCTACCGAGAGAGTACCGCGAACGTCGAAAGCTACTTCTCCCGCAATACAAAAGAGCCACAGAAAATAACCAGAAAACACGTTTCGTGAAAGACAAATAACCGCTCACAAGGAGAAGGAATAGTAATTTTGATTAAAGATACACTATCCAAGAATGTTAAAATAAAAGAAATACTATATGATATTATTGTTTGGATCCATATCAGCTAACAAATTGTAGCAAACCATATTGATCAATATATTGCAGCAGTTTATATACCACCAGCCGACTCCAAATTTCATGACATTTACGACTGTGACCTATTTACGACGCTCAACGACAGCATTACAAAATATACTGAACTTGGAAACTTCCTCATCACAGGCGACTTCAACGCTAGAACCGGTGCATTACTCGACTACATTGACAGCGATGTTCTTTTCTCCGAAATAGATAACAATATCTCAGAAGTTATGAGCTACATACCCGATACCGAGCCAGGACCAAGATTAACTATAGACAGAAAAATAAATACATTTGTTAGAAAACTTATAAATTTATGCAAATCATCGCATTTTCGTATTGTCAACGGTCGTTATAATTCCGATCCAACCGGAAGTTATACTTACTGTGGTCCAAATGGTCGATCCGTCATCAATCTCGTTCTTACAAATTCACTGTGTCTTATATTGCACTTCAAAGTCAACGACTTGGCGGAATTCTCAGACCACTCAACAGTCATTTTTTCTATCTAGCGCACATTCACACTAGCACGTCCTCTATCATTCCTGAAAATTTCAGCTTTCTATTTTTAGTCGTTTTTGAGCAGATGCGTAGACAAAAAATCAAGAAAAAAAATGACGAAATGGCAAATAAGTCCGAACCGAAAGTGAGTTTGACAAAATCGAAAAAGATATATAAACTTAAAAATAATAATACATCGAAAAGCGGACGACACATCTCTGAGAAATCTTCTGCACAAAAATTGTAAAGAAAAGAAGAGGGAAGAAAAATAATAAACCTGAAATAGAATAATAGAAGGGTCTTCCGCTGAAGACGGAAGACCCTAATAAGAAACAGTACGAAAACAATAAGGTATTCCTTTTGAAACGGAAGACCTTAAAAAGTGAAAAAGAAACAATAGAATAATAGAATGATCTTCCGCTGAAGACGGAAGACCCTGATAATAATATGTAAAAAGAAACCGAAGAATAACAAGAGGGTCTTCCGTTGGAAACGGAAGACCCTAACTAGACACGATCTCGTTGCGAGCGACGAGGAGGTCTTCCGTCCATTTTTTAGAAGATAAAATGACCTTGCCTTTGATCTTCATAAACGAAACTTATCTGGAAATGTGGGTGGGACTAAAACAGCTAATAATGAAGGATTATAGACCCCATTGAGTCCCTAATTTGAGGGATCAGACCCTTTTCCTTCATATCAATATTAAAAGTCTTTTGATTTTTAATACATTTTGTGTAAAAAGTGTTTTGAAGTTTGTTACCGTTAATTTAACTTTTAAAGATTTAAGAACCCTATCGCCCCTAATTTGAAGGGCCAGTCCTTTTTCTTGATGTCAAAAGAAAGCCCTTGTCATTTCAACTACGTTTTGTTTAACAATTGTTTTCAAAATATTTACAGTTTTCGAGATATCTGGAAAGGATCGGTTTAGGGGCCGACCCTGTAACTCCTTTAGGGGGCCGGATAACAGAGATATTATTATTGCATATTGTAAAGCACATTATTTTAAGGATCATTATTCATTATTGCTTTTCGAACATTTCCCCCGTTTTGAGATATTGATGATCAAAATTTCGGACTTTTGGCCCCTTAAATTCCTAAATAAAGAATTGTCATGCATAGATCAATAACGTTTTAATGAACATAATTGCTTCTATAACGTATTACAAAACATTTCACAGTTAAAAGTTATCATTAAAAGACATTAGAGCCTTCTCGGTCCCTAATTTGAAGAGACAGCCCCTATTTCTTGATGTCAAAAGAAAGCTCTTGACTTTATAAAGCTTTTTTGTTCTACATGTTTTAACAAAATACTATCGAAAAAAAGAGACATTGAAAGAAAAGCACACAAAAATTCACGATGCTTTTTTTAACCTGAATTTTCGAGCTCGGGCGAGCTACGGCGGTTTTGCTCACAGAACAATATAAATGCAACATGTCAGATCTACAACCTTTCGTTTACAATCCCTGAAAGTTTGAACTCGTTTATGAGTTTTACAAGCCAACCCTCTGAAAATCGTGAAATTGTTAATATCTCGAAACCGAAAGAGACGTCTCCATTAAAAAAAAAATGAATGGCATAGCTGTGCCATTCAGTCACCTTTCCAGACCGTTCAGTCAACATTCAGTTGACTGAATGGCAGAGCTTCATCCTGTGATGGTTCGTGTACCATGGATGATCGTTCGTGTAACGTGCGTGTATCAGAAAAATTGGTTTGCGATTTTTACCGTGCCTGATCGTGCGGTTTTTTCGTTTTGTAACTTGTTTTACGGAATGCCAGGATTTATTCTAAAACAACGACCAGTAGCTTATAAAACAACGCAACAATGTGAATTTAAAACTTTTTTTTTATAGAAGAATATTGACAGTTGTTACATTCATGTATCATGTCAGCGCTAATCTTTGTAAAATATTCTCTCTCTCGTCGTTAAATAGTTAGTATTTCAACAACTCATTTAATCATTTGATCAGTCGAGTTAGTTTTGTTAGATTTTGTGATCAGTCTATTTCAAGCACCCATCGTATCTTGACACATAATTTTAATCATATAAGCAATAGAAACACGTTGAATAAAAGAGGTCAAGCTTATCCATTCCCCGTTCAACACTAAACAGTTATTCCCTAAGGTTACTTTCAAATGAAAATAAGATACGCTTTCCTCTCTGTTACATTGTATAAACATTCAATAGAATTAAAATTTATTTAGAGGCTTTAAAATTTAGAATAAATAGAATTCAATCAATTATGTACCGTAAATTATGGAAATATTGGATGTGTAAAATCGAAATTCTATGGAACAAGATAACAAATTTACCTGTATCTCGCACAATTAAATCGTACGTAAAGGAATCGGATTATGTGTAAGAAATTAGAAAATTTATCAACACTATACAGTAATTAGAGCTTTACGGGTTTTTTTGGAATTTGATAAGGTGACCAACCGCATAATAAAGTGGAAGAATGATTCTTTATTTCTTAAATAAAACAAAATGTTTACATGCATGTATTAGACAATCGTAAAGTCAGTATAGTATCAAACATTTACAATGTCACGATGTTCAATAATCAAAAAAGTACAAATATAAATAATCCAATAAAAAATGATCTCGATCTCTGCTGAGATTCATTTAAATCTAGCACCGATCGTACGTTATAATATACTCAGGATAACATTGAGGAGCATCGTAAACAATAAATTCTCTAAAGAGTTTATTCGGTATATCTACTACAACAGAATCAAAATGTTCGTGGTTTTCAATCGTGCAATTATCATGTAAACATGTCATGCAGGGCGGAAGCCTTAACAGTTGAGCATTGTTTGCCACGAAGATATTACCTAAGAGCATGCGCACCAGAATCATCTTCAGTCCAAATTTCAACCTGTGATTTTTGTCGTCTTTTGAAAAATAAAAAAAATAAAATATATGTGTGTGTGTGTTTGTGTGTGTGTGTGTGTGTGTGTGTGTGTGTGTGTGTGTGTGTGTGTGTGTGTGTGTGTGTAAGCACCTGAATACCACTACACGAGTGTGAAGAATGCACACGTTTTATCCCACTACATTTTTTCTTCCCACTACATTCACCTGTGTAGTGAGAAGTAAAATCGTTCGGAAACAATAATTCTCATCGTACTTGATTCAAAAAATATTAAATCGTACTATGTTTGGGTTTCCGGTGTGTATGTGAATTTTTTAACACGCATCGTGGAGTCCATAAGAGTACTTACACACTTTACACAATTATATCATTCTATTCTAATAGACAAATCTGGTAAACGACTATATTAAGGTCAAGCATTGTTTTTCCTACGTTTTTCACTGATAAGAGAACACGAGATCTAATTTTGACATCATACGAATGCCATATTTATAATCAAAGAAGGGATCGTTACTTATTTAGAATTAAAATATGTCTATTTTATATCAATATTTATTTAATTATGGAATAGATTATTAATTATATTTTATATACCTTCTCAGTGGCCGAAATTCGACGCCATTCCTAATCGAAAATAGGTGATATTACTCCCAATTTAGCGGTATTTTTTCCCGACCGGTTAACACTGCGTATATATTTGATTCTCTTAGATAAATACTATGTATTAAAACCAAAATGTGTGATCTTTTAACCTCAATCAGCAAAGCTTTTATCATAATACATGTTTAAAAATATTCTGTAAACATTGCCAACTTTTAATCCTAATTTCCTCTATCTTTCTAAAATTCGTAATGCTGTGTTCTGTAGAATCATTAAGCTGTTTCCACATACATGTACTTGATTGATATTTGAGTTAAATAAAATAAATAAGCATCATGAGTTATTTTGGATATAAATTTGATTTCAATTAGTGATATGTATTCTAACAACAAAGGACAGTACATGTACATATACATTAAATATTTTTTTCTGGTAATAAGAATCAGATTTCTGGTAAAAAACCTTGCCAATTGTAAATTTTCATTACAAATACGGATGAATTAGGTTAAATATATTAATAAAAACATATTTAGGAAAGTTATTAAGTAGGAAATACTGATTTTTATCATTAAAATGAAAAGTATGAGTTTCCTCATGCAGGTTAAATTTAAAAATAAATGATATTTTACTTAAACTAATGGTGATTATTTCTTAGTATTAGTTTAATTCAAGACAAATTTAGGTACAGATAATGATCCAAAAAGATTAAGGGGGTTTCTAAGTGATTAAGTATACTGATTTTAGAACGTTAAAATGAAAAGTACAGGTTTCCTCATGGGGGTCTAAGTTCAATAGGAAAGGATTTTTAATTAAACTAATGGTGATTTATTCTTAGTATAATTGTAATTAAGGATAAATTAGGGTACAAATATTGATTGAAAAAGATTTAGGGGGTTTCCTAAGTGAATAAGTATACTGATTTTAGAACGTTAAAATGAAAAGTATGGGTTTCCTAATGGGAATCTAAGTTCAATAGGAAAGGAGTTGCACTGAAACTAATGGTGATCAATTTCTAGTATTAGTATAATTTAGGATAAATTAGGATAAACATATTGATTGAAAAAGATTTGAGGATTTCCTAAGTGAATAAGTATACTGATTTTAGAACATTAAAATGAAAAGAATGGGTTTCCTCATGGGAGTCTTAGTTCAATAGGAAAGGATTTTTACTTAAACTAATGGTGACTATTTCTTAGTATCAGTGTAATTTAGGATAAATTAGGGTACAAATATTGATTGAAAAAGATTTCGGGGGTTTCCTAAGTAATTAAGTATCCTGATTTTATAATGTTAAAATGAAAATTATAGGTTTCCTCATGGGAGTCTAAGTTCAATAGGAAAGGATTTTTACTTAAACTAATGGTGATTATTTTCAAGTATTAGTATAATTTTGGATAAATTAGGGTACAAATATTGATTGAAAAAGATTTAAGGGGTTTCCTAAGTGAATAAGTATACTGATTTTAGAACATTAAAATGAAGAGTATGGGTTTCCTCATTGGAGTCTAAGTTCAATAGGAAAGGATTTCTACCTAACCTAATGGTGATTGATTCTTAGTATTAGTTTAATTTAGGTAAAAGTAGGGTACAAATATTGATTGAAAAAGATTTAGGGGGTTTCCGAAGTGAATAAGTATACTGGTTTTAGAACGATAAAATGAAAATTATGGGTTTCCTCATGGGAGTCTAAGTTTAATAGGAAAGGATTTTTACTGAAACAAATGGTGATTATTTCTTAGTATTTGAGTAATTTAGGATAAATTAGGGTACAAATATTGATAGAAAAAGATTTAAGGGGTTTTCTAGGTGATTAAGTATACTGATTTTATAACGTTAAAATGAAAAGTATGAGTTTCCTCATGGGGGTCTAAGTTCAACAGGAAAGGATTTCGACTGAAACTAATGGTGATTATTTCTTAGTATTAGTATAATTTAGAATAAATTAGGGTACAAATATTGATTGAAAAAGATTTAAGGGGTTTCCTAAGTGAATAAGTATACTGGTTTTAGAACGTTAAAATGAAAATTATAGGTTTCCTCATGAGAGGCTAAGTTCAACAGGAAAGGATTTTTACTTAAACTAATGGTGATTAATTCTTAGTATTAGTGTTATTTAGGATAAATTAGGGTACAAATATTGATTGAAAAAGATTTAAGGGGTTTCCTAGGTGATTAAGTATAATGATTTTAAAACGTTAAAATGAAAATTATAGGTTTCCTCATGAGAATCTAAGTTCAACAGGAAAGGATTTTTACTTAAACTAATGGTGATTATTTCCAAGAATTAGTGTAATTTAGGATAAATTAGGGTACAAATATTGATTGAAAAAGATTTAGGGGGTTTCCGAAGTGAATAAGTATACTGATTTTAGAACATTAAAATGAAAATTTTGGGTTTCCTCATGAGAGTTTAAGTTCAACAGGAAAGGATTTTTACTTAAACTAATGGTGATTAATTCTTAGTATTAGTGTAATTTAGAATAAATTAGGGTACAAATATTGATTGAAAAAGATTTAGGGGGTTTCCGAAGTGAATAAATATACTGGTTTTAGAACGTTAAAATGAAAATTATAGGTTTCCTCATTGGAGTCTAAGTTCAATAGGAAAGGATTTTTACTGAAACAAATGGTGATTATTTCTTAGTATTAGTGTAATTTAGGATAAATTAGGGTACAAATATTGATAGAAAAAGATTTAAGGGGTTTTCTAGGTGATTAAGTATACTGATTTGATAACGTTAAAATGAAAATTATAGGTTTCCTCATGGGGGTCTAAGTTCAATAGGAAAGGATTTTGACTGAAAATAATGGTGATTATTTCTTAGTATTAGAGTAATTTAGAATAAATTAGGGTACAATTATTGATTGAAAAAGATTTAAGGGGTTTCCTAAGTGAATAAGTATACTGGTTTTAGAACGTTAAAATGAAAATTATAGGTTTCCTCATGAGAGTCTAAGTTCAACAGGAAAGGATTTTTACTTACCGGTAAACTAATGGTGATTAATTTTTAGTATTAGTGTAATTTAGGATAAATTAGGGTACAAATATTGATTGAAAAAGATTTCGGGGGTTTCCTAAGTAATTAAGTATCCTGATTTTATAATGTTAAAATGAAAATTATAGGTTTCCTCATGGGAGTCTAAGTTCAATAGGAAAGGATTTTTACTTAAACTAATGGTGATTATTTTCAAGTATTAGTATAATTTTGGATAAATTAGGGTACAAATATTGATTGAAAAAGATTTAAGGGGTTTCCTAAGTGAATAAGTATACTGATTTTAGAACATTAAAATGAAGAGTATGGGTTTCCTCATTGGAGTCTAAGTTCAATAGGAAAGGATTTCTACCTAACCTAATGGTGATTGATTCTTAGTATTAGTTTAATTTAGGTAAAAGTAGGGTACAAATATTGATTGAAAAAGATTTAGGGGGTTTCCGAAGTGAATAAGTATACTGGTTTTAGAACGATAAAATGAAAATTATGGGTTTCCTCATGGGAGTCTAAGTTCAAAAGGAAAGGATTTTGACTGAAACTAATGGTGATTATTTCTTAGTATTATTATACTTTAGGATAAATAGGGTACAAATATTGATTGAAAAGGATTTAAGGGGTTTCCTAAGTGAATAAGTATACTGATTTTAGAACATTAAAATGAAAAGTATGGGTTTCCTCGTGGGTGTCTAAGTTCAATGGGAAAGGATTTTTACTTAATTTAATGGTGATTATTTCTTAATGTTAGTGTAATTTAGGATAAATAAGGGTATAAATATTGATTGAAAAAGATTTAGGGGGTTTCCTAAGTGAATAAGTATACTGGTTTTGGAACGTTAAACTGAAAATTATGGGTTTCCTCATGAGAGTCTAAGTTCAACAGGAAAGGATTTTTACTTAAACTAATGGTGATTATTTTCAAGAATTAGTGTAATTTAGGAAAAAATAGGGTACAAATATTGATTGAAAAAGATTTAGGGGGTTTGCGAAGTGAATAAGTATACTGATTTTAGAACGTTAAAATGAAAATTTTGGGTTTCCTCATGAGAGTTTAAGTTCAACAGGAAAGGATTTTTACTTAAACTAATGGTGATTAATTCTTAGTATTAGTGTAATTTAGGATAAATTAGGGTACAAATATTGATTGAAAAAGATTTAGGGGGTTTCCGAAGCGAATAAGTATACTGGTTTTAGAACGTTAAAATGAAAATTATAGGTTTCCTCATGGGGGTCTAAGTTCAATAGGAAAGGATTTTGACTGAAACTAATGGTGATTATTTCTTAGTATTAGAGTAATTTAGAATAAATTAGGGTACAATTATTGACTGAAAAAGATTTAAGGGGTTTCCTAAGTGAATAAGTATACTGGTTTTAGAACGTTAAAATGAAAATTATAGGTTTCCTCATGAGAGTCTAAGTTCAACAGGAAAGGATTTTTACTTACCGGTAAACTAATGGTGATTAATTTTTAGTATTAGTGTAATTTAGGATAAATTAGGGTACAAATATTGCTTGAAAAAGATTTGAGGGGTTTCCTAAGTGAATAAGTATACTGATTTTAGAACATTAAAATGAAGAGTATGGGTTTCCTCATGGGAGTCTAAGTTCAATAGGAAAGGATTTTTACTTAAACTAATTGTGGTTATTTCCAAGTATAACTGTAATTTAGGATAAATTAGGGTACAAATATTGATTGAAAAAGATTTAAGGGGTTTCCTAAGTGAATAAGTATACTGATTTTAGAACATTAAAATGAAAAGTATGGGTTTCCTCGTGGGTGTCTAAGTTCAATAGGAAAGGATTTTTACTTAATTTAATGGTGATTATTTCTTAATGTTAGTGTAATTTAGGATAAATAAAGGTATAAATATTGATTGAAAAAGATTTAGAGGGTTTCCTAAGTGAATAAGTATACTGGTTTTAGAACGTTAAAATGAAAATTATAGGTTTCCTCATGAGAGTCTAAGTTCAACAGGAAAGGATTTTTACTTAAAGTAATGGTGATTAATTCTTAGTGTAATTTAGGATAAATTCGGGTACAAATATTGATTGAAAAAGATTTAAAGGGTTTCCTAAGTGAATAAGTATACTGATTTTAGAACATTAAAATGAAAAGTATGGGTTTCCTCGTGGGTGTCTAAGTTCAATAGGAAAGGATTTTTACTTAATTTAATGGTGTTTATTTCTTAATGTTAGTGTAATTTAGGATAAATAAAGGTATAAATATTGATTGAAAAAGATTTAGGGGGTTTCCTAAGTGAATAAGTATACTGGTTTTAGAACGTTAAAATGAAAATTATAGGTTTCCTCATGAGTGTCTAAGTTCAACAGGAAAGGATTTTTACTTAAACTAATGGTGATTAATTCTTAGTGTAATTTAGGATAAATTCGGGTACAAATATTGATTGAAAAGATTTAAAGGGTTTCCTAAGTGAATAAGTATACTGATTTTAGAACATTAAAATGAAAAGTATGAGTTTTCTCATGGGGGTCTAAGTTCAATAGGAAAGGATTTTGACTGAAACTAATGGTGATTATTTCTTAGTATTATTATACTTTAGGATAAATAGGGTACAAATATTGATTGAAAAGGATTTAAGGGGTTTCCTAAGTGAATAAGTATACTGATTTTAGAACATTAAAATGAAAAGTATGGGTTTCCTCGTGGGTGTCTAAGTTCAATGGGAAAGGATTTTTACTTAATTTAATGGTGATTATTTCTTAATGTTAGTGTAATTTAGGATAAATAAGGGTATAAATATTGATTGAAAAAGATTTAGGGGGTTTCCTAAGTGAATAAGTATACTGGTTTTAGAACGTTAAACTGAAAATTATGGGTTTCCTCATGAGAGTCTAAGTTCAACAGGAAAGGATTTTTACTTAAACTAATGGTGATTATTTTCAAGAATTAGTGTAATTTAGGAAAAAATAGGGTACAAATATTGATTGAAAAAGATTTAGGGGGTTTGCGAAGTGAATAAGTATACTGATTTTAGAACGTTAAAATGAAATTTTTGGGTTTCCTCATGAGAGTTTAAGTTCAACAGGAAAGGATTTTTACTTAAACTAATGGTGATTAATTCTTAGTATTAGTGTAATTTAGGATAAATTAGGGTACAAATATTGATTGAAAAAGATTTAGGGGGTTTCCGAAGCGAATAAGTATACTGGTTTTAGAACGTTAAAATGAAAAATATAGGTTTCCTCATTGGGGTCTAAGTTCAATAGGAAAGGATTTTGACTGAAACTAATGGTGATTATTTCTTAGTATTAGAGTAATTTAGAATAAATTAGGGTACAATTATTGACTGAAAAAGATTTAAGGGGTTTCCTAAGTGAATAAGTATACTGGTTTTAGAACGTTAAAATGAAAATTATAGGTTTCCTCATGAGAGTCTAAGTTCAACAGGAAAGGATTTTTACTTACCGGTAAACTAATGGTGATTAATTTTTAGTATTAGTGTAATTTAGGATAAATTAGGGTACAAATATTGCTTGAAAAAGATTTGAGGGGTTTCCTAAGTGAATAAGTATACTGATTTTAGAACATTAAAATGAAGAGTATGGGTTTCCTCATGGGAGTCTAAGTTCAATAGGAAAGGATTTTTACTTAAACTAATTGTGGTTATTTCCAAGTATAACTGTAATTTAGGATAAATTAGGGTACAAATATTGATTGAAAAAGATTTAAGGGGTTTCCTAAGTGAATAAGTATACTGATTTTAGAACATTAAAATGAAAAGTATGGGTTTCCTCGTGGGTGTCTAAGTTCAATAGGAAAGGATTTTTACTTAATTTAATGGTGATTATTTCTTAATGTTAGTGTAATTTAGGATAAATAAAGGTATAAATATTGATTGAAAAAGATTTAGAGGGTTTCCTAAGTGAATAAGTATACTGGTTTTAGAACGTTAAAATGAAAATTATAGGTTTCCTCATGAGAGTCTAAGTTCAACAGGAAAGGATTTTTACTTAAAGTAATGGTGATTAATTCTTAGTGTAATTTAGGATAAATTCGGGTACAAATATTGATTGAAATAGATTTAAAGGGTTTCCTAAGTGAATAAGTACATTAAAATGAAAAGTATGAGTTTTCTCATGGGGTCTAAGTTCAATAGGAAAGGATTTTGACTGAAACTAATGGTGATTATTTCTTAGTATTATTATAATTTAGGATAAATAGGGTACAAATATTGATTGAAAAGGATTTAAGGGGTTTCCTAAGTGAATAAGAATACTGATTTTAGAACATCAAAATGAAAAGTATGGGTTTCCTCGTGGGTGTCTAAGTTCAATAGGAAAGGATTTTTACTTAATTTAATGGTGATTATTTCTTAATGTTAGTGTAATTTAGGATAAATAAGGGTATAAATATTGATTGAAAAAGATTTAGGGGGTTTCCTAAGTGAATAAGTATACAGGTTTTAGAATGTTAAAATGAAAATTATGGGTTTCCTCATGAGAGTCTAAGTTCAACAGGAAAGGATTTTTACTTAAACTAATGGTGATTAATTCTTAGTGTAATTTAGGATAAATTAGGGTACAAATATTGATTGAAAAAGATTTAAGGGGTTTCCTAAGTGAATAAGTATACTGATTTTAGAACGTTAAAATGAAAAGTATGAGTTTCCTCATGGGGGTCTAAGTTCAATAGGAAAGGATTTCTACCTAAACTAATGGTGATTAATTCTTAGTATTAGTTTAATTTAGGAAAAATTAGGGTACAAATCTTGATTGAAAAAGATTTAGGGGGTTTCCGAAGTGAATAAGTATACTGGTTTTAGAACGATAAAATGAAAATTATAGGTTTCCTCATGGGAGTCTAAGTTCAATAGGAAAGGATTTTTACTGAAACAAATGGTGATTTTTTCTTAGTATTTGAGTAATTTAGGATAAATTAGGGTACAAATATTGATAGAAAAAGATTTAAGGGGTTTTCTAGGTGATTAAGTATACTGATTTGATAACGTTAAAATGAAATATATGGGTTTCCTCATGGGGGTCTAAGTTCAATAGGAAAGGATTTTGACTGAAAATAATGGTGATTATTTCTTAGTATTAGAGTAATTTAAAATAAATTAGGGTACAATTATTGATTGAAAAAGATTAAGGGGTTTCCTAAGTGAATAAGTATACTGGTTTTAGAACGTTAAAATGAAAATTATAGGTTTCCTCATGAGAGTCTAAGTTCAACAGGAAAGGATTTTTACTAACCGGTAAACTGAAGGTGATTAATTTTAAGTATTAGTGTAATTTAGGATAAATTAGGGTACAAATATTGCTTGAAAAAGATTTGAGGGGTTTCCTAAGTGAATAAGTATACTGATTTTAGAACATTAAAATGAAGAGTATGGGTTTCCTCATGGGAGTCTAAGTTCAATAGGAAAGGATTTTTACTTAAACTAATGGTGGTTATTTCCAAGTATAACTGTAATTTAGGATAAATTAGGGTACAAATATTGATTGAAAAAGATTTAAGGGGTTTCCTAAGTGAATAAGTATACTGATTTTAGAACATTAAAATGAAAAGTATGGGTTTCCTCGTGGGTGTGTAAGTTCAATAGGAAAGGATTTTTACTTAATTTAATGGTGATTATTTCTTAATGTTAGTGTAATTTAGGATAAATAAAGGTATAAATATTGATTGAAAAAGATTTAGAGGGTTTCCTAAGTGAATAAGTATACTGGTTTTAGAACGTTAAAATGAAAATTATAGGTTTCCTCATGAGAGTCTAAGTTCAACAGGAAAGGATTTTTACTTAAACTAATGGTGATTAATTCTTAGTGTAATTTAGGATAAATTAGGGTACAAATATTGATTGAAAAGATTTAAAGGGTTTCCTAAGTGAATAAGTATACTGATTTTAGAACATTAAAATGAAAAGTATGAGTTTTCTCATGGGGGTCTAAGTTCAATAGGAAAGGATTTTGACTGAAACTAATGGTGATTATTTCTTAGTATTATTATACTTTAGGATAAATAGGGTACAAATATTGATTGAAAAGGATTTAAGGGGTTTCCTAAGTGAATAAGTATACTGATTTTAGAACATTAAAATGAAAAGTATGGGTTTCCTCGTGGGTGTCTAAGTTCAATAGGAAAGGATTTTTACTTAATTTAATGGTGATTATTTCTTAATGTTAGTGTAATTTAGGATAAATAAGGGTATAAATATTGATTGAAAAAGATTTAGGGGGTTTCCTAAGTGAATAAGTATACTGGTTTTAGAACGTTAAACTGAAAATTATAGGTTTCCTCATGAGAGTCTAAGTTCAACAGGAAAGGATTTTTACTTAAACTAATGGTGATTATTTCCAAGAATTTGTGTAATTTAGGAAAAAATAGGGTACAAATATTGATTGAAGAAGATTTAGAGGGTTTGCGAAGTGAATAAGTAAACTGATTTTAGAACGTTAAAATGAAAATTTTGGGTTTCCTCATGAGAGTTTAAGTTCAACAGGAAAGGATTTTTACTTAAACTAATGGTGATTAATTCTTAGTATTAGTGTAATTTAGGATAAATTAGGGTACAAATATTGATTGAAAAAGATCTAGGGGGTTTCCGAAGCGAATAAGTATACTGGTTTTAGAACGTTAAAATGAAAATTATAGGTTTCCTCATGGGGGTCTAAGTTCAATAGGAAAGGATTTTGACTGAAACTAATGGTGATTATTTCTTAGTATTAGAGTAATTTAGAATAAATTAGGGTACAATTATTGATTGAAAAAGATTTAAGGGTTTCCGAAGTGAATAAGTATACTGGTTTTAGAACGTTAAAATGAAAATTATAGGTTTCCTCATGAGAGTCTAAGTTCAACAGGAAAGGATTTTTACTTACCGGTAAACTAATGGTGATTAATATTTAGTATTAGTGTAATTTAGGATAAATTAGGGTACAAATATTACTTGAAAAAGATTTGAGGGGTTTCCTAAGTGAATAAGTATACTGATTTTAGAACATTAAAATGAAGAGTATGGGTTTCCTCATGGGAGTCTAAGTTCAATAGGAAAGGATTTTTACTTAAACTAATGGTGGTTATTTCGAAGTATAACTGTAATTTAGGATAAATTAGGGTACAAATATTGATTGAAAAAGATTTAAGGGGTTTCCTAAGTGAATAAGTATACTGATTTTAGAACATTAAAATGAAAAGTATGGGTTTCCTCGTGGGTGTCTAAGTTCAATAGGAAAGGATTTTTACTTCATTTAATGGTGATTATTTCTTAATGTTAGTGTACTTTAGGATAAATAAAGGTATAAATATTGATTGAAAAAGATTTAGAGGGTTTCCTAAGTGAATAAGTATACTGGTTTTAGAACGTTAAAATGAAATTTATAGGTTTCCTCATGAGAATCTAAGTTCAACAGGAAAGGATTTTTACTTAAAGTAATGATGATTAATTCTTAGTGTAATTTAGGATAAATTAGGGTACAAATATTGATTGAAAAAGATTTAAGGGGTTTCCTAAGTGAATAAGTATACTGATTTTAGAACATTAAAATGAAAAGTATGAGTTTTCTCATGGGGGTCTAAGTTCAATAGGAAAGGATTTTGACTGAAACTAATAGTGATTTATTCTTAGTATTATTATAATTTAGGATTAATAGGGTACAAATATTGATTGAAAAGGATTTAAGGGGTTTCCTAAGTAAATAAGAATACTGATTTTAGAACATTAAAATGAAAAGTATGGGTTTCCTCGTGGGTGTCTAAGTTCAATAGGAAAGGATTTTTACTTAATTTAATGGTGATTATTTCTTAATGTTAGTGTAATTTAGGATAAATAAGGGTATAAATATTGATTGAAAAAGATTTAGGGGGTTTCCTAAGTGAATAAGTATACAGGTTTTAGAACGTTAAAATGAAAATTATGGGTTTCCTCATGAGAGTCTAAGTTCAACAGGAAAGGATTTTTACTTAAAGTAATGGTGATTAATTCTTAGTGTATTTTAGGATAAATTGGGTACAAATATTGATTGAAAAAGATTTAAGGGGTTTCCTAAGTGAATAAGTATACTGCTTTTAGAACCTTAAAATGAAAAGTATGGTTTTCCTCGTGGGTGTCTAAGTTCAATAGGAAAGGATTTTTACTTAATTTAATGGTGATTATTTCTTAATGTTTGTGTAATTTAGGATAAATAAAGGTATAAATATTGATTGAAAAAGATTTAGAGGGTTTCCTAAGTGAATAAGTATACTGGTTTTAGAACGTTAAAATGAAAATTATAGGTTTCCTCATGAGAGTCTAAGTTCAACAGGAAAGGATTTTTACTTACCGGTAAACTAATGGTGATTAATTTTTAGTATTAGTGTAATTTAGGATAAATTAGGGTACAAATATTGATTGAAAAAGATTTCGGGGGTTTCCTAAGTAATTAAGTATCCTGATTTTATAATGTTAAAATGAAAATTATAGGTTTCCTCATGGGAGTCTAAGTTCAATAGGAAAGGATTTTTACTTAAACTAATGGTGATTATTTTCAAGTATTAGTATAATTTTGGATAAATTAGGGTACAAATATTGATTGAAAAAGATTTAAGGGGTTTCCTAAGTGAATAAGTATACTGATTTTAGAACATTAAAATGAAGAGTATGGGTTTCCTCATTGGAGTCTAAGTTCAATAGGAAAGGATTTCTACCTAACCTAATGGTGATTGATTCTTAGTATTAGTTTAATTTAGGTAAAAGTAGGGTACAAATATTGATTGAAAAAGATTTAGGGGGTTTCCGAAGTGAATAAGTATACTGGTTTTAGAACGATAAAATGAAAATTATGGGTTTCCTCATGGGAGTCTAAGTTCAAAAGGAAAGGATTTTGACTGAAACTAATGGTGATTATTTCTTAGTATTATTATACTTTAGGATAAATAGGGTACAAATATTGATTGAAAAGGATTTAAGGGGTTTCCTAAGTGAATAAGTATACTGATTTTAGAACATTAAAATGAAAAGTATGGGTTTCCTCGTGGGTGTCTAAGTTCAATGGGAAAGGATTTTTACTTAATTTAATGGTGATTATTTCTTAATGTTAGTGTAATTTAGGATAAATAAGGGTATAAATATTGATTGAAAAAGATTTAGGGGGTTTCCTAAGTGAATAAGTATACTGGTTTTAGAACGTTAAACTGAAAATTATGGGTTTCCTCATGAGAGTCTAAGTTCAACAGGAAAGGATTTTTACTTAAACTAATGGTGATTATTTTCAAGAATTAGTGTAATTTAGGAAAAAATAGGGTACAAATATTGATTGAAAAAGATTTAGGGGGTTTGCGAAGTGAATAAGTATACTGATTTTAGAACGTTAAAATGAAAATTTTGGGTTTCCTCATGAGAGTTTAAGTTCAACAGGAAAGGATTTTTACTTAAACTAATGGTGATTAATTCTTAGTATTAGTGTAATTTAGGATAAATTAGGGTACAAATATTGATTGAAAAAGATTTAGGGGGTTTCCGAAGCGAATAAGTATACTGGTTTTAGAACGTTAAAATGAAAATTATAGGTTTCCTCATGGGGGTCTAAGTTCAATAGGAAAGGATTTTGACTGAAACTAATGGTGATTATTTCTTAGTATTAGAGTAATTTAGAATAAATTAGGGTACAATTATTGACTGAAAAAGATTTAAGGGGTTTCCTAAGTGAATAAGTATACTGGTTTTAGAACGTTAAAATGAAAATTATAGGTTTCCTCATGAGAGTCTAAGTTCAACAGGAAAGGATTTTTACTTACCGGTAAACTAATGGTGATTAATTTTTAGTATTAGTGTAATTTAGGATAAATTAGGGTACAAATATTGCTTGAAAAAGATTTGAGGGGTTTCCTAAGTGAATAAGTATACTGATTTTAGAACATTAAAATGAAGAGTATGGGTTTCCTCATGGGAGTCTAAGTTCAATAGGAAAGGATTTTTACTTAAACTAATTGTGGTTATTTCCAAGTATAACTGTAATTTAGGATAAATTAGGGTACAAATATTGATTGAAAAAGATTTAAGGGGTTTCCTAAGTGAATAAGTATACTGATTTTAGAACATTAAAATGAAAAGTATGGGTTTCCTCGTGGGTGTCTAAGTTCAATAGGAAAGGATTTTTACTTAATTTAATGGTGATTATTTCTTAATGTTAGTGTAATTTAGGATAAATAAAGGTATAAATATTGATTGAAAAAGATTTAGAGGGTTTCCTAAGTGAATAAGTATACTGGTTTTAGAACGTTAAAATGAAAATTATAGGTTTCCTCATGAGAGTCTAAGTTCAACAGGAAAGGATTTTTACTTAAAGTAATGGTGATTAATTCTTAGTGTAATTTAGGATAAATTCGGGTACAAATATTGATTGAAAAAGATTTAAAGGGTTTCCTAAGTGAATAAGTATACTGATTTAGAACATTAAAATGAAAAGTATGGGTTTCCTCGTGGGTGTCTAAGTTCAATAGGAAAGGATTTTTACTTAATTTAATGGTGTTTATTTCTTAATGTTAGTGTAATTTAGGATAAATAAAGGTATAAATATTGATTGAAAAAGATTTAGGGGGTTTCCTAAGTGAATAAGTATACTGGTTTTAGAACGTTAAAATGAAAATTATAGGTTTCCTCATGAGTGTCTAAGTTCAACAGGAAAGGATTTTTACTTAAACTAATGGTGATTAATTCTTAGTGTAATTTAGGATAAATTCGGGTACAAATATTGATTGAAAAGATTTAAAGGGTTTCCTAAGTGAATAAGTATACTGATTTTAGAACATTAAAATGAAAAGTATGAGTTTTCTCATGGGGGTCTAAGTTCAATAGGAAAGGATTTTGACTGAAACTAATGGTGATTATTTCTTAGTATTATTATACTTTAGGATAAATAGGGTACAAATATTGATTGAAAAGGATTTAAGGGGTTTCCTAAGTGAATAAGTATACTGATTTTAGAACATTAAAATGAAAAGTATGGGTTTCCTCGTGGGTGTCTAAGTTCAATGGGAAAGGATTTTTTCTTAATTTAATGGTGATTATTTCTTAATGTTAGTGTAATTTAGGATAAATAAGGGTATAAATATTGATTGAAAAAGATTTAGGGGGTTTCCTAAGTGAATAAGTATACTGGTTTTAGAACGTTAAACTGAAAATTATGGGTTTCCTCATGAGAGTCTAAGTTCAACAGGAAAGGATTTTTACTTAAACTAATGGTGATTATTTTCAAGAATTAGTGTAATTTAGGAAAAAATAGGGTACAAATATTGATTGAAAAAGATTTAGGGGGTTTGCGAAGTGAATAAGTATACTGATTTTAGAACGTTAAAATGAAATTTTTGGGTTTCCTCATGAGAGTTTAAGTTCAACAGGAAAGGATTTTTACTTAAACTAATGGTGATTAATTCTTAGTATTAGTGTAATTTAGGATAAATTAGGGTACAAATATTGATTGAAAAAGATTTAGGGGGTTTCCGAAGCGAATAAGTATACTGGTTTTAGAACGTTAAAATGAAAAATATAGGTTTCCTCATGGGGGTCTAA